>OX243827.1:3686344-4166344 GCA_945859605.1 Lumbricus rubellus
TTTCTTCCGGTGTTCTGCGATTGGTCTTCTGCGCTGGTTTCCTGGTGTGTGCCACCAATGGCATGTCGTTGCGTGCTTGCATGCGCCGTCTGACTGACACCTCATGAATATTTATCCCCCCGTATCTCCATGTGTGTAGTTGTTCCTGATTGACAGGTTGAGTGACAGTTGTACATATCTTATCTTCCTCTGTGAACTAGTCATGAGTCCCGCCTAGATGTGTGCATTATTGTGTATATTTTGAACTATATTCCTGCCCAATTATCTCCTCATTATAACTCTATGCATGTCTAATTATCTCCTCATTATACACCTCCCCACTATGCAGAAGATTCAACAATGTCCTCATTGTTCTAGTGTATGAATTAAGTGTGTGAATTTAAGGTCCCGTCCAAAATTTTGCTTAGATAAGAACGGTGTGGTTACATTAATACATGTACATGCTAATATAAGCACAACCACAAAATCACAACATCAATAGTTAGATCCCTACAATATAACTTACACAGTTGTATGACTTTAGCATAGTTAAAAGTCCATTCACTTTAGCAATGTATCAAAGATAGTTAAAATGTTCTTGGTAGATAGAAATGTTTTTACAAATACAATTGTTCTGGTGTGAGTTCGATCGTCCGAATAATATTCAATAATATAGCACGATATAAGCAAAGTCACAAAAAGCACAACATCAACAGTTACTATTTAGAATCTCTAAATGTTCATCCAGGTCCACTTTGTTGCTAAAGAACCTGCTAATACTCATTTCGAAAAATTGTCAACAGCATAAGCATAATCATTGTTCCACATAGTAGAGAAATTGTGACTCTCTTTTTACGACTAAGATTAAATATACTAATATGTAGGACAACACCAAGTTTACAACATATAACATATATTTTTACGACATGGCTTGATATAAGAATTTTGAACGCAGCATGGAGACAGAGAAATATCGAGAGTGACTCCTGAGAAAGTGTCGAAGTCGTCTCGTTACATTGGTGTCTCATTTGTACGTGATTGCCTCTTTGCGAATATGCTGCCGTTCACCATGCGTTTTCACAGTGTGACATAGATTCCTTTGCCGGCATGTGAAAAGAACAACAACAAAACATACGAGTCAGCAAACACATATCTTAGTTTAAAACGTTGTATCCATGAAAGCTTAAAATTTATATCTAAAGGAACTGGACGACCTGATTGTTTGTGGACCATGGCAAAGTCATCCCAAGCAATGTGTACATGGGGTATCAACCAACCAGAAACAGAAATATGGCTACAGAGATTGGTTCCAGTTGTGAGATAGTCAGAAGGACAACCTGGTACGGTTTGGAGGTTCAAGAAAAAGCAGCGTCCTCGTGACTTAACTTCCAAGCAAATATCAAAATCAGGGCTAGAAGCAAAAGTGGTCTTCTTAAAATTGCAAATCTTCTTCAGTATGTATATCCCCAGAATTATCATAAGCAAATAAACTATGCCAGTCATGGGATCTGTCGATTGGGGTAACTGGAAGAATGGGGTATATGTCGAAGTGGGTGGTGTAGTAATGACAAGGTTGGGTAAGGTCAAAGCTTTAGCTTGTTGAGGAATCATTATCAGCATCGCATTTATCATTCTGACTTTATACAGCAAATAAGTTCCAATTACTAAATTTGTTCCGGCAAACACTGCATTAGCTATAGTCAGGTAACCGGGTGCTGAAGAAAAGAAATCTGATGGTATTGTAATATCTCCTGCTAGCAAAGGGTCTACCATGGATCTAAAAATTTGTTCTTCCGCCTTGGTTGCGTTCACTACTCTGTCTAAACGATAGGAAATGGAACTGTCGATTGCGAGTCTTTGGTCAAAAGAGTGATTAAAAAATTTCATTTCTGGAAGTTGGACTATCAGGGATTGGTTAGTAAGGAAATCGCCTTTGAAAATTGCCAGAGTGTCATTACTGAAAAAATGTTGAAGTAAGGCCAGGTTTAATGGAAATTGAGGGGATGGTTCGGCTTGAGCTCTGTGATCAAAGTCACACTGTGTGATCCTTGGAGGTAAATATGAAAGTGTTGTTCTGACTGCACATGCACAGGGCACATCATAAATGAAATAAGAACTATTCATCAAAGTTTTCGTGTTGTTAGGGCAATCCAAGTGAACTGGTTGATTACTGCGGATCAAGATCTGTGGATAATCCAAAATATATAAGTCTGTGTCGACATTGGTGGAAGTCATAACTTGGAAGTCACAGTATGTTTTTATGTTGGCGCTATCGTCTTTAAAAATGGAAAGCAGACAAGATTGAGGGCTCGCTTTCAATAGACTGTCGACAGTCACTACATCTATTGTTGAAAACTGGTTTGGGGATTCAGCATAGTATTCCAAATTTTGAGATATGAAAAATGTCTGAGCGTCGGATTTCAAGATTGTGGAGTAGTCTGAACCATTGTGGAAGTGGACAGGAAAAATAACAATATTGTAAATGTCCAAGGTCATTTGCTCAACGTGTGTGACAGGAAACTTAACCGTAATGTACAAATCTGTATGGTTTCGGATGTAAACGAAATCATGCTGCCTATAGTAATAGCTTGGGTGTCGGTACAGAACTTGCATGTTAGGAATTGTGGTTTTCAGAGCCGCGTCTATTTCGGATATAGTTTGCTCGATTGCTGCAGGTGATATAAAAACTGATGGCAAAATCCCAGAGACAAGCTGTTCAATTCCACCATACAAACTCTGTAATTGATTTGTCAACGGAATTGCCTCATGAATTTTGGAAAGTGCAGAATAAACCAAAAAAGTAAGATCTGTTCCATGTCTCTTGATCCACTGCCTGTCTTCGGTCATCGCTGCAATTATGGTATCCATTTCTTGACCGACCGCTTTTTCTAGATTGTTCATTTTATCTCGTGTTAAGGAAGCAAAGGAAGACATTAACTCGGTGTGTTTCTGAAACCCAGCTAATAACTCAGATTGTGATTTTGAAATGGCTTGGACGTGTGAAGCTACCAGCTTCACGTCTTCCTCAGTAGCTGTGCCAAAAAGTGAACTGCTCAGTTGGCCAATAAAGGGTAACAGTGACCTCTTTGATTTAGTAAAATTTGTTGGCAAGGGTGAATTTGGAATCATTGCAAAAGCTTTTTTGAGATCGTTCTGTACTTGTTTCTTTGTTGCTAGCGAAAAGTTCATCATAATCGATGTTAATCCAGGAAATTCAGTACAAATACGTTGGAAGTAGCGAAAATGACACCAATTGTCAACTGGCTTTATGTTTGCTAATGATGGAAGCAGATAATGAAAGGTGTGTTTCCACACTCCTGAGTTTGGAAAGGTTGTTCCTTTAGTCTGGAAAGAAACTCCGTAATTGTGCCTCCGGATGGTCGAAGTCCGTCTGTTCGTCTGAGCAAAGGTCAGCGTCATGCTGCAGAGCACCAAGAAGCATACTAAAGCGTTCGGTGTCCTCATACTAAAATACCAATAAAGAAGAAAATCTTCTTGAAAATTCTTAGAAAGTAGCATTGACTTTAAAACCATAATATTTGAAGAGTCTTGGGCTTAGTAACTTTCCCTTCTTGCGATCAAAATGTAAATACTCGCTTATATAAAACCTTGTTTTAGTTACATGTGTCCTGAACTCTTACAATAAAACGTAATAACACTTAATAACTATATGTCACACTCTATCAAGTAAATAACTGATCAGCAAGTGCAAAACTTCCTATGACTATGCGTTCCACAGTTATCACTACAATAACTAGATAAACTACAAACATCGAACATGCAATATTAAGGTTCTGAGACAATCGTCAAAACATTTTCTTTCCTTGTGCTATTAATACAGTTAATTAATCACTTCACAATATAATCTTCATTAGCACAACACACCTTTCTTTGGCGTATTGCACAAACGACAACATATACTAAGCTTACAAGTCAAACGCCACAATTTTTGTTTCGCGGTTATGTCGATAAATTCGCAACTGTCGATTGTGTTTTGTGTTTACTAGGCCTATATGATTGTTTGACTGTTCACATTAAAATAATCTCGTTTCGTATATATTTTAATAATTACATTAATTCCTTCGGTTCCGCTACTTGGTCATGGCAATGTCAGCCCTATATCGTAACCTGGTAATCCAAGTACTATTACAATGTTAACATCAGAATAATTGCAAGCTGTACAAATAATAAACTTTTATTAAAGGTTCGGGTATGTAGAATAATTTTGTCATCTAAATTCAGTTCAGAAGAAACTTCGGTGGAATTAGAAGAGTCTCGATTTAGGGCCCGACTCTAAGAAGTCAGCTAATGAACAGTAATTAGTACACAAAATTTAATGTGGCCATCTTTCTACAAATGGGAAAGAAAAAAAAAGTTAGGTATTTTATTATAATAATTCTCACCTAGGCGATCTTAGTAAAAAAAAATGTTTGTCCGGATACTTCGTGTGGTGTGTGCGTTTCATGTGTTCGCGTGCGAATTAAAATCGTTTCCTTTTTCGTCCATCAAACGTATGTGTTTTATGATACACGTCTTTTAACGCTTGGGAGACATCAATCTCTGGTATCCAAGATGGGGGAAAACTTTCGTCTGCCCATTGTACACGATATACTCGTCTCTTCCCTCTTACTTTGCAAGCCAGAATCTTGGTCACTGCAAACCAATCTGAATCTGTACGCGCCTGGTCTCCAACTTCGTCTTCAGAGGATGCATCTGCATTTTGCTGTGTCGTCTGAGACGATATAACCTCATCCGTTTGCTGATCAGCAACAGTCGACGGAGTTGCCAATTCAGAGGACGTCGTAGCTTGTTGTAAAACATCGGCTATGGCGGTCCCAGTGTCAGTCGTGACTGGCAATGCTCCAGCGTCATCTGGGGCACAGGTAGATGCTTGCGGAACGTCAGCACCTTCGTCGACTGAAGAAGTCTCTTCTGGAATCTCTTCTGATGTGACTGCCTGAGAGTCAGGGAATAAGTCTCTGAATCGTGTCTCGAACATGTCTTGCGATTGCACATGCTTTCGCAAACGATTTACATGCACGGGCGCAGGTTGCAACTTATGTGTTACAGAGTCTCTCAAAATGTAAGTGTCATTGAGGCCTTTTCGGATCACATAGAACGGTCCTATGTAACGCTTATGTAACTTCGCACAGATTCCCTTCGGCGTGAACAGTTGGTGTAGCCATACCAAGTCACCTGGATTGTAAGTCATCTCCCGTTGAGTTTTGTCATAGTACTTCTTGTACGTCGTTTGCGCTTTAAGAATATTGTCTCTGGCAATTTCACGCACGAGCTCTAGTTTAGGCAAGAGTTCTCGAATGTACGAATCTACACCAACTCTATGGGTTGTTGGGGGCGTCAGAGCACTTTGCAGTGGCAAAGCCAAGTCTCTGCCGTTTAAAACAAAAGCAGGTGCGAATCCTGTTGAAACGGAAGGTGTCGCACGTAAGGCATACAGAATACTGGGTATTTTGTCTTCCCAATCATTCTGGTCCAGACAATACGATCTTAGAGCTGACCAAATCATCGGCCACTTGCGCTCTACTTTCGAGTTCGTCTGCGGGTGGTAACTGCTTGTGAATACTTGTTTGATCTGGAATCTGTTGCACAGGTGTTTCATGATTTGTGACAAGAAGGCTGAACCACGGTCCGAAACCAAAGATTTGAATGGGCCGTGTCTCGTGAAGATGTATTTGTAGAGGCAATCCGCTGCCGTTTTCGCTGTTTGGTCGGGTACGGGTATGAGTTCCGGGTACCCGGACAATGACTCCACGAACATCAAAAGGTACTTGTTTCCATTGTCTCCTACGGGTAATGGTCCCGCAAAATCTACATGATAGCGCTCAAACACATCCACAGGTTCCAAAGGGTGTAATGTAGCTTTCGTCGGATAATATGCTCTCTTGCATTGTTGACAGACTTGACACGAGTCCACGTGAGTCATGAGATTTGCATACATCGACTTCCATTAGAATCGGGCTTTCAGAACGAGATACGACCTTTCCCTTCCGGCGTGGCCTATGTCGTCGTGTACCGCTTTCAGAACTGCGTTTCGTAATTTAACTGGAACTGCCAACTGACGGATGAAGGGATGTAATCTGGCTCCATCCTTCGAGCGCGGCTGGAACATATGATACAACAGACCTTTGTGCATTACAAATTGTTCTGAGATCAGTATCAACTTCCGTGCATCTGAATCTTTCTCAGGCAAAATGTCCGATTCGAGAAAAGCAATTAGTGGTGCGAATTCCGGGCACTGTCGCTGTTCGTGCCTCATTTCAGAGTCCGCGAATAACGAACACTCTTGAACCTCCGCAGACGTATCTTCCTCGTCAGAGTTCGACGTAATCACTTGGATGGACTCACATTTGGTTGGTGACTCCACGTAACTGATATGGCATTCCGTATGTTCATTTGAAAGCAGTTCCTTGATAGGCGTCAAGTATATATCTTCATTTAGAAAAACGTCGTCTTTCGCTACGGGCGGTGGTGGTGGGTGGGGGATACGAGAAAGTACATCGGGGACCACATGCTCTTTCCCAGGTTTGTGAAGTATCTCGAACGAATAACCTTGAAGCAGGAGAGACCATCTTGCGAGTCTTCCTGTGGTATTGGCTCGGATAGATTGAAGCCAACGTAATGCTATGTGGTCGGACACAACAAAGAACTTCTGTCCGGCAATAAATGAGTGGTATGAACGGATCGCGCTCACGAGTGCTAGGCATTCAGCGTCTGTCACGGAATACTTCT
The DNA here is from genome assembly GCA_945859605.1 of Lumbricus rubellus. Classification (NCBI taxonomy): domain Eukaryota; kingdom Metazoa; phylum Annelida; class Clitellata; order Crassiclitellata; family Lumbricidae; genus Lumbricus; species Lumbricus rubellus. The sequence goes on from OX243827.1 coordinate 3,693,074, forward strand.
GTTCAGTCTCGTTCAAACTTCTGCCGCTAAAGTCGATCGGTAGATGGCCTAGTGTAGGATGAATTTGAGTCAGACAGTATCCAATTGCTTTGGCGCTGGCATCCACATGTATATAGAATGGTTCATTCAGCTTGGCGTATGTAAGAGTTGGAACTTTGGTGAGCTCCTCTCTCACTGTCTGAAACGCGGTCTCTTGGGCGGATTCCCATACGAAAGGGGTGTCTTTGCGTAGTAACTGCGTCAGTGGTGTAGCGATATGTGCATATCCTCGTATGAACTTACGGTAATAATTCGATAATCCGAGGAATTGACGAAGAGTTTTCACGGAATGTGGCCTCTTAAATTCGCGAATTTTCTCGACTTTGGCCGGATCAGCCTTCACACCGTCTCGGGATATGATATGGCCAAGGAATCTTAGTTCTGATTGAGCGAATTTGCACTTCGTAGGGTGTAGGCGTAAATTTGCTGATCGAAGGCGACTAAAAACTTGTTTCAGATTGTCCAGATGTTGGTCCCAAGTGGGAGAATAAATCAATATATCATCTAAATAACACAGCACGTACTCATTCAGTTCCGCGCTCAGGACTGTATGCATGAGTCGCTGGAAGGATGCCGGCGCGTTTTGTAATCCAAACGGCATTCTTTGGAAGCAATAGGACCCTGATGACGTCACAAAAGCAGTCTTAAGTTCGGAGTCTGGATCCAGTTTAAGCTGCCAGTATCCACTTTTCAGATCCAAGGAAGAGTACCATCTGGGACTTTTGTCAGCGAGTTGATCAAGGATTTGAGGCAGATCGGGGAGGGGGTAGAAAAAGGGCGTGGTCTTCTGGTTCAAAGCTCTGTAGTCTACGCAAAAACGAGGTTGGGCGCAGTCACGCTTACTGACCAATATGACTGGTGCCGACCAGAGGCTGAAACATGGTCTAATAATGTCATTCTCCAACATAGATTCAACTTGCTTTTCAATTTCTTCCCTGGCTCGTTGGCTATGCCTAAAAACCTGCGCTCTGACTGGTGGACCGACGGTTTCGATGTGATGGGTGACGACATTGGTTCCAGGAAGGTCAGCGATACTGGTCGCGAAGATATCTCGATGGTCAAACAATAAGTCCCGAAGTCGAGCTTCATCCAGTTCTGACAAGTCCTTATTCCGATAGGCAATACCCAGTTCCGTCAAGACAGCTTCTTTCTGTTCCGCCGTAGAAGTTTGTGAAGAATCATCTGGTATAGTATCGTTGTGTTCGTGTACGGCTGCAACCTCTTGTATGCGTGCGATTGGTGTTCGTTTGTGTAAGATCAGAGTGTCATTGAATGGATTCAGGATATTAATCATGGTTTTATTTGAACGTGGTTGAATAAGCGTGTTTGCCACTAGAAATTTCTGAGATGGGTTTATTTCCAGTGGTTGCACCACACTTATGACGTTTGCGAAACGTTTCGGAATTTTAATGGGGGCTAAAACGACGGATCTAGCCGGTATTGAAAGGTTCGATGTTAAACTTAGAAGCGAACCAGCTGACGTTTGACTTGATTTTAAATCCATGACAATCAAATTATCAAAAAATGTTACACATCGTTCCTTAAAGTTCACAATTGCCTTTGTTTCAATCATCAGATCTTCTCCGATTATGACGCTCTCGACCAACGAATCAATTACGACCATACAGAAAGGAACTTTGAACCCTTGTAGGTCAAGCTCGATTTCTACTTTACCAAAAATCTTTAAAGGTAATTGATCCGCTCCGTACAGGCATAGATTAGGAGTTGGGATGAGGATTTGTTTATTTTTAGGCAGTTGTTTGTAAGCTTTTAATGAGATGGAGCTGTTAGAGCAACCGCTGTCGACAAGCGCCGAATGATAGCGACCGTACAATCGTATGCCAATTAGACAGCCTTTATTTAGCACGTGTTTGGAAATAGCAGCCGTAGAAGTTTTAATTTGCGATTCAGATGGCGTATAATTGGATGCCGCTTTAGTCGTCGCCAAAATGGTGGGAACCGTCGATGTGGTGATGTTCCTGTCCCGTTGGTGTGCGGTCCGATGGAAGAACGTGTTATCATCTCGCAGGAATCGATCTGCTTCCTCGTCAGTATGGGCTGTTCTCGGTGAAGGTGTGGCAACTGGTTCGTATGAGACTGGTGGTGATCGTTTGTTGAATCCTTGATGGCGATCGACCCGGTCTTGAACCCTGGCGTTCTCCGCCCGTCATTGGCTAGATGAGGGTTTGGATCGACACATGTGTGCCCAGTGCCCCAATCGAGAGCAATTGTAGCAGCGGGACCTGGCCGAGGGACACCTCCCGAATTCGTGCGATGAACCACAGTTGCCGCATGATGTTTGATTTCCGAATGTGTTTTGTGGTGGTGTGTATCGATTTCCTTGAAACTGAGGGCGATTATACGACGGTGCGAACGCTCGGCCTTTAAAAAGTCGGGGCGGTCCCGAAAAAGTTTGTCTGGGTTGTTGTTGATGGGCCGTGTAGTTATTGTATGCAGGGGTGTATGGTGTGCGCCCTGTATCCCATGTTGGAGGAAGCGTGGTATTGTAAGGGTTGTTGCGTGTTTCGTTGTAAGGCGGATCGTTTTGGGAATATGTATCATCTGATGGTTGGTCCAGAAACGTCACTCGTTTACTACTTTCCGATCGCAACGGAGCTACATTAGTAGGTTGTAAACGAGTCAATTGTGCTTGCATCCCGGCTAAAGTTTTAGCAATTTCCGTAAAACCGTCCTCTGGGTCCACGGCGACCTCGATAAGAGATGCGAATTGGGCTAGTTCGGCCAAGTCTTTCGGCTGTTTCGTCAAAATCGCTGTCCGAAGCTTCGGAAGGATGCCGTTCAATGCAATCAGGTATATATCTTTTTCGCTTACCCCAAGATGATCTGCTTTCACTGTAAGATCGGCAATAAACGCTGCGACACTCTGAGTGGGTAATTGAGAGGATCGCCAGAGGCTCGAAAGTTTAGACCAAACCTGAGGGTCTGAAAAGCGCTGAGTAAACAGTTTCTCCAATTGATCAAAGGTAGTCCCTTCCGAAAGCTTCAAGCTGCGGGCCCAGACTCGTGCACTATCTGATAGAAGTAAATAAAACGAATCAATTCGGGATTGATCATCGAAAATCGAATGAAAGCTGCACCAACGGCGGAAAGACTCAAGAAACGTGTGACAACATCCCAAACCTGTGAATTTATCTGGTAAGAATAGGGAACTCTTTGATGATAATCGTTTAGAAGCGTTCTGTGAATTACTTGGCGCTATAGAAGTCCTTGGTTCGAGACCTGTGATTGGCCTTGCTTCCGGTTGGGAAGTCATGCCGCATGGAAAGTGGCTTCCAGTCGCTCCTATTTCTGGAATTCCCGAATTTCGCAAAGTCGTAGTCATTGGTGCTTGAAATACCGCAATGTCATTCGCTAAAGTGTAAACTGGCGGTATACGGTTTTCCACGCTGTATAATGGCGCCACCGACCGATGTTGCGTTTCGTTACCATTGACTCGTGGATATAAACAATTGCCTTCGCTGAAGGGGCGTTTTATTTCTATCTTGGGTTCTTGTTGGTGAGGATAACAGTCGCTTTGTATGGGGTCCCACTTCGCATCGGGCATTGGAAACTGAGGGACCTCGCTACCCTGAGTGAAGTATTGTTCCGGTTCGCGAGGGGGCGCGAATCGAGAAACTGAATTCCGTTCACTAAGAAAACGAGGACATTGTTCGTCTTCATCACGGTAGCGGGTAGTATAATAGGGGAATACTGAATTCCGTTCAGGGCCAAACTGCTGTTGCTGGTGCATCGCCGCAAAGTGCGGAAGTAAACTCCCATCAGTAATATAATGCGTTTTGAACTGATCCCCCAAAGATGGATCACGGATGTATGGCCCAAGTGGGATAATATCGTCTGTGCGCGATGGGCGTTGTTCGTGTCTATGCATTGGTAAAATGGTCCCGTTCGCTACATCTCCTTCTACTTGAGTGCATTCGTCAACCTGCCCCCTTCGTGGTAAGTCAACATTACGCGCCGTAATCCATTTGTTTTCTTGGTAATGTTCCGTATGTGTTCGAGAAGCCTGAAGGGGGACGTTGCTATGAGGCCTAGCGAATGGGTTCGTAGACGCTGGATCTCGTAAAATAAACTGGTCTTCGTTGTGTATTGCTGAAACGAATGCATGATCGTCGAGGTGGTGGTGTTCGTTTTGTGCCTCCGTAGGAAACATCATCAGTGGTTGATCCGGAGCCGGAATAAAATTAACTCGGTCGCCGGTATGCATCGTCCTCGGATTTCTTCCTGATCCGTTATCGCGTTGTTCCGCGTCCCGTCGTTGGTCAGCATAATTTATTTCGCGTTCGGACCGTAATGGATTCAGAGAATTGATCAATCTTTTGTCCCGGTCGGTCGGTCCGAAAGTATCGCGTCTATCATAAGCCGCCCGAAGTCTCTCGTCCGAATTTATTGCCTCTCCTCCCAGCATGCCAATAGATTGTGTCTGGGATGGCCTTAGTGCTCCCGCTGCAAGAGTAATGGCTTTTTGCTGATTAACAGGATCGTGGGGCAAATCCTCATTTCGAATTCTGTGATCCATTGCCATTGCCATCGTAATGTCCCTTCTGGGCATGCAGATTGTACGTTGATAATCATTCTCGGCTAATGCACTCCGCAATCTGCCTTCCTCGTGCTTGCCATTATGTAGCGCCAGAATGGGCGATGGAGTCCGGTTAATGGATGTCGTTAATCTCGCTTCGTCGTCTGCTTGATGGTGGCCGTCGCTGCGCTGAAAAGCAATTTCGCGATGGCTTTTATGGCTAACGGGGCAAATTTGCAATTCCTCATTCCTCGGGATGTCATTATCTAGTGCCATTAAAGGCGTGGAAGAGCGGTGATCCGATGCCACCAGTCGCTCGTCTCGTTCTCGGGGCTCTGTCGGCAGAGGGGAGGGGATGCTGGTATTGGAAATTTGGTGCAAGTATGCTGAACCTGTGCTAATGTTATGTAGGGAAAACTCAGCCTCTCCGTGGTCGGAAGACGCCTGTGAAATCCTATCATCTCTTTCCGTCAGCGGTAGCAATCGTGTTTCCAGTCGATTGCTCTCGTCGGATTCTGACTTGTCGGGAGCGGTGCCCCCCTGATTTGCCAAGCGACTGGTCTGGCTCCGAGTTTGAGGGCCACCCTGATATGCATAGAGTCGTTCTTGGTCAATCAAGACTCTTGAGTGTCCTTCTGCCATCTTGTAAAGACTATATAGGTCTATTTATCTAGGGCCTATAGCCTACGCTCTGCAAATGCTTAAATGAGCTTCGTTCAGTTCCAGTTAAATCGTCTCACAGCCAGCTCTCACTGATAGACCAATCTCACAACTAGTCCTAGGTCTAATATCACTTAGGCTGTGAAACACCTTACCACGTCCGTGGCGAGCAAAAGAAGCTGCCTTATTGGCCGTCCAATAGGCTGCTGGGACTAACAGACTAGCAGACTAACACCAGCCTAACTAGGGAGACGTCTAAAGTTATTCTAGGTCAAGCAGAGTTGCTTTTATTAATTACAACAAGCCTAGTGAGCCGGCAATTCTAACCTATGCTAATCGCACCTATCTGTAGATTAGGCCTATCGGCAGTTAAAGGATATAACCTCAAAACGGATAGGCCTACTTCAATCTTAAATTGACTTATTTGTTTAACGCTGTCCTACTGCGTACGATGTTCTGCTATGATTATCCTTAACACCTCCACTGTAGACTAGGCCTGTAGCCTAATAATTATTGTCATGCCGTGACTAAGGATTAGGCCTATTCTAAGACAGTTATTATAATAATAGAGTCTCAAAACTGGTATTCCTAAATACGAAAGATAGGCTTCGCTAACTGTATCGTAGTGCCTTGCCCTGATTATAACGTAGGCTTCCTATGGCTCTGAGAAGGCCTAATGGTTATGACTATCCACGAACAATGCCTCGTCAGCGCTCATCTGGTTACTGGTTACTAATACGCGAACGGAGCTAACTAGCCCTATAGTCAAAGCCTAATGACAGTGTTAAGCCTAACCTGCCAAACTCTGCATGGCAACTCGTTCCGCTATGAATCTGGGCCTAGGCTAAGCACATCTCCTTGTAGGTTAAGCCTACACGAAATACAGCTAACGATATATATATTTTCTCCCAAGATGATAGGCTAATCGCAATCCTGAATGAACGGAGGCCTAATTGGCTAACGTTGTCTTACTCACTTACTCTGAGCCTATTATCAACCTTGCACCAAAATGAGGCTCTCAATGAGGTCCGCGCGTCTGCGGAATACGGCCTATATATATAAAAAATACACTTAGAAGGGGTGGCGTCACTTTCGACTCGCTGCGGTGTCGCTGCGACTGCCTCTTCCACAGTTCTTTCGTCCCGAGATCAGCGGAATCAAATCTGTATATGCCTATTGAGTAACTTCTTAGGCCTATTTGGTACCGACACAAGTGACCACGCGATCAGAATATACTCACTGACGGCTGTAATACACCTGTCTCAATCCGATTAGGCCTACCCTAAAATGACTTCTATATGTATAATAGGAATTATTATTATAATGATTTCGCGTCACCTGTCTGCGTGACAGCTTTCCTAACGAGCCTACCGCCCTAAAAGACTTCAGTATCTGTGCTACTGTAGGTCTATGCTATCTTCAATAGCCTTATCTGTTTAGCGCTGTTTATGCGTGAAAACGCGGCCTATCTGTTTAATATATAGATAGATATATATCTGCGTTTATTCTGCGGTATTCTATGCTAATGAACTGGCCTTTCCACTTATTTTGGTCGCCGTTGGAGGGCGTGTTGAAGGGAATATCGGCTGTGCGTTACTCTCTGCGACCGGAAATCGGATGATTAGGTTCGGCGCGTGTCGTCGGAAATGATTAGATGTTCGCTGTTCAATGTGTCCTGCTCTGGCGGCGTTGCCTAGGAACCGAACACGATGGGGGTTGAGCAGTCACGATGATGATCGCGGTGCTGTGTGGGAATCTATGACGTTGACGATCGCTAAAATACAGTGTTTACTATGACTAATTTTGATATTATCGCGCCTGTCAATATGCGACTATCTGGCCGTCAAGTTACAAACCAGGCCCGTGATAGAGTTAGGCTGAAACGAATGATCACGTAACCAGCGTTGTAAGTTGCTGAAATCCGTAATGCATAGGTCTCGACCCACACAGCCTACTTTATAGCCCGTTCACCATGTTCGCTCCTGTAATAGGAATTTCGAGGAAGCAAATAGGCTATGTTGGTGAGAGACACTCCTTGGTGGCTCTGCTTATATGATTACTAAGTACAATATGTGACGTTAGGCGTCGCTACGTATATGATTTAGAAAAAAAATGCAACTCGGGACGTTAAGCGTCGCTTCTGATAAAAATCGACGAAGTCGTAACGCGGCAGCCTAACGCGCTGATACACCCATGCTGGACTAACATCAGGACAAACCAAGAAGGCCTACTTAAATAAAGACTACAGAATGACAGATGCGTGCGTTAGATAACGACTGCAGAATGAGAGTAGAACAGAATTTTCATACATTGAGCCAACGCCAGGACTGAAATATTGAGCGCGGCGGTCCTCCCGCAGTCTCGCGTCGTCTCTAGGACCAAAGTCCGTCCTCTTCTTCGCTCTCGGCGTCTGACCAGTACAGGTGATAGTCGTTGGGCCAGACCGCGTCGATAAACCCGTCGTCGTCTTCGTCGCAGTATTGGTCCAGGGGTGGGGGGGTTCCAGAGGTGGATTCCACTGAGCCAACTCCTCGGCCGAGATTTCAGGGGGGGTTCCAGGAAAAGGTCTGCAAGTGCGGTGAGAGGATTTCTGCGCCACAGAATGTTTGAGATGGCGGTGTCCCTATGGGGGCAGAATTCTGGGTCACAGTCAAAGAAATGGCAAGACTCCCACCACTCTAATTCTTCAGTCTCATCTTCGGACAAGGCGGGGTCAGGGTCCGGGACGAAGTCAAGGTCGAATAGACGTCTGAAGGAGGCCCAGATCAGATCCTCACTTTCCTCTTTCTGTCGAGTAAGACGTTCGAGCCACTCTGAGAATGCAGTCATTCCCAAGTACAGGAAAAAAGGAATTACTTGCAGGAAGAAAAGATAATACAAAGTTAAAAACTCACCCGAGAAAAGATCAAATCCGCGATTCTCCACTATTTGTCATATAACTTTCGGCAGGGGATTATAGCCGTGGGGTAGAGTACCCAATGTAGTCAAGTACGGGTGATCCTGATCTGTAACTTACTTACTAACTCGCTCTGGTGAGTCCTAGCTAGTAAAGACGACACGGTGATTGGTTTTATATATAAATTATTATTAGACAAATATGGCGACGCCAGTTTAGCCCGGCGAGGGTATTCAATACGACTCGCAGGTCAAAACCAGTTCGATTACAATCTATAATTCTAAGTATTTGAATCCCTAACTAAAGCACACCGTTATTATCTTTCAACTCTACAACAGCCTACCTACCTATCTATCTAGACTTAGTCTTCTGTCGAATTCCTGTCCCCCAATAATAAACTATCTACTCTAATGCAACTCCGGGGTGACAGGGAGAATCCTAGCCTTACACTCTATCTTATACTCTGATGCGACTATGGCGACCAGTGCCAGCCAATCATTTCTTCCGGTGTTCTGCGATTGGTCTTCTGCGCTGGTTTCCTGGTGTGTGCCACCAATGGCATGTCGTTGCGTGCTTGCATGCGCCGTCTGACTGACACCTCATGAATATTTATCCCCCCGTATCTCCATGTGTGTAGTTGTTCCTGATTGACAGGTTGAGTGACAGTTGTACATATCTTATCTTCCTCTGTGAACTAGTCATGAGTCCCGCCTAGATGTGTGCATTATTGTGTATATTTTGAACTATATTCCTGCCCAATTATCTCCTCATTATAACTCTATGCATGTCTAATTATCTCCTCATTATAGTATTTAGTCAGACACTAAGGTTGTTTCGTTCAGTCCATATGGATACATGTTTCAATTCTTCACTGATGGTTGAACGCATCCATGATGGTACAATTAAGTAGGGCCTACGTGTCATCCACATACTTCACAAGTATGTTCTCATGATAGATAGCTTGGAGGCCTGATGCATTAATTTCAAACTCTGACAGCGCCAATCCCGATCCTTGAAACACACTATAACATTAATATTGGCCTCACCAGAGGACAGGCCACAGGTAATGTGCGTCCTTGGATGAAGTTTATTAACCAGTTATAGATATTATCTGGCATTTCAAGGCAGGAGAGTTTAATTTAGCAACTTAAACTAACCGTTTAACGGTACTTTAACCTGCTCATCTCTAAGTTTTACACGAATATATAGCCGATTTCACGCTCAACGGCGGAGACTTTGTTTCGTAGGCGGAGAAAATATTCTCTCCCCACCATCATCATCATGGAGCATACCCTCCTGTGGCGTTGCATGATGCGGCAAAAACTTCCCTCCAGAGATCGCGATCTTCCGCCAGATTCATAGCCTCAGGTATGCTAATGTTCCGAAGGTCTCTCGAGATACAAGACAACCAGGTGTTCCTGGGTCTCCCCCGAGGTCTTTTCCACTGCAGCGGGACAACCATTGCAAGAGCCCTGATGTCACTGTCCGGATGGAGCCTGGCCCCATGTCCAAATAGATTCGGCCGCCGCCTCCTCACCAATGAAGTCAAAGGTTGTTATTTGTCCGCCACCGCACCTCCTCATTCGTGATGAAGTCACTCCATTTTATGTTGCAGATCCTCCTAAGGCAAATCTTGCAGTCAGCAAGCGTTCGCTAACAGGGGTCCACCCCAGTAGTGAGCCACGAAGCCGTATGTCAATAGCCAGTGCCACCCCATGCGTTCTGCTGCCATCCCCACATCCAGACCAGTAGTATGCCGTTTTCCCCAGCAATCATCTCGATCGCCTTTTCCCAGCCATCTGACCTCCTGCAGCCTCCGAAGACTTTATTTCAGAATATAGTCTCCGGAGGGCGAATTTATTCTGGAACAGATCCGCCGAGTGTTTCGAAATAAAGTCTCCGGGGAGACTTTTAGGGAGGAGACACTGTCTGTCACGCGACACCGGCCTCGGCAATAAGAAAAACGCTGAAGTCCAAGATACCGGAGGAGGGAAGGGGTTGAGGTCCGCGTAAGCAAGGACAGGCAATTTTTAAATTTGGTACAAGATTAATTCAGAGCAAAATTACTCGTCTTAAGTAACTTAACTGTGTTACTTAAGACGAGTAATTAATAATAATAGGCCTACTAATTATATACGCTCTTCAAACTTTTATCTCCTTAATAACCTTAAACGCCTATATACCCACTGTTTATCAAATCAAACGGAAATTTAAAGCTTACTATTTGACTGCACTTGATTGAGTTATCTTATTGTTGCCTGCACCATGCATTTATGCTGCATGCATTACTATGTTCAATTGTTCATACACTGCATGAATTGTCTATGATTGCTTGTGTTTAGTGTGCTTTTACCCATCTTACGAGAAGCCTTAAGCTCTTAAGAAAAAAAGTACCAACTGTTGACATTTTATAATATGACTATGAAGATACAATGGTGACCATCAATGTATAATAATTGATAAAATTACTGATGTAAATGGGTAACCCTGTTTTGCGGCGGAACCATATGTTCCTTTGGGTTTACCTATTGATAGCCTGATTTGTAAACTGTGCGCTTTTATTACTTTGTGGTGGTGGTCAATAAAGAAGATTGACTCACCTCAACACGAGGCCCTATATATATATATATAAACATTTATGTTGCCAAAAAATTTAAAAAGATGACGAAGGGCGAACTCGCGTGCTTTTTAATTTAGCAACACACAAGGTATCACGTACCAGCAGGTTTCCAACACTAACACTATGTTTGTATTACTTACTTGGGACAAAATTAATTTGAATTTGATAGAAAAGCCCATTAAGTCAAATATTGTAGAAGCCAAAAAATTAAGCGAATTCACTCTTTGAAATCAATTAAATGCTATAATATCCTTCAGCTTCGGGGACAAATCCCTGACCATTCATTTAGTCCGAACTCATGGTGTCACGGCCCAGACTTGTCCATGAACCTTTTCTCCTCATAAACCAAAGTCTCGCCAGTCTCTTTGGGCTTCTACTGTTCACTCTGGTAGCTAAAACAATAGTTATAAACAGTCTAAAGTCCTTTAACTTGATAGCTTGTACTCGCTACACAGACAATGCTATGTTAATTTTCTTTATAATTTTCTTCATCAAACGTTCCGCAACAAATCGTGCAATTTAGGACACTTAAAACATTAATTTCGCATGTTGCAAAAGACTCCAACTCTAAAATTCCTATTTCCTCAAAACAACTTTTCTTAACTCCAACTAGCACTCCTTTCATGCTTTAATCTCTCTCTATGTGCATTCCTCCTTTTCTCTCTCTCTCTCTCTCTCTCTCTCTCTCTCTCTCTCTCTGTCTCTGTCTCTGTCTCTCTCTCAGGACATCTCTCTTCCTTTTTTTCTCTGTCACTGTCTGTCTGTCGTCTGTCTATATATCTGTCTGTCTCGCTGACAGGTGCGCCAGGCGTCCATCACTTGTCTTTCGAGCCGATCTGCCTGTATCTGTGCTAAGTGAAGTGTACACTCGGTCGTTCATACCAATTAACTGAACATTAAATGCAACATAAAATTAGCATACATCATTCATGTGCAGTTAAGTAAATGTCTTGGAATAATGCCCGAAAAGGGCCTTGGGCCAAAATCATGCCAACACTTCTTTGAAGAGGTGAACCAGAATACAACTGAAAGTGGAGAATTTGGCTAATACATCGACCAAATTTTGTAATTTGTAACCATGGTAATGAATTAAGCTTAGGCAGGGTATACAGAACAGTGAAAAGATGTACGAAACCATTAACTTTATTATGAGACTTTGCTGACAACATCAGAATGAGACATAGTGATTAGTCACTGAGCAGTGAAGACTGCTTGTTTATTCCTTCCTTCGTTAACTTAATAAGAGCACTTCTGTATAGCTCCTTCCCAAATATAATAAGAATTATTGCAATGACCAGGAATGGCTCACAGGTCTGGGTTGCAGTGAAAATGTGGTGTTGTAAAATGTGGAGCTGTATTGCACTTGTTTAGCTACAGGTAAACAGCGTTCAGAGTCAGCCAAAAAGACCTTTGGGTTTCTGTTAATCACTGTCACACTGTGGTGTACGTTGAGCTTTGGACAACATGGAAGCTAAAGGTACATGTAAGGCATACTTTACTTATTAAATTATGCAAACATAACCAATATTGACATAATTTTTCATTGTACAACTTATGAAATAGTAAATGTCATGTATGATATTACAGATAGCATTGAGACACCATTCAAAACCACCATGACCCTCATGGTGGTTTTGAATGGTGTCTCTTCACACTCAACTGGTCCACTGATTGGACACGTCTACCTTCTAGGATGACAGGTTCCTTAAGTCAGCGGCACCTCCAGGATTTTATTTGTGTATGCAAAACTTGCACAAACCTGAAGCAAATGGTTAATCATCGGTGATCAAAGTTAGCAACTGGCGATAATGAGGGAATATATGGGGGAAAAGGGGGGTTGCAGCGTCAACGCTTTTTGGTGCATTTTGAGTTGCATATGAATCATTTTTTTTCACGGTTTCTTTTAAGGCATTTTTTACTGCTCAACCATGGAGTCTTCTCTTCCTTACCGTCCTCCATATTCAAATTTATTTTGATGTTCGGATGACAATGAACAATTCTAGCTACTTTTAACTACGCAAATGTGCTCTTAGTTACACAAAATTATTTAGAACAGCACTTTTTGCGTAGAACTGGAGATAGCCAAAGGGTAATTTAGTGAGGCTTAGTAAGCTCATGCAGTTGTAGTATCTCAGCTCCAAACCACATATGTATTAGAAGGTCCATGTGAAGTCTATTGCCCATTTTCCAATCAATCAATCAGAATTTATATAGAAAAAAGTCTTCAACAGTTTGTGAAACTACAGTTTGGGAGGTTGTCGCATAGTCAATGGGAAGCCCAGCCGTTCCAGGTCATTGGACCAGCCACAGAGAACTAACAGCTCTGCATCGTTGCGGAGCTAGTGAAAGGAACCATTAAGTCACCATGGACAGCAGAGCGCAGTGAACGGCGGTCTATGAAAATGGATAAGAGGGTGCCCATCCTGATAAGCATCGCCACACCAAAGATGCAATCCTGAATGAGATGCGCTGCAGGAAAGGAAGCCAGTGAAAAACCTCTCTCGCATATATTGGGATGAACAGTCGGACTTGTTGAACCCGCCAATAAGTCGTGCAGCAGCCAGGTGGACCCGTTTCAACCTGTCAATCTGAACCCACTGAGACCAGCAAGGATGGAGGCACAGTAGTCAAGGCGGCTCAGCACAAACGCATGAGCAAGGGAGACTGCAGTCTTAAAAGTCAGAGAACTGCCTCAATTGGTAGTAGCAGCTTTTTGTCTTAGTTTTTTCTTCGTTGCATTCATTAAGCTTCGCGTTCTCGATCCAATGATGTCACGTATGCCATACATAGCCTAGTAAATTGTGGCCCATTTGTGTGGCGCGGTGGTGTAGTGAGTATGTTCGGTGCCTTGCAGCCGGAGGGTTGCAGATTCGAATCCACCTCAAGCTGCAGCGTAAAGGGAACTTGGTCAAGTCTTTCACTTGCAATTGCTCAGCGCTTCTACGTGAAACTCTGATTCAGTGTCCGAGCTGTAGTCGGGAGAAATTCTGAGTAGGAATCTTGAATGGGCGCTATTGCAAGTGCATTTCGGCTTCTGAGTCGATGCATTGATTTATCCTAACAGATTATCTTAGGAATTTGCTGACAAAAAGGTATCCAATGGCTAAAATATATGTTTCTCATCTGGACCAGTCTTAATCAAAGAAGTGCATGGCTGGCAAAATGCTAGGATGGAAGTGCATATACATGTAATGTATGCATCTGTTCTGTGCAGTCCAATATACCCTTTCGTGCCTTCAAGTGTGTGATTGTCATTCATGCATTCATTGGTTGTTACACCACATCTGCTGTTTATGGCCATAGGTCAGGGAAATTCAACCAACATGGCTGACATTGATACTGACTCAGATGTACATGAAAGTTGGCTTCAGATATGCAGTAACCTGGGGGAAATGCTCTTGGTCAGTTGCATTCCGAGATACAGGTCTGTGAACTTTGTGGGGCGTGGTGGTGTGTATGTTCGGTGCCTTGCTGCCAGAGGGTTGCAGGTTTGAATCAACCTCACAGTATTTCATTCCGCAGGCTTATTTAAGGCTCATCAGACACAAAAAGATGTTACTTATTGAATGAAATACTTAAGAAATTATGCATTTCAAAATATTGCTAAATATTGTGTCTATCCTTTATTCTTGCTCCTGATTGGCCAGCTTCTAGGGCACCTCACTACCTGATTGGCCTGTTGGTATGGCTTCTCGATTCCTGGTTGGTTCACCCATAGGGCTTGGCGCTCACTGATTGGTTCGCCTCTAGAACTTCACGGTCCCTGATTGGTTAGCCTCTAGGTCTATATGCCACACACCTAACATTTTCAAGGGTTATGTGTGTATGTATGTATGTATGTATGTGTGGCGTACCAGGATTTGAGCCAGCATGCACGACGGGCAACCACCCTCGTGCTCCGTCCCGCAGTGACCCATCTCCCTCAGGTTCGATGGCATCACTAAGCGGTGCCGGTGTCGCGCGACAAAGTCTCCCCCCCTAAAAGTCTCCCCCCGGAGACTCTATTTCGAAACAGATTCTCCCCCCGGAGGATCTGTTTCGGAATAGATTCGCCCCCCCCGGAGACTTTATTCTGATATAAAGTCTCCGGGGGGGAGAGACAATTTCATCCCCTGCCGAAACAAAGTCTCCCCCGGGGAGACTTTATTTCAATGAACGATTTCATAAAGTCGCAGCATATTAATCTATACCAAAATAGGCCTATGTCTGAAAGCTAGTCCATCTGTTTGAATATTTTTTGAAGCAATTCGCAAAACGTTCTCTTGCGAATTTGTAGGTTAGCGTGACTGTTTTCAACTCACTATCCACTTTAATACTCGACATGCGTCTATTTTAAAATTCGAGGTGGTAATGATTACCGCAAACGTAAGACGCTCTTTCGCCGTTATAAAACGGCGCCATTGCTGTTGGTGTCATCACGCTTAACGGCGACGGTGCTAAGCACGTGTTTAAGCTGAGTCACAATAATAATAAATACAATAGTCTGTGAATGGATCACCGCAAATAAGAAAAACATAATGAAAATAATTATGAATAACAAATATCGTCTTGTATCTGGGCGTTATTTTTATAGAGCGCTCCTCGCCGTATGAACTATATTCAGAGGAGATCTCGGTGCTTAAACACCGGAGAAAAGATTTTAAGAGAAACTATTTCAAGCAGCGAGTAAACAAAGAGCTGCCCAGACAGCAACTTTGCCCGTAGGTGAGTGGAGGTCATTCAAGGCAGGGTGCAGACGTCTCTGGGGAAAAAGTTCCGCCTCCAGGATTGACATTGCCCCCAGAAAATTTCAAAAAATAGGCCTAATATTGGATTTTAGTTGCTGTCTTCATCATTGTTTTACATGAAGTGTTATAATACACCGTAATATTATTTACTATTATATGATTATAGTAATTATTTTCTAATATAATACATGACACAATCCTGCTAGAATGAGTATAACTTACTTTTAATATTTATACAAATACTATTTTGTACAACTGAATTGCTTCTCTCCAGTGCTATCCTTCAAATGTTAAAATGTCAATTTTCAAAATGTTTTTTGGTCCTATTATTTGAACACCTAGTAAAACAAATCATTACTACATGTGACATCTCGATTTTGGTACCGGTAGTGTATTAGTTCTTGGTTGATTTGTGTATCATTATTATGATTTCGGAAAGTGTGTCCTGGTCAGCAAATCAGAACCATATTGGGAAACAGGCATAGGCCTAAGCTGATTATAATGCTGAAAAGTCAGCTTATATACTATTATATTCACGTCTGCAGTTATTCATTAGAATGACCAAGCAACAGCAGAACTGAGCTGCTGAACTCAATGCATATAAAGACATGAGGATATTTTTTATTGTAGTTGTAATTATATAATCTATATCTAAAATTGAGGATGTATGTATGTATGTATGTATGTATGTATCTATGTATGTATGTATGTATGTATGTATCTATGTATGTATGTATGTATGTATGTATGTATGTATGTATGTATGTATGCATGTATGTATGTATGTATGTATGTATGTATTTATGTATCTATGTATGTATGTATGTATGTATGTATGTATGTATATGTTTGAATATGTATTATGTATGTATGTACTATGTATTTATGTTTGTATATATGTATGCATTTTGTATGCATGTATCTATACAGGGTGCGCCAAAAACAATTACCCCCCTAAGAGTTTTGCCAATATCTTGACCAAAAGTGAGAATTTTGAAATGAAATTTTACAGTCTTAAAGACAATTCATATTTACACATGATGGCCAGATTTCATAAAAATATTTTAATCAGAACAAAAGTTATGCCACTTTTAGTGAGGCCACCCACCGTTTTTCGACGATTCAAAAACGCGACGCAACAAAAAGAAATAAAATCCAATCTAATTATTCTGGCCAAGATCTTGGCCAAAAGTAAGAATATCGAAATGAAATTTTACAGGCTTGAAGACAATTCATATCTGCATATGATGGTCAAATTTCATCAAAATAATTCTAAAACAACAAAAGTTATACCACGTTTAGTGAGGCCACCCCCCAATTTTTGACAATTTAAAGATGTAACGCAGCCAAAACACGATTTTATTAAGTCTCATCTCAAATAATTATTATCAAATAGCCTTGATATTGACCGATGATCAATATTATTACTATTTAAAAAAGAAACAGGTACCAGCGTAGCTGCACGTCACTGAGAAGTCGCTTAGCAAGATGACAATCAAATTGGCAAATAAGGAATAATAAAGAATCTGTCGGATTAATCAACAGGTCCATCAAGAACTTTGCCAAGAGACTCAAAGATGTGTTGGCACTGGTGGTGGGCACATCGAACACAAGTTGTGAAGCATTACCAAGTTCATTTGACAAAGTTATTTGAGATGAGACTTAATAAAATTGTGTTTTTGTTACTTTTTGTTGCGTTTCGCCTTTGAATCGTCAAAAAACGGTGGGTAGTCTCACTAAAAGTAGCATAACTTTTGTTCTGCTTGAGATATTGTGATGAAATCTGGCCACCATGTGTAGATATGAATTGTCTATAAGACTGAGAAATTTAATTTCGATATTCTTATTTTTGGCCAAAAAATTGGCAAAAAACCTTCAAAAAATTGCGTTTTGTTTTTGAAGCGTCAAAAAACGGGGGGTGACCTCCCTAAAAGTGGCATAACTTTTGTTCCGTTTGAAATATTTTGATTAAATCTGGCCAACGTATGTAAATATGAATTGTTTACAAGCCTGTAAAATGTCATTTGAAAATTTTTACTTTTGGCCAAGATATTGGGGAAAAACCTAGGGGGGTTATTTTTTTTGGCGCACCCTGTATATTCATCTTCAACATCTGTTTTCAGCCATTCCATACCATGCCATGCCATGCATTGCCAAGCCATGCATGCCGTGCCCTGCCATGCTATGCCTTGCCATGCCTTGACATGCCATGCCATGCCTTTCCATGCCTTGCCTTGCCTTGCCATACCATGCCATGCCTTGCCATACCATGCCTTGCCAGGCCATGCCAGGCAATTCCATGCCCCGCCATGAATATTATGTCATGGCATGCCTTGACATGCCTTGCCATGCCATGCCCTGCCATGCTAGGTCGTGCCGTGCCATGCCAGGACATGCCATGCTAGGCAATTCCAGGCCATGCCATTTGATGCCATGCCTTGCCATGCCTTGCCATGCCATGTCATGCCTTGCCAGGTCAGGCAATGCCATGCCATGCCATGTAATTTGGTATGTTATATGATGTTCTCAGTCTTTTGATTGCATAAAATTAGTGCGAAATGTTAAAATAACTGGTTTTTTAGCCTTTACCATAATACTATGGCCACTACTATATAATTATGCTACAATTACGCCAATTAGTACAAAACATTTAGGCTTACTTTACAAGATTCTCATAATATTACTTCATATTTATTAATGTACAATTCTACTAGTGGACACAAAGTCATTTATATAAGCAAAGATACACTTTAAGTCAGGAAATATAGGGGGCGATTTTTAGTAGGGGGAGACTTTGTATCGTAGAGGGGGAGAATCTATTTAAATGTGGGAGACTTTGTTCCGGTACAGAGTCTCCCCCCGGAGACTCTGTATCAGCAAGGGGGAGACTCTGTTTCGGGGGGAGACTTTATTTCGTGACACCGGCGCAGCGCCCGGGAGATACTAAGTCTTACCAGGACGCCGAGCGGCTCCAGGGTCACTGTGCGCTGCGTGTGCCCCGTCAGCGACTTCGCTCTTGGGGGAAGACGACCCCGAAACCGACGCCTGCGATCGGCTGGCCTGCCCGGCTTCATCAGACCCGCTCTCTGCCTCGTCCGCGGTCGCCGAGTAGGCGACGTCCTGAGCAAGAGGATGGCCGACTCTCAACACAGGGTTCTTTGTCCCGCTGGCAGAGCGGCCTCGCCGGGCGCCACCCTTCGCGACGGCGGCCTCCGTCTTCTGGCCCGACTTATCGCTGCCCTTCTTTATCACGCTGCACCGGGCAGCCACCGAACCAACACCACCACTGGAGAATACTGCAAATTCTCTTATCCCCGCGGACCATATCGCCTGAAACCAGGGCCAGTCCATCGTGCTTAACCCGATACCTTGGACCGATGCTTTTCCCATCTTGCCGAGTCAAAGCTTCACAAATGACGATCAACAACCCGGCCACACAATTGGTCGGAGACGGTCCGCCGGACCGATAGAAAAGAGACCAACACGACCGAACCTCCGTCACCGTGTGTGCTGGGAATATCCCGACAGAAACCGGCGAAAACGCCCGTGCGGATGCAACGGCGTTCGCCCTGGGTGCTTGTCTCACCCGCGTACCCGACACTGAAATCGTAAAGGAAACAGACCAACCACCGGCCGACTCCCCGTCGCCGTAAGCCCCGAGAGTATTGTGGCGTACCAGGGGGTGAGCCAACAGACACTACGGGCGCCTTACCTCGCCTATCGCCCCGCTGCGACCCATCTCCCTCAGGTTCGATGGCATCACTTAACTGTGCCGTTTCAGCGCCCGAGAGACGCTCGGGTTTACCAGGACGCCGTGAATCTCCCGGGTCGCAGTGCGCTGCGTGATCCTCGCCAGCGACTTCACTCCCGGGAGAAGACGATCGTGAAACTGACGCCTGCGATCGGCTGGCCCGCCCGGCTACATCGGACCCGCTCTCTGCCTCATCCGCGGTCGCCGAGTAGGCGACGTCCTGAGCAAGAGGATGGCCGACTCTCAACACAGGGTTCTTGTTCCCACAGGCAGAGCGGCCTCGCCGGGCGCCATCTCTCGCGACGGCGGTCTCCGTCTTCTTACCCGACTTGTCACTTCCCTTGGTTATCACGCGGCACCGGGCCACCACCGAACCCACACCACCGCCGGGGAATACTGCCGATTCTCTTAACCCCGCTGACCATGTCGCCCGAAACCAGGGCCAGTCCCTCAGGCCAAATGCCCGACTCATCGGTCCGCTCGCCATCACCCAAGTGACGATTAACACACAGACACTCCGACGGGCGGAGGCGGTCCGTAGGCCCGATGGAAACTGAAGCCAACGACGGTCGCTCTCCGTCACCGTGCGCGGAAACTCCCCGACAGAAACTAGCAAAGACGCCCGCGCTGGTGCGCGGCGTTTGCCTCGGGCGCTCGCCTCGCCCGCTCTCTCCCGACCCTGATCTTCACCACCGACACCGAGACCGACAGACTCTCGCGGTTCGCCCACCGAGCAGAGGACCACAGGGAACACTCACACCGCCGGTGACCGACTTGGGACGACCGGGGTTAATTTACCGACACGACTTAGCCTTGACTCCCGCGCCCAAGACTCCGACGCGCGCTGCCCAAACGCCGCCGCTGCCGGGAACTTTTCCCTGAAACACTTAGCGGGAAACTCACAAGAGCGTCGTGGTGCGATGCTGTTCTGTTTCCGTAGATCCGAGGTAAAATAAAAAGGCCGGGAGGCCTGGGGAACAGGTAAACGGAAAACCCGTGTCTACAAATAGACTAATGTTTTATAGGTTTTCTAATGGCGCTTATCGCCCTTACTCTCAACAGTTACTGACCTCAGTGGTAAGTCCCTTGCAAAACACTTGGTCTTATCTACCACTGTTAACGTAAAGAAGACTACCTTGCAAAGCCCTCAGCTTTCCTGGACTCTTGGTCCACCACTTACTTCCTACTCAACTGTGAGCAACAGATTCTAGAAAGTGACGAGTCACACGAAGAATCTAAACAACCGATCACCAAGATCGCTCTCCACCGCAAGAGTCCAATGTCGGCTGACAGACAAACGAAACTCCGCACAGAAACACCCGGTAACAGTAACACCGATCGCTAGCGTCCAGTGTCGGTTGGCAGACAGTCGATTATCCACCACCAAGGACCTGCAATACAAAAGTTACACCAACTCCACCCGGTAACCCAAACGAACCAGGATACAACCGTCGTGTTCTTCAAAGAGGAGACCCGCCTCAACTCTACAGAAACAACGACACAAGGAACACGTAACTTAGACTGTAACCAACAGTCGACGTAACCTTCACAGAATACTGCGATCGCCCACTAGGCGTATCACGAATACCGTATTCTTCCCTGAGCTGTCACTCAGCCTCAGCAGCTTGAACCCCGGCGATCGATGCCAAGAAACCGACCTGACAGATCTACCACAGATCCTCACCACAACAGCTTTGCTCTAGCTATACCAGGATCGCCGTAGTTGCCTTCGAACGTGGCCAAGCCACACTGTAGGAGACAGACGAACGCAACCGAAATCACTGTAGAAAGTCGCAGCAGAAAACGCTTTAACAATCTAAGCACGTATGGAGGAAACGCTTCCTCCACGTATATAGCAGCGCACCGTGTGGCACGTCTTAGTCCACCGGTAAAATACATTATGATGCTCTATACCTTGGCATAAAAAGTATACTTGGTCTTCCATAGACAGAATCCGAAACCTAATATTATAAACCTGTCTCAAAACGAAACCGGTTTCAGGTACAAGTCTCAAAGCCAAAAGGCTACCCAACGAGAGTCATGCTTACTCCAGCCAAGTCTCGGTAAGCAGTTATTTTGGTCTTATACCTCTTGTGGCATGTCCGCCACATAAACACTTAGCCGATAACAACCAAGAGCGTTCCGGTGCTGTTCGGTTCACTGTGACACTCAAGACCCACCGATGCTGTTCGGTTTACTGAAATTCCGGGTAAAATAAAAAGGCCGGGAGGCCTTGGGGAACAGGTAACGGAAAACCCGCGTCTACGAATAGACTAAATGTATTTAGGTTTTCTACCGGCGCCTCTCGCCCTTACTATCAGCAGTTACTGACCTCAGTGGTAAATTCCTTACAAAGCACTTGGTCTTATCTAGCGTTTATAACTTATGCTACGTGCGAAGCCCTCAGCTTGCCTGGACACTTAGTCCACACTCTACTCTACGGGAGAGAGCAACGAATTCAAACGTGTGACGAACTTTGTAAGACCCGATAAATAAATTAACCCCGTCGCCGACAGTCCAATGTCGGTTGACAGACTCGATACACCGCGCAGAAAAACCCGTACCCCAAAAGACTGGTAACCAAGTCACATCGATCGGCCACACGGCAGGATCGAGAAATCTCCTGACGTGTTCTGAACAGAGGGGATCCCAACCCGACTCTGCAGAAGGCACGCCACAGGTAACCGTAACTTCGACTGTAACACACAGTCACAGGAACCTTCACAGAATACTGTGATCACCCGCTAGGCGAATCACGAATACCGTATTCTTCCCTGAACCGTTGCACGCCTTTAATGGATTGAGCCCCGCGGGATCGATGCCAAGGTTCCCCCCCCTGACAGTCACCACGTGCCCTCACCACCAACGCTGTGCTCCAGCTATGAACCAGGATCGCCCAAATTGCCTTCGAAATGGCCAAGCCAACACTGTAGGAGACAGACGAAAACAACCGAAATCACTAAGAAGAGTCGCAGCCGAAAGCGCTTTAACCAATCATAGTACGCATGGAGTAGTCGGCACTACTCCACGTTATAAGCGCTGCACCGTGCGGCAGGCTTTGGTCCTCTGGCAAATACCTCATAATTCGCTATACTTTGGCTTAATAAAATACTTCGGTTTTCCATAGGAGAACCCGAAACCTAATACCGCGAAACCGATATCCAAACGAACCGGTTTCAGATACAAGACTCCAGCCAAAAGGCTACCCAACGAGAGTCAGACTTACTCCAGCCAAATCTCGGTAAGTATTTATTTTGTCTTGTACCTCTTGTGGCATGTCCGCCACATATGTATGTATGTATGTGTGTATGTATGTATGTATGTATGTATGTATGTATGTATGTATGTATGTATGTATGTATGTATGTATGTATGTATGTATGTATGTATGTATGTATGTATGTATGCATGTATGTGTGCATGTGTATGTATTTATGTGTGTGAATGTGTGCCTGTGTGTATACATGTGCTGGGGGTGCTACAAGATGATAAGTAATTAAATCTGATACCCAATTGATTGACCTTTGACCCTGAGGTTAGAAAATGAAGTCTATTTTAGGAGGTGGTGACGTCATTGAGGTTAGAAGAAGTCGATTTTAGGTGATGAAGTCATCTGAGGTTAGAGAAGAACAAACACCATCTACTTAAAATAACTGAAAAATGAGGATGGGATACTTTGAATAGAGGGTTTCGAGTGAATCAAGCATAAATGAATGAATGATGTACTCTATGAAAACTCGAAACTGTTGTAGCTGTACCAGATGGATACAAAGAGACGGAAGAAGATGTAGCTGTACCAGATGGAGATAAAGAGACGGAAGAAGATGTAGCTGTACCAGATGGATACAAAGAGACGGAAGAAGATGTAGCTGTACCAGATGGAGATAAAGAGACGGAAGAAGATGTAGCTGTACCAGATGGAGATAAAAAGACGGAAGAAGATGAAGCTGTACCAGATGGATACCAAGAGACGGAAGTAGATGTGGATGCAGCATGGAATGCAATATTTGACTATGAAAATCGTAGCAACGTCATCGTTGAACAAACGATCAGTACAACAAAAGGCTTGAAAAATGTGACTTCAGACACAAAGACAATAACAGCTACACACAACATTGGTACTACAGTTGCAACTGGAGATTCATTCGAAATAGTAAGTGTGACTGTTAATTACAGCTTTTCAACTATGCAATCCGAAGTAACTATGAAACAAACTGAAATCTATGAATCAAAGGTGATCGAACACAAAATGAAGATACAGCCTAACAAGAAATTCACAAGATGGGAACTCGATACTGACGTTGGTGGAGCAGATATTCAAGGCATGCAACTCATTGATGTAATTGAAGACATACAGAGTACTCCATATATTCCACAGGTCATGACAAGTCGTGCTAGAATCCTACTTCCCCAACCGATACACTTTGGGTCAACAGTAATTCGAATAAAGCATTCAGAGAGAAATCAGTATATGACAGTCGTTGAAAGAAAGAAATGGCCAGCTGCAACCCTTGGACGCAGTAACCTTTTCTATTTTGTACTCTTTGAAGACAGTCGTGGAATTCGAATTAAAACACTGAATACCATGTATCCTGGCTATGAATGGGCCTACTCCTCTGACCAAGGAGGCATCTATTTTGATTTGGATGAGAAAATAGGCAAAGCAGCTGATGTTAATGTAAATAAACAGCACTGGTCAGTAAGTAAAGCGGCACCTCTTCATCACGGTGATGTTGTTACCTTCAAGAATAAAGACTTCAGTAACAGCGGTCTGTGCTACTATGACGGGCCAGCAACAAATATCTACTGTTTGGCAACACGTGAAGACACCTGGGTTTTGGAAGTGGTTACATAAGACTCCTTGGAATGTTAGAAAAGAGTGTGCACCTGAAATAGCTGAAGTCTTAGCACAACTGGCCATTAACATCAGGCATCACTACATTAATAATTTTATGTAATCAAGATGATCCTTTGCTTAGTAGGCTATAACATGACTCCATTTTCTTCGCCATAGATTTATTTAGCTAAAGATTGAGAACATTCAGTTAAGTTATATGCATAATGATTATAAGGTGATTCTTTGCTTAGTAGGCTATAGAATGACTACATTTCTTCGCTATAGATTTATTTAGCTAAAGATTGAGAACATTCAGTTTTAAAGTTATACGTATAATGCTTATTAACATGTAACCAAATTAAGCAATAATTCACGGCAAGTCTGCCACTTGTATGCAAATAACTATGTTAAACAAGAATGCTACATTATGTTAAACTTGTATATCACAATGCTTGGAATCAATAAACAGAGATCAACAAAATGAGGCATATATATTATATATGTTATACTAGCGTACCCGGCCACGCGTTGCTGTGGCTGAAAAGAGCAACCAACCATCCCTCCATACCTCTCCTCCCCTCCCCCTCCGCCTACCCCTCCATGCATCCCTCCCTCCTCCATCGCTCCCCTCCGCCCCCTCCCACCCGCTTCGTCCCGCTCCCTCCGCTCCTTTCCTCCCTCACACCGTCTCTTCCTGACAGCGGATAGATTCCAAGAATGGTGAAAGGCCGCTTTCGTTTTTGAATGAACGGAAATTATTATGCGACTCGCTTATGACGTCACGGCACGCGACCTCATTCATGTTTCGTCTGGTCACTGTGTTAATTACCGGCGATCTATAGCTCAAATAGCCGACGAATTTGATCAAATATTGTTGTTAAAGATTGCGGTTTTTGAAAAAAAAGCATTCAAAGAACACGCACGTATTGGAATGGAACGCTTGGTGAGATTTTGAAAAGAATCGGTCCGTTACTTTGGAAGATCCTGTTCGCCTAAATTTGGTGCGTACGCCGTTTCATTTTTATTTATATAGACACACTGTGTCTACGTTAAAGTAGAACCCACAATAAAGTGTCATAACTCGGTCAAAATGTTTAGGATTTGCCTGAAATTTTACACACAACAACAGTGGCCATAGTTACACGAGATCCTAAAGCCGATTAGAAATATTATGTAGTTTGTCAAATTTATGAGCGTTTGAGATGCAGCACCGAGAAATGCAACTTTCCAACATGCAAAAGCTGAAAAGAAGTAAAATTCAGCTAAATATGGTGGTCAAAATGTCATTTTTTTCACAAACACACGACCATAGACGTAGAGGCTACTGTTTGATGTCCGGTCGATGATCACCAGGTCAAACAGCTGCCACTCTTCAATCAGACGCGCCCTACAGTTATCGATGTCATGAATACGGGAACGAAAAACGCGCTACTCCGGTACATGCACCCGGATCGAGGTCTGGACTGCTAGGCGGCCACAGCTGCGGATATGAAGCCGAGTGTCTTCCGGGACAGCTACTACACTACTACGTCTACGGTCGTGTGTTTGTGAACAAACCAATGAATAACAAATGAATGAGTGAATGAATGAATTAATTAATTAATAACAAATGAATGAATGAATGAATGAATGAGCAAACCATGATCAAACAAACCATGACAATGAAACACCAATAAATGAACAAACAGATGAACAAACCAGTAAAAGAATGAACAAATAAATGAAAGAACAATTAAATGGCTAGGCCACCAGATAATTCCATTACTTGCCCCCAATAGAGCAATGAAGCACTCCCTTCAACCAAGAGCAAAGACATCAAATCTCAGAGACGCTGAAGAACGCTTCTTAATCGAATGCAATATATTCTGATTAATTATTAACTTGTCTTTGAATTACATGCTTAAATACAATGTCATTTGTAACTCAAATGCGGTCCGCAACTGAGAATTAAAGTGAATACTTACATACTAAAAGGTGCAACTCAACAGGCACTCATTTATGCCTTACACGGTTCATCGTTTAATTAAACAGACTAAAAATGGCAAAATGACTCAAAACATTCTTTATATACCATTGCCAAATAGCTGATTTCAAAAATAAATTAGCAAATTAGATTTGGACTGCAGTAAAACTTGCCTCTTGGAACGCACAATTCGCCTCACTTTCATCTAGACATTCAATCTGTTTGGAAAAAAGCAGAATGCAAAATATTTTTCATTCTCACCACCTCTGTAGTCAACGCCAAGACCACTACGTAGACCACCATAACATTGACCACCGCTACCAATGTCATTTGCTCTCATACCATAGTCAGAAATTGTAATTAACTGGAAAGCCTGGTCAAATATCAAGGCGTACATTCGAATTCTGTTAATGTCAACAGCAATATCAGTCGCATGGGCAGTGCAAAGAAACAGCTCATGTGCCTTTGTAATTTTTATGGCAGGATCGACCATGTTTCCAGGATATTACTATTCAAATGCAAACTTTTAGACAGCTTATTGTAGAATAAAGTAATTAATAGATCTTTTCTCAGTTGCGTTTCTTTCACATTCTTTGCTTTTACAGAGTTACAGAGTTTTTGTGAATGATATTTAAAAAATTATACCTTCTTCAGAACAAATCTTTGATCAGTCTCCTTGTGAGTCACAAGGTAAGATAAACCCTGTAATCCATTGCCAAGCTCCTTTACAATCTAAAAGAAGACAGCGTTGCAGTGTTTTATTAAACAGCCTTGTAAGATTCCTGAGAAAGATTAAGCCAAAACTTCTATTCTCCATAAAATACAACCCAAGCATGTCGTATATCAATTAATACGCTCTCCTTGTCATCCTCCTCCACTCATCAATTAAGAGATCTAGGCCTACAGCATAAAACTAAACTCTTCCACCTAAAGATGACTCACCTCCAGATTCATAAATATAAAACATATATAAATATATATATATATGCTTGTTCACTAATCAACCCTAACAATTTTCAATATTCGCTATTTGATAGGTATCAATCTCTCATACTAGCACTTTCTGTTTTCACAATACAGTGAATTAATACACGAATATATATTACCTGGAACCAATATCGAAAGGATATGAAGCCAACAAAAAATTAGATCATGGACCTAAATAGATTATGCTTGTGGCTGTATATGGGAATTTTCCAGGGTAAGCCTCACTTGGCCATTCCAATTTGTTTTGTTGACGGCTGTCATACCGAAAAACGAATCAATTCAATGATAAAGAGAACTTGCAAACTAAATAAA
This sequence comes from Lumbricus rubellus, assembly GCA_945859605.1. Taxonomy (NCBI): domain Eukaryota; kingdom Metazoa; phylum Annelida; class Clitellata; order Crassiclitellata; family Lumbricidae; genus Lumbricus; species Lumbricus rubellus. The sequence continues at coordinate 3,720,403 of OX243827.1, forward strand.
ATACATGTGCTACAAGTTTTTGTGAATGGAGCGATATAAATTTAGACAAACATGTGAGCGAATATACTTGGAACTAATATCGAGGCTATATAACGGATGACGACTAAAACAACCGTCGCGACTCTGTTCAAATCCTCTGCCAGTACCCGGATAGACATTACACGCATCGCCTGTGATGCGTCAGAAAGACTATCTCTCATTGACTGACAAGTTGCTCTTCCTATCCCTTCGTTATTAGGGAATAATTACAGTATCCAGGTCCGACGTGTCGGTTATGTTCGGGATTAGGGGTCGTGAGGCTCGGTTGGGATCATGTTAGGCGTCGTGAGGGTTGGTTAGGATTAGGAATAGGGTTAGTGTCGTCAATTGGTCCCCGATACTACACGTCTGCGATATTAATCCCATAATTGTTACAAATATGATTTTTTCCGAAAGTTCTGAATCTTTTCGCGCTAATTTCGCACATCGACTTTAGAGGCCCAGATGGTTTAATATTAACACGTGCATACTTTCAGCTTTTACTGAACAGTCTGCACAGTTTAATATAACATAATTTATGTGTGTCAAATTAGCAGTCACATTGAGATTGAGATTCAGCAGTCATATTCGAATCGGGTGTGACCTCCCCAAAAGGCGCACAAGTGACGCACTAGCAAACACGTAATTTGACTTCAAAATTCACATATTTCGACTCTATCCATCCAATAACGCTTAACAGGGCCTATTAACACCCACCTGGACTACCTAGAACAATAGTTGCTAAAGCGTTTAAATTATTATTGTGCCTATTGTAGCCTTCCAAACTTCACACATCGTCGACCTTCAATTTCAATGCATCATATGAGCCAAGTTTGGCCCTTGAAATGTCATACTCAGACCCTATCCATCCAATAACGCTTAACAGGGCCTATTAACACCCACCTGGACTACCTAGAACAATAGTTGCTAAAGCGTTTAAATTATTATTGTGCCTATTGTAGCCTTCCAAACTTCACACATCGTCGACTCTGGATTTCAATGCATCATATGAGCCAAGTTTGACACTTCACATTTCATACTCAGACCCTATCCATCCAATAACGCTTAACAGGGCCTATTAACACCCACCTGGACTACCTAGAACAATAGTTGCTAAAGCGTTTAAATTATTATTGTGCCTATTGTAGCCTTCCAAACTTCACACATCGTCGACTCTGGATTTCAATGCATCATATGAGCCAAGTTTGACACTTCAGATTTCATACTCAGACCCTATCCATCCAATAACGCTTAACAGGGCCTATTAACACCCACCTGGACTACCTAGAACAATAGTTGCTAAAGCGTTTAAATTATTATTGTGCCTATTGTAGCCTTCCAAACTTCACACATCGTCGACCTTCAATTTCAATGCATCATATGAGCCAAGTTTGGCCCTTGAAATGTCATACTCAGACCCTATCCATCCAATAACGCTTAACAGGGCCTATTAACACCCACCTGGACTACCTAGAACAAATCAAATCAAATCAAATCAAAACTCGTTTATTCAAAGAGATCAATGCAAAAAACACTCAAATAGATCAGATGAAATAATATAATAAAGCACATAAGAATTGAGTAGCTAAAATGTTAGTCTAAAGTGATAGAGAGGATCCCTAAGAATAGGTAGCCCAGAAAGGGTGTGAGCCCGCTAAGCCTGGGCAACCACATCAGGCAGGGAGAAATCAGATGGTGGAGAGCAAAGAGAATTGAGTGTGTGGCGAAGCAATAGGAAAACGAGTTGAGCAGGGAAGAATAGTAAAGGGAAGATGAGAATGGTCGTAGTAGAAAGTCAAGGCAAAACAAAAGTTAGAGGGTAAGTGTATACATTCACAAAAGTAAATTAAGCTATAAACGAAGCGGATGAATGAGGTAATTCGATAGTAAATAATAGGTGCAAACAGCATGAAGGCATAATATGACAGCAGAATTAAGCAGTTTGAACAACAGTGCAATTGATAAATTAACAACAGCAAAAAGCATTAACAAATAGTCGGTAATATACAACTTTATATAAGTCCAGCTACAAGCCATGTGGATTGGCAAGTCATAATATTGTGGCGTACCAGGGGGTGAGTCAACAGACGCTACGGGCGCCTTCCTTCGGCTATCGCCCCGCTGCGACCCATCGCCCTCAGGTTCGATGGCATCACTTAGCGGTGCCGTTTCAGCGCCCGGGAGAAACTCGGTCTTACCAGGACGCCGTGAGACTCCCGGGTCGCTGTGCGCTGCGTGGTCCTCGCCAGCGACTTTACTCCTGGGGGAAGACGCTCCCGAAACCGACGCCTGCGATCGGCTGGCCCGCCCGGCTATGTCAGACCCGCTCTCTGCCTCATCCGCGGTCGCCGAGTAGGCAACGTCCTGAGCACAAGGATGACCGACGCTCAAAACAGGGTTCTTGTTCCCGCAGGCAGAACGGCCTCGCCGGGCGCCGCTTCTCGCGACGGCGGTCTCCGTCTTCTTACCCGACTTATCGCTCCCTTTAGTTATCACGCGGCACCGAGCCGCCACCGAACCAACACCACCACTGGGGAATACTGCCGATTCCTTCCCCGCTGACCACATCGCTTGAAACCAGGGCCAGTCCCTCAGGCCAAATGCCCGACTCATCGTGCTGAACACAATCACCAAGTGACGATTAACACACAGACACTCCGACGGGCGGAGGCGGTCCGTAGGCCCGATGGAAACTGAAGCCAATGACGGTCGCCCTCCGTCACCGTACACGGAAACTCTCCCGACACGAAACTAGCCAAGACGCCCGCGCTGATGCGCGGCGTTTGCCGGGGTGCTCGCCTCACCCGATCTCCCGGCACGAACCTTCACCACCGACACCGAGGCCAACAGACAACCGCGGGTCGCCGACTTGGCAGAAGACCGCAGGAACCAACAGTTTGGCCACCGGTGAACCACTTGGGACGACCGGGGCTGACGCGCGGCTCCAAACAGACCTTGTCTCACGCGCACCAAGCTCCCGACGCGCGCTGCCCAAACGCCGCCGCTGCCGGTAAATTTCCCCTGAAACACTTAGCCGGAAACTCACAAGAGCGTCGTGGTGCGATGCTGTTCTGCGCCGGTAGATCCGAGGTAAAAATAAAAGGCCGGGAGGCCTGGGGAACAGGTAAACGGAAAACCCGTGTCTACAACTTAGACTATTGTTTTATAGGTTTTCTAATGGCGCTTATCGCCCTTACTCTCAACAGTTACTGACCTCAGTGGTAAGTCCCTGACAAAACACTTGGTCTTATCTAGCACTGTAACGTAAAGAAGACTACCTTGCAAAGCCCTCAGCTTGCCTGGACTCTTGGTCCACCACTTACTCCCTACTCAACTGTGAGCAACAGATTCTAGAAAGTGACGAGTCACACGGAGAATCTAAACAACCGATCACCAAGATCGTTAACACCACAGCGAGAGTCCAATGTCGGCTGACAGACAATCTAAACTCCGCAAGAAACACCCGGTAACAGTAACACCGATTACAGCGTCCAATGTCGGTTGGCAGACAGTCGATTATCCACCACCAAGGACCTGCAATACAAAAGTTACACACGAACCACCCGGTACCACCAACAAGGATACAACCGTCGCGTTCTTCAAAGAGGAGACCCGCCTCAACTCTACAGAAACAACGACACACAAGGAACACGTAACTTAGACTGTAACCAACAGTCAACGGAACCTTCACAGAATACTGCGATCGCCCGCTAGGCGTATCACGAATACTGTATTCTTCCCTGAGCTGTCACGCAGCCTCAGCAGCTCGAATCTCAGCGATCGATGACAAGACACAGCCCTGACAGATCTTGCCGCAAATCCGCACTACGTTAGCGTTGCTTCAACAGAGGATCGCCAAAGTCGCGTTCAAACGTGGCCAAGCCACACTGTAGGAGACAGATGAACACAACCGAAATCACTGTAGAAAGTCGCAGCAGAAAACGCTTTAACAATCTAAGCACATACGGCGGAAACGCTTCCCCCGCAATATAAGCGGCGCACCGTGTGGCACGTCTTAGTCCACCGGCAAAATACATGATAACACTCTATACTTTGGCCTAAAAAGTATACTTGGTCTTCCATAGGAAGAATCTGAAACCTAATTTTATAAACCTGTCTCAAAACGAAACCGGTTTCAGGTACAAGACACATAGCCAAAAGGCTACCCAACGAGAGTCATGCTTACTCCAGCCAAGTCTCGGTAAGTAGTTATTTTTGTCTTATACCTCTTGTGGCATGTCCGCCACACTCTTCCCCTCTTTCTTTTGATGCGAAGCATCGGTAGGAAATAATCGAACATAACTATCACGGACCCGTCCATTCCCGTGGGACCCGTCCGCTAACCTACTTACTTAGGTTCTGGGAGACAACATACCCGTTGTCTCCCGATCAACAGAGACAACTCACACACATGTCATTCACACCATGTATTCAGTTTATTATCGCATTCGCTCACCAGTCACACTCAAACACAACATAATGCAATGAAGTAGCACGGTCTTCACATCGTACGATCACGACGTTCCCCAGCGTCGTCGGTTGGCCCGTTCCGTACCAACTCTGAAAATAACAACTAACACAACAAACACAGAGGCACATCGGATCAAGGATAGATCCCTACTATAGCAAACGATCCTCCGCAATTAGCAGTCGCTAATAACGTCAGAAGAGAACAGACTTAACTAAAGTAATAACCAAAAATAGGAAGATTGCTCACCGGCAAAACAACCCAGAGTCAGTGCAAGTTCACGTATACTCTATCCGTACCGTTCTCTCACTTTACCGTATCGTCTTCAATGTAAACATCGGCTTCGGGACCAGGGTTTCTTTTACGTAACAGAAACAACTCTAGCCCGGGTTTGATTAAAGTGCCAGGTAAAGAGATCAAAAAAAGGTACACAGGAATCTGGACGACTCACCTACAGCCAAGGTGCTCAATCACAGACCCTCGGAGACTATATTACCGAGCGCTTTACTAAAAGTCGCATTTACAGTTCAAGAACTCCCAACAGAATTCAACTACCTGGCCCAACCACTAACTCGTAGCGACAGCCAACACAGGTAAGAATCTGCTCACCGACCACCATCTCTGTTGGTATCTCGCCCACCGGGCAGAACGAGACTACCAACCCTTTACAACACTTTGTCTCTCATCCAAGCCAGAGAGAACTGTTACCATACGCCTCCTGTCCCGCAAATACTACGAAGCATCCACCAAGACAGTCAGCTCAAAAGTCATATGCACAAGAGTTAACCGTTAACTACACCGACAGTCCCACCACTGAGAAGTGGTCAGCAAATTATAAGTAAAAGAGTGCTTAAACAACAGACAAACGTATGTACAAAAACCAAGACCTTAGCATGCGTGGACTTCGCAGCAAGATGCATGGCAAACAAAAAGTATGGAGAAACCCAAACAGAAAAATGTGCTCATCCTTCTCACTCACTCCACCACCCGAGTTCTGCAGACGTGGATTTCAGAGGTATTCTCGCTTCTCCTAAGCGAACGCAGCCACCGGAAAAATCCCAGTTAGCTTGGTTGGCTTCTAGCCATGACAATCCCAATATGATCTCGGTGACTTGATCAGTCACTAGACAAGGCAGCGGATATGATTTCCGGCCGATGTGAATGTTCAGCATAGCTTCACCATCCACTCGGATCTCACTGCCGTTAGCAGCTAACAGCCGCTGTTCAGAAGGTACCATTCTATCGTCTGGTACGAAGCGTCTGGGCACTAGTGACATTTCACTTCCTGAGTCGAGAAGACATTGACGTCTTACCCCGTTCAGACGTGTGATTATGTAGGCCATCCTGCTTCCTTTCACCAGACGATTTTGTGCTTGTCCCGGAATCGATCCCGTGTTGTCTGGATCATTCCTCTCTTGACCTTGTTCAGCTGACATCTTCAGCTGCGGACAATTTCTGCGAATATGCCCTTTTCTCTTGCACAGGAAACATATCTTATCAGCCGCATTCCACCGTCGTGGCTGGAAGTCTTGTTGCTGACCCATCTGTTGACCAGGTATCCCGGAACCATCGTTCATCGGATCCAAACGATTCCATCCGACATCTGGTTTGTACGACCGGAAACCCGACTCTTGTCCTGACGTAAGTCGCCCAAGTTCCTTGGTCAGGATCTCGATCCGTTGTTCCAGATCCGACATCCGTTGACCTGATGGATCCATGGCGCCTGACATCGGAGGATCCTCCTTGGTAGCCTTGATCCTTCCGAGTCTACGATCCATGTCACCACCTGACGTTGACGGACGACCGTAGGCCTCCAAACGTACGGCATGTTTGTACGCGGCCTCAAGATCCACTGGTTCCCGTTCACGAACCTTTTGAGCAAGTTCGTGATTCAACAAGGCATCGATGAATGCATCACAAGCAATCGATTCGACTACCTCATTTGTCGGACCGGGATATGCCAGTACCATCAAACGTCTGATTTCTTGAACAACCGTACTCAGCGTTTCACCTGGCGCTTGACGGTAGGTACGTAGCTTGGTTCGGTATAGGTTCGTTTGATTATCAGAACCATACCTGTCCTTAAGCTTTTCAACCAAAGCTTGCCACGACACGTCTTGCTGTGCGCCCATATCCCACAACAATTGTGACGCAGGCCCTGTGAGAGCACACATCAGCTGATCAGCCTTCTCGCGATCACTCCAATGGTTGCATCTGGCACAGACCTCAAACTTGGCCAGAAAAGCAGCAATAGCTGTCTTTCCATCATACTTTTCAAGCTTAATCCTGATTCCGCGGTCTGCTGGAATCCGGTTCCTTGCCTGATTGGCTGCCCGTTGACGTACCCTGACACTCGGAACTCTGGATCCAGACGAATCACCACTGTTGCTCGATTCGTCGTTATCCCCGATCCGCGTTCCCACACGTTGCCTGACACGTGTGTGTTGTCGTTCGCGGATATCTCCTCTGTCTCGTCCTCGCCCAGACGTCACAGGATATCCGGTACTTCCACTTGAGGAATCATATTCCTCTGTCTGTACCACGGTTCTACGTTGACGACCACGATCCCGTCGATCACACGTAGGCTGGTGTGATGACGCACCAGTACGTTGCACCGTTGCTCCCGATTTCTTGACATCCGTAACACCTTGACTGCATCGGAGTTTGTGCTGTGTTACTTTCGGTTGATCAATCTGGTAACTTGGTTTGCTCCCACCGACCCTTGCACCGTGACGTACCTTGCCAGCGTTCGTGGATATCTCATCCGAAGATACCACGTCGCTCCGTACTTTGACAGTCCGTTGCACCAGTCTCTTGACTTCCGGAGGACCCGGATGCAAGGCTGGCGACGCTGGAACTGTTGCTGGTTCCCGTGCTCGCGATCTCACCTTGATCGGCACGGTTTCCTTCCTGATTTCCGGTTGCTCCAACTTCCTGGGAACGTGCACCATTCGTTCCGCTGCCATCGCTCGTTCCCGTTCACCAGACAATGCCATAACCTCTAATCTTTGATGAATCGCAGCCATACTCTGTCGTAGGCTCAACATCTCCGATCGTAGGTCTATGTCTGCTTCATTTCCCGAGACGCTCTCAATCGTCTCTAATCGAGGATGTTGCAGGCGGTTTCGACTGGGCACTTCTTTGACAGAAAGTATCTCAACCCGTCTATCAGGAAAGCGATACAAGTCATTACCAGAACAAGAGGGAACCGGATTATCAGAAAACATTGGTCTGGCTGATTCAACAGCCGCAGGAACGCGTGGAACAGAGTTCAACCAGTGTTCAACACCAGCTACAGAAGAAGAAGTTTTGCACCGAGCACCCATAACCTCAACTCCCCGCTCAACAGGTTTAGAAACAGCAAAAGAAGCGTAACCACCAGCTACGTTCATATCAGGCCAAACAGTTTTGGGACGAGCTCCAAAGAAGGCACCTGCTTCTGATTCACAAGAGAAAACGTTTTTAGAAGCATCATTAACAACAGACATACAACTGGTAACATCACCACCACCCCTGCCATCACTTTGCAGCATAACAGGAAGTGGGCAAAAATCTCGTACATGGACACTAGACACGTTTGGTTGGGAAACCAAACACTTGGGCTGGGTTACAGGATCAACAGTCAAACGAGAAAAAGAATCAACCCCACTTCTGGTACCACTTTGTGGCATACCAGGAAGTGGGCAAAAAGACACAACAGGTATACCCAAAACGTCGGCATGAGCACCAGAACACTTGGCCCGGACCTCAGAATCAACAGTCACACGAAGAAAAGAATCAACCCCACTTCTGGTACCACTTTGTGGCGTACCAGGGGGTGAGTCAACAGACGCTACGGGCGCCTTCCTTCGGCTATCGCCCCGCTGCGACCCATCGCCCTCAGGTTCGATGGCATCACTTAGCGGTGCCGTTTCAGCGCCCGGGAGAAACTCGGTCTTACCAGGACGCCGTGAGACTCCCGGGTCGCTGTGCGCTGCGTGGTCCTCGCCAGCGACTTTACTCCTGGGGGAAGACGCTCCCGAAACCGACGCCTGCGATCGGCTGGCCCGCCCGGCTATGTCAGACCCGCTCTCTGCCTCATCCGCGGTCGCCGAGTAGGCAACGTCCTGAGCACAAGGATGACCGACGCTCAAAACAGGGTTCTTGTTCCCGCAGGCAGAACGGCCTCGCCGGGCGCCGCTTCTCGCGACGGCGGTCTCCGTCTTCTTACCCGACTTATCGCTCCCTTTAGTTATCACGCGGCACCGAGCCGCCACCGAACCAACACCACCACTGGGGAATACTGCCGATTCCTTCCCCGCTGACCACATCGCTTGAAACCAGGGCCAGTCCCTCAGGCCAAATGCCCGACTCATCGTGCTGAACACAATCACCAAGTGACGATTAACACACAGACACTCCGACGGGCGGAGGCGGTCCGTAGGCCCGATGGAAACTGAAGCCAATGACGGTCGCCCTCCGTCACCGTACACGGAAACTCTCCCGACACGAAACTAGCCAAGACGCCCGCGCTGATGCGCGGCGTTTGCCGGGGTGCTCGCCTCACCCGATCTCCCGGCACGAACCTTCACCACCGACACCGAGGCCAACAGACAACCGCGGGTCGCCGACTTGGCAGAAGACCGCAGGAACCAACAGTTTGGCCACCGGTGAACCACTTGGGACGACCGGGGCTGACGCGCGGCTCCAAACAGACCTTGTCTCACGCGCACCAAGCTCCCGACGCGCGCTGCCCAAACGCCGCCGCTGCCGGTAAATTTCCCCTGAAACACTTAGCCGGAAACTCACAAGAGCGTCGTGGTGCGATGCTGTTCTGCGCCGGTAGATCCGAGGTAAAAATAAAAGGCCGGGAGGCCTGGGGAACAGGTAAACGGAAAACCCGTGTCTACAACTTAGACTATTGTTTTATAGGTTTTCTAATGGCGCTTATCGCCCTTACTCTCAACAGTTACTGACCTCAGTGGTAAGTCCCTGACAAAACACTTGGTCTTATCTAGCACTGTAACGTAAAGAAGACTACCTTGCAAAGCCCTCAGCTTGCCTGGACTCTTGGTCCACCACTTACTCCCTACTCAACTGTGAGCAACAGATTCTAGAAAGTGACGAGTCACACGGAGAATCTAAACAACCGATCACCAAGATCGTTAACACCACAGCGAGAGTCCAATGTCGGCTGACAGACAATCTAAACTCCGCAAGAAACACCCGGTAACAGTAACACCGATTACAGCGTCCAATGTCGGTTGGCAGACAGTCGATTATCCACCACCAAGGACCTGCAATACAAAAGTTACACACGAACCACCCGGTACCACCAACAAGGATACAACCGTCGCGTTCTTCAAAGAGGAGACCCGCCTCAACTCTACAGAAACAACGACACACAAGGAACACGTAACTTAGACTGTAACCAACAGTCAACGGAACCTTCACAGAATACTGCGATCGCCCGCTAGGCGTATCACGAATACTGTATTCTTCCCTGAGCTGTCACGCAGCCTCAGCAGCTCGAATCTCAGCGATCGATGACAAGACACAGCCCTGACAGATCTTGCCGCAAATCCGCACTACGTTAGCGTTGCTTCAACAGAGGATCGCCAAAGTCGCGTTCAAACGTGGCCAAGCCACACTGTAGGAGACAGATGAACACAACCGAAATCACTGTAGAAAGTCGCAGCAGAAAACGCTTTAACAATCTAAGCACATACGGCGGAAACGCTTCCCCCGCAATATAAGCGGCGCACCGTGTGGCACGTCTTAGTCCACCGGCAAAATACATGATAACACTCTATACTTTGGCCTAAAAAGTATACTTGGTCTTCCATAGGAAGAATCTGAAACCTAATTTTATAAACCTGTCTCAAAACGAAACCGGTTTCAGGTACAAGACACATAGCCAAAAGGCTACCCAACGAGAGTCATGCTTACTCCAGCCAAGTCTCGGTAAGTAGTTATTTTTGTCTTATACCTCTTGTGGCATGTCCGCCACAATATTATAATAGACAGAGGGCAATAGCAATTGAAATAAAAGCTAGGAAATTATATCAGATTCAATAAGAAACTTTTTAACAATAGTTGCTAAAGCGTTTAAATCATTATTGTTCCTATTGCAGCCCTCCAAACTTCACATATTATCGACCGTGAGTAGTTGTAGTGGTGCATATACTAGGCCAACTAAAAATAGATCAGCAATGTCACTCTTTTTATACAAGGATGGGGTACACCTACTGAATGTCCAAGACAGCATCCTAATTAATTATGCTGCTTTTTGCAAGAACTGACTACAGGTACTGGTATAGACAGGTCATTGACAGGTTTCCAAATTTTCACGTGACGTGTCAATCAAATAAGACACATGCGCTGACATGTCAATCAATTTTTGTCATTGTGTTTGTATGTGTCGGTATGTGTCTGAGTCTTTGGGCGTATCTTTGTCTTTCTTCATATTTCTAATTAGCCGGTGTACCCGTTGTTGCGCGTGAAATTTAGGATTCGCCGCGCTCCCGGCCAATTTCTACTTCCCCCCTCACTGCCGGCTCGCTAGCCGCCCACTCCCCAACCGCACGCTCCCCACTTCACCCACCTCATCCCACTCATCCATCTTTGCCATCTCACCCACACCTCCGCTGGAGTATATATAGTAACTAAGAGGAGCGGCGCCCCATGCATACATGAGTTTAATCAGAAAAATTGCGTAAGACCTTGAAAGCATAAACTTCAAATAGTCGGCGAATCGGCCCCGCAGGGGCGGGTGTACCTGGGTTTGGGGACGAAAAATCTTAAGTTTTCCTAGCAACGCCGAGAACCCCAGCTAGTATATATATATACACACACACACACACATAATATATAGGGTGACTCAAAAGTTCGTTCACCGTTTTTAAAATGCGTTATCTCAGTAACGGCTTCATATTTCTTTATAATATTTTGTCAGTGTATGCATCAGTCAAATGAAAGATAATGGTACAAATTTGTTTATGATCCGGTCCGTTTTCGCCACAATTTATACGAAAATGTAAAGACGACGAGTTTTTGCGAAAAAAATGCGTTCATCAAATTTACACAGTAAAGAAAATGTGTACAAGCCTAGCCTCGTATACAAGCGTGGCAAGACACTTTTGTTACCAATATAATTATGACATAAACAGAAGTAGGCTATTAGTGCACAGTTACTGTATCTCCTTTCTGCTTAATGACTCTATCCAGCATAGAAAGAGTAAGCCTACGTTTCGACTGCTCCAAAGATGAAGTTTAGTCCTTCGGTGATGGTTTGAGTGGGATGACTGCCAGAGGTCTCACTAAACTTCAATTTGTGCCAAATGGTACCAGACTGAACTTGCAGTACTACATACATCACCAACATTCTCGAGCAAATCGTGAAGCGAGCGTTCGAAAGAGAAAATGACAACTGCAGTGTCATGCAACGAAAATTTGTTTGTTGAGCAGGATGTCGCACGCTGTCACACATCAGCTGTGACGATAAAGTGGCTAGACGACAACCATCCGTCACACATAAAGCCGAAGGATTGGCCACCCAACTCTCCGGACCTCTCTCCTATGGAGAACTTGTGAAGTATTTTATCTCTCAGCGTTTATAAAGATCCTGAGCCAAAGAACGTTGATCAGCTCAAGCGTCGCCACCAACGAACGTGGAGATCGATAGCAGTTGGGACACTTCAGACGCTGATCCAGTCATGCCGGATAGAGCCATTAAGCAGAAAGTATAGCTACAGTACTGTGCGCTAATAACCTACGTCTGTGTATGTGCTATATTGGTAACAACAGTGTCTTGTCACGCTTGTATACGAGGCGTGTACACATTTTCTTTACTGTGTAATTTGATGAACGCAGTTTTTTCCGCAAAAACTGGTCGTCTTTACATTTTCTTATAAATAATGGTGAAAAACGGACCGGATCATAATCAAATTTGTACCAATATCTTTCATTTGACTGATGTATACACTGACCAAAAAGTATAAAGAAATATGAAGTCGTTACTGAGATCACGGATTTTGAAAAACGGTGAACGAACTTTCGTGTCACCCTATATATATATTTTTCTCCAGCATTAAGTTTGGCAGCTGTACACAAGTCCCACCAAGCCGAGTGCTTGGGGAGTTCTCCGGACCATTTTGATGGTGGCGGGATTAAAGCCGAAATTTCGCGCAGTGTCGGAGCAATACACCTTAGTCCATTGGTGTAGCCAAAGGGTTTGGGGGGATAAACCCGCACCATTTTGGCTTAGGAAAAAGGTCTTTGTAATGGTTATTTGTCCAAATATAAGAAAAAACAGGCATCCGGCCAGAAAAAAAACAATTAGAATTCCTGGCTACGCAACCGTCTCAAACTTTGAAGCTAGAGTAAGAGTGCGACCAGGGCCGTGACGCACACAGTCAGCACACACGCCCCGTCCCGTAGGGTCGGGTTATAGGTTGCGCGAGGGGTAGCAATAATGAACAAACTTTTTCGGGCAACCCCTTTTACCGAATGGCGGGGTGGCGTCTAGGTGGGACTACGGTCTGAGCACGGAGAAGGCCTATAGCGATGGGGATTTGACGAAATTATGGGAATGGAACACGGCGGGGTGGGGTTTGGAAGGATGGGGCGGAGGTAAATCAGAGGGGGATGAGGACGGAGAGGGATGGTGTGCGTGCGGGAGCGACTGAGTGGGGTGAGTGTAGGGTGGAGTCCGGAACAGTGACGTAACTAGCGTTGGGCTTGGGGGGGCTTAAGTGGCGGCGCCGAAGGCGCGAAGTTGCGAGTGCCGAAAACACGAAGCCCGTCCCGACTAGGGGGCCTGGAGGAGCGCCGCAAGCTCCCCCAGCGGGGTCTGGGGCGGAGCCCCAGCGACCAGCGCATTTTTGGCTGTGTCGACCTCAAATGGAGCCATTTTAAGGCTCTTGTTTGCCAGCTATTTGTGAACGGAAAAGTTGCGAAAATTGTAAGAATAAGTCGTTTTTCAGTGTCGCAGGGCTCAAGCTACCAGGATAACAATAAAAATAAAACTGCTACTGTAAAAGAGAAAGGTTTTTGTCTTTACCGTAAGCTCCCCAGTGGGGTCTGGGGCAGAGCCCCAGCGACCAGCGCATTTTTGGCTGTGTCGACCTGAAATGGAGCCATTAGTAGGCAGTCATGGCCGGTCGTCCGTAACTGCATGTACGCCGTCCATGCGGTAGTCTATTTAAATTAGCCGTAAGCATACAACGGCTTGATTTCATTTGGGGAGGCTTCAGCTTCGTTTCTACAATATAAGGAAGGTGCACAAGGTCCAGGGACCCAGAAGTCCCAATGGCCCGTTTTTTAACTAAAAAATTACTGTAGGCCTGCGCATTCCAGTTTCCGTTACAATTATTCGACGTTTTGAAGGGCGTTTATTAATAGTTTCGGTATAGTCATCAGCTACCTTTATCCCATGTTTTCTGTTTTATCTTGAGCTTTTTTCTTAAGCCCCCCCCCCCAAGCCTAACGCTAGTTACGTCACTGTGAATATCTCCCATTATGGGGGCCAGCGTGGGGGCGAAACCCATACTTTTTCGCTAAACTGTAGCTTTTAATCTGAATTTTCTACCTAGAGAGAGGGCCATCAGAACGACCCACCAGTGGAGAGGTTGTCGAATTTCTACTGCCAGAGTGGGTGGGGAACCCAAACTTTGCAATATCCATTCCATCGCCATAGTTTCACAGCTATCCGCCTGAAACGTTCCAGCTAGACCGAGTGCAACAGAAATAATCTTGCCACCAGCGAACATACACATCTCTCCGAAAGGGGCCTGGTCCGGTAGGATATTATTGGGGGGGGGGCATTATTGGGGGGGGCGGAATTTCCGAAAAACGCAAAAATTAATCTCAAACAATCTATCGATACAGAGTACCGTAAGGACAACCCAGTGGCGGGTTGGCGTATCTCTCCGACCACGAGCCCGGGGTGCGGCAAAATCCCTGATATTCGATTTTCACTAGATAGCATTTTAGCAGTTTCTTAGACTTTGCCTCAAAATTTTCACTACTGTGTCGGGGCGGGGTGGGGTGCGGAGGTATGCGTGGGATGGAGAAGACGGGTGGGTGGGATGGGGTTGGTTGGGTGGGGATCGGGCGGTTGGGGAGTGGGCGGTTGGCGAGCCGGCATTGAGCGTGTGGAAGTAGAAATTAGCTGCGAGAAGGGGGAATCCTAAATTTCACGCGCAGCACCGGGTACACCGGCTAATTAGAAATAGGCAGAAAGACAAAGATACGCACAAATTCTCCGACACATACAGACACATAAAACACAATGACAAAACTTGATTGACATGATAGCGCATGTGTCTTGATTGACAGGCCACGTGAAAATTTGCAGGCTTGCCAATGACCAGGGGCCTGGCTATGCCAGTAAATGTAGTCAGTTCTTGCATAAAGCAGCATAATTAATTAGGATGCTGTCTTGGCTATTCTAAAAGCTGTCTCCAATCTTTGTATAAAAAGAGTAACATTGCTGATCTATTTTTAGTTGGCTTAGTATCTGCACCACTACCACTACTCACGGTCGATGATATGTGAAGTTCGAAGGGCTACAATTGGGACAGTAATGATTTAAACGCTATGGCAACTATTGTTCAGGTAGTCCAGAAGGGTGTTAATAGGCCCTGTTAAACGTTATTCGATGGGTAAGGTCTGAGTATGACATTTCAAGGGCCAAACTTGGCTCATATGATGCATTGAAATTGAAGGTCGACGATGTGTGAAGTTTGGAAGGCTACAATAGGCACAATAATAATTTAAACGCTTTAGCAACTATTGTTCTAGGTAGTCCAGGTGGGTGTTAATAGGCCCTGTTAAGCGTTATTGGATGGATAGGGTCTGAGTATGAAATCTGAAGTGTCAAACTTGGCTCATATGATGCATTGAAATCCAGAGTCGACGATGTGTGACGTTTGGAAGGCTACATTAGGCACAATAATAATTTAAACGCTTTAGCAACTATTGTTCTAGTTAGTCCAGGTGGGTGTTAATAGGCCCTGTTAAGCGTTATTGGATGGATAGGGTCTGAGTATGAAATGTGAAGTGTCAAACTTGGCTCATATGATGCATTGAAATCCAGAGTCGACGATGTGTGAAGTTTGGAAGGCTACAATAGGCACAATAATAATTTAAACGCTTTAGCAACTATTGTTCTAGGTAGTCCAGGTGGGTGTTAATAGGCCCTGTTAAGCGTTATTGGATGGATAGGGTCTGAGTATGACATTTCAAGGGCCAAACTTGGCTCATATGATGCATTGAAATTGAAGGTCGACGATGTGTGAAGTTTGGAAGGCTACAATAGGCACAATAATAATTTAAACGCTTTAGCAACTATTGTTCTAGGTAGTCCAGGTGGGTGTTAATAGGCCCTGTTAAGCGTTATTGGATGGATAGGGTCTGAGTATGAAATCTGAAGTGTCAAACTTGGCTCATATGATGCATTGAAATCCAGAGTCGACGATGTGTGAAGTTTGGAAGGCTACAATAGGCACAATAATAATTTAAACGCTTTAGCAACTATTGTTCTAGGTAGTCCAGGTGGGTGTTAATAGGCCCTGTTAAGCGTTATTGGATGGATAGTCGAAATATGTGAATTTTGAAGTCAAATTACGTGTTTGCTAGTGCGTCACTTGTGCGCCTTTTGGGGAGGTCACACCCGATTCGAACATGACTGCTGAATCTCAATCTCAATGTGACTGCTAATTTGACACACATACATAATTTTACATAATTTTCTGCTGCTTGACAAAGTTTGTAAAAAGTTTTTAGATTCAAAAACCTCGTAGTTCTCCATTCTGCAATCGTTGCCACGGAAACCAATTCAGCAGAAACAAAAAATTTCTCATATAATGATGACACTTGTATGCTACCGCCATCTATACGTTGACAGAGAAAATTATATGTATTTGACGTGACGCCTGTATTATTTTTTTTAACTCATGGTCTTCATGCCACCAAAACCGGATTTCTCCTGAATAATTTAGACATTCTGCAACGCTCAACGAAAGCAAATGGTTCTAAAATGACTTTAGAAATTCCTCTGTAAACCAGCATTCTTGCTTCAATTGAGAAATGCCACAGATGTTTGCAAGCTCAGCAATCTGTTTATAATTATTGGGGCTTTTACTCATTTCACATCAGCCTTTTTTACTGTTATTTTATATTGTTTCACTTTATGGTTTATAGGATTTAGCACAACGTGTAGGATTTAGGAGGGTCTGTCTTGATCAGCTCAATATTATTACGAATTATCATATGCGCGGTGGTGTAGTGGTGGCGTCGTTGCCTTGGAGTCGGAAGGTTTGAGGTTCGAATCCATCTGGCCGCGTAAGGTCCTTCACTCACAATTGCTCAGCGCTTCGGCGTGAAACTCCGATGCAGTGTCCGCTCTGCATTCGGGAGCGCCTCTGAGTAGTGAGCTTGAAGGGGTGCTAAAACGAGTGCACATACAAACAAACATCTGTGCACTAATGTGGATCGACTGATAAATTATTAAGAATATTATAATCTTTCTTGATATTAACAACGTTATTCACGTACAAGCTTCACACTCAAGCCAACATGTATCTCTCGTTGGGCGGATATGCTTTGTAGGCTGCTATTAGCGCCGTGTAATTGCAAAGCTGTCTGCTCAGTTAGTAGTTAAGTTTAATTAAGATTAGTGCATAAATTGTAAATGTAAAGCGCAGTGCGTCTCACAGGCGTTTCATTAAAGAAAAGATTAGTATTATTATTATTACTATTAAAGAACTTAAGTGGAGTTGTTTTAATCCATTCTTTTAGTAACAATAAAATGGAAACAACTATAAAAATGTAGCAATTTTAATTCAACTCTTTATATTAATTTTACTACTAATGAGATTACTTTAAATACATCATAAATTTTCCACAATCATCATCGTACTCTACGATTAAGTGAAAAGCAGACGCGTTTCCATGGAGACTAACACACCAATCTATTAGAAACATTGTGTACTGTTACTTGCAGCAGTTATTTTCATTTTACAAAATGTATTGGAAATAATTGCCCCTAATATTCCATCAATGCTAATTTTATTACTATTTAGTCATGTACTAATTGAAGAAAAGACGAAAGTGTTCAATCACATGTCTCTTCACAGCTGATGTAATAAACCATAAATTGAAAACAACCGTCACATGTGCTGCTAATGTATTTTCTTTATTCATTCGTCATCATCATTTCTCATACTCAACACTCATTGATCGCGAACTCTATCCAAGGCATCAACTTTAACCCATTATTAGATTCAGCTGTTTGGGTTCTAAGCAAGGGTCAAAAGTGCAATTGCTTCATGCTATTTGTGCATAATTTCCCTACAGATGTGCTTCACAAAACTACAACATCACGTATACTTAGGTATACAAGGGACACATAAAGATATCAAGAAGATATCAATTAGATCCTACAAAAGTGTCAAAGAGTCCCAGACAGTCACTAAACTAAAATGTCCACACCATGATGATCAGTAAAACACATACATCATTTCCAGTTTTCCACTGTGCAATAGACTGTCTCTCTGTTTCAGTAGCTGACCTTCTGGCTATTGATCTGACTGCGGCAAGATTTTCGTGCAACAACACATTACGCTTTTGCATTAGAGACTACAAAGTTGCTAGTAGAGAGAAGATTTCTGTAAATTCACTAATTAATGCTATCCACCAGATTCTAAACACCACTCATACTATTCACTCACGTAGAGTAAAAATATTTGTTAGCTAGATACAAGCAATCACAGCAGTGTTATGGTACAAGACTGCGACCCAACTCTACTTAGTATTGTTAAATCCTGTTTTGATGATGACTGATGACTATTCATACAACTTCAAGAGGATCTTTGTCTGCCGTTGAAACGTGAATCACAACTTTGCGTTCAAACAAGAGATCCAATTTCTGTTGAAGAATCGTCAGAAACCCTCGTTCCGTGTTGCTATGGTCACAGAGAACAACTGATGTTCCATTCTGAACAGCATCAAGAACCTCGTGGTGCGACATCTCACCCGTCAGGTAGAGATCGGCCTTCACGCCGTGCAGCACGCTACCACCGGAACCAGCACACACTGCCACGCTTCTAACAAGGCTCTCTACAAAGAAAATGCAGCATGTTAACATCAGAGCTATCACATAAAGTCAAGTTTATTGATATAATGCATTTGCCATCAGCTGTGCTTATTTCAAAGTCTAATTTCAGTCACATTTTGTACTCTTCAGATATAGAGAAATAGAGACAGGTCATTTTTAGAGTGCAGTTACATTACCATGGAGCATGGGAACTTGGGAAGGGAGACAGGGAAGGGGTTTTGCCGTCCTAAAAATTCCTTATAAGAAGCCTGGTTAGTATACTGCAACGGCAATACAAATTCATACATAACAAGAGTCAGATTAAATATACAGTACAGCATTAGATGGAAAAAAATGACCAAAAAGAAGGGTAATTTATTTGCTGTCAAATGGCTATTGCGAGAAAATGATGAAGACCATCCTGTTCGACTGTTGTCTTGTTGTGCAGTCATACTTGAAGAACCTCCAAGGATTTTTCTTCAAAAGGTGCTATATAAAATGTCAACACACTGTTATGATTACAACCTAGCTGAGGTTTCTTGTTTTGCTGAAGAAAAATCATCGCCTGACAAAATAATATACCTGTGGTCTGTCCGTGGCCAATGGCGAGCCGAACAAAGTTCATCTTCAGATGTGACTTGATGAGTTGAACAGCATCACTGATTGCAATTGCTTTATCGAGACTCTTCAGTCGACCGCATCCAAAGCCAGGCAGCGGCACCTGTAAAAAACAAAAGACACAGAAGTACTATGAACAGAAGACAAAGCATCCATTGATTGCATGTGGATTTCTATTTGTTAAAACTAAAAGATGATGACGAAGGAAGACTACAGTAAAATGAAGAGAAAGGCACAGAATAGAGACAAGTGGCATCATTGGACATACGAACCTGATTGAGGGCAGAGAATGAAAGAAGAGGAACAAGAAAGACTAAAAGAACTACTTAACTAACACACTCATTCATGCATTGTGGATTATATTAACAAGCAATCATACGAAATTAAATATGTCTTGAACAGTGTGCCTATCATAATGCTTCAAACTGATCATCTGCTTGCAGGTCCAGTGGCAGCAGAGCAATTAAGCATACGTGATTCATCTATGGATTCAATGTTCAACATTGTGCCACTTACTGCCAACTTGTGAAATTAACTATTCATTGCTAAGCCATTCATTCATTCCTTCATTCATTAAATGAACCCATGACCAGTCCATATACAGTTTGGTCATCAAATTGTAGCCATCACGTTTGCTCCTCCCATATAATCATGACTGTTATAAGAGGTGTCATGTGACACACTATCTTCATTTACTAACTATTCTAGATGCCACACTGTAGTACCCAAGTACAGATAACATGAAAAATAACTGTTTGTTATCATCATTGTTCACATAAGAAAAATTTGATACAATTCTACATCCACTATGCACTTCTTCTAAAAAATTATTTGAGTCTATGTCCATCTTTCTTTGATTGGCCTGTTTGTTTTTGTATCTGACCTTCCTTGATGGCATGACAAAAATTCAATTTTTGTACCTGCTGTACAATGAAAACAAAGTTTAAAACCACTTAACTAAATGAACGATTTCCTTGTCTTACCTAATCTTACCTTGTAGGACAACAGATACTGATGACCTAATTTAGACTTTTGTTAAATAAACAATAACCAACCTTTGCGAGTTCCACAATTTCAAGTGAACTCGGTTTTATATTGTCAAAGAAAGAGACGACATCGGACACTGACTTCTTTTGACACGTTAATCCAAGACGAACGGCTTTACCAGAAGTTGAACCAACACTGCAACAGAAGAAAAAGCTAAACTAAATTCCCTATAATTAACAAGAAACAACATATTTCTAGTGAATTTTTCATACATATTCTCACCAACAGCACGCTATGTAGTTAGTCCATAAGCTATTACGAACAAGTGCATATTAAGCCTGCTTATGAACATTTAAGTACCATTCATTCGTGGCAGTGCTACAGGTTGAAATTTCCAGATGGTCAGGCTTGTAAGGTTAAGAGCCACATTCAGCAAACTCATTCTAAGTAATGACACCTCAAACTGATGGCCACCAAATACCAAACAAACTTCAAGGTAAAATACTCAAATTAAATGCCAGCGACAGTATTAAACTGTTGTGACAAGTAAGTAACCAATGTACACTCTGTCAGTTCCAATCTTCCTCTAATACCGTTTCATTAGATCCAGTTCAGCACACATTTCATTTTCTGGTTACTTTAAATAGATCAGTAAGACAGCCATACAAGTGAGACGCTAAGAGACGCTGGAAAGGCAACATAACAGTGTTTTCTACCAGTAAATTATATAACACGAGCATTCTGGATTACATGTGAGCATAAATTTGCATTTACTACAGACCTGGTGTAACCCACAACGTTAATTCCAGACACTGCATCCATCAACTGCTTTTCAACTCCATCTGGAATTCCATCCGGAAGATTAACGGCCACGCTAAACTCTCCTAACGTTGGCGCATCTAAAGATGTGTCTATCGGTTGAGATTTTCCTTCTGTCAACAACAAATCAGATTTAAGTCACTTCACAGTGAATATGTGCAAACATATAATTTAACAATCATCCTTAATCAATTAATCAATGCAGAAAAAAAAGACCTTAAGGATTTAAGTTATTTGGGAGTCCATAACAAAAAAATGCTAAGTAAATCTGAGCATATTATGTAACAGCAGAATGATTGGTGCATAAACCATACAAGGTTATTCTGTAATTCCGCAGACATTTATTAATCAGTAACGTCAACTGAGCTCGTGTCTACCTTACAAGACATCAACCAAAGCAAACAAACCTTTCGAATGAGAATGTCAATGATCGTAACAAACAACCTGATTTTTCATGTAACCTGCATCTGCAATGTCAACCACCTAAGATACTATTAAACTGAAGCCATGAATAAACGAAGCCTTAATCAGGTCAGTATCGAGAAGAAAACAGCATGCTGTCATCTGCAATGATGAAGAAAAATCTGCCAACGATGTTTTACAAGGACGCAGGAGCCCGGTGGTGGGGACTCCCAGCTATGACATTACCAGTGGAGAAGTCAATATCCAGAATATCAGTCCACAAAGACTGAGAGACGGAAATACAGAGACTGCATTGCTCAGTGCATGAGAAATTCAACCTCGCTGGGTCACCTTCTAGAGGTGATACAAAAGATATTTTAAAATTCCTAAATATACAAATTAATTGTAATCTCCAACTTTCTAAAGCACCACTCGAAAGCCAAGCGCAGGGCAACAGCTTATTTACGAGCTTAGCATTGATTGGTTTTTGGCAACACTCATCAACTGACAAGTAACATGATAACATTACCGAATGGAGCGATGAGCCAGTCGTTAACGCCATCAGCGAGAGCATCGTACACTGTATGCGGGGAGTAGACGGCAATTCTGCTTTCGACACACTTCACGATTAATCGTTCTTTCCACGTTCTCTGCGTCAGTCTTTTAATCGGCTGGAATATCGGTGGATGGTAGGAGATGATCATGTTTGCGCTCACCTTCACCGCTTCATCCATCACTTCCTGCGTCAGATCGTTCGTCAGAAGCAGACTTGAAACCATGTGAGGTGGTGATGGCTCCACGAGAAGTCCAACGTTGTCCCAGCTCGCAGCAAGGCTCAGAGGAGCGTACTTCTGCAGCCGACCGACTACTTCGTTTAGCTGCATACCGTTACTCAGAAATCTTTTTTGGTAGGGAAAAACAAGTTCATGCAGTGGCGCAAAGTTTTGAGATGTTTGACAAGCGTTTCTCAAGAGCCGCTTGAGATGACTTAACGCGTGAGATGGTAACCTCATTTAAAAATCGCTCCACCTAGAACCAGAAACAAGAACAAATGGATTACAGAAAGGAAAAGAGTACATTATGACTTGAAACTATCGTGAGCATCTCTGAAGGAGACTTGTAAAGATTGCTACTATATTTCATACTCATCAAAAAACACAAAACTTGACAGACTTTCACTACCTACTTTTATACACTCCTATCTATAAAATCTCTTTTAAATCTCTTTCCTGCAAATTGTGGCTTCAGGTGACCATGATCAACTACTGTAAGAAATCGGTCATCATACCTCGGTCTGTCGCTGTCCATAATGGTCACTTTACTTTGAGTCCAGTAATCTATCATTTTAGCATTCTAAATTATTCGCCCGACACACCATAATTACTTTTTATCAATCCAACATCTACTTTGGCATGGATACTTTTCATCAATCCAGCGTTCATTTAGGCAACAGATTGTTTCATCAATCCAGCTTCTATTTGGGGTAAACCCGAATCCTCGAAACCTGAATCCCTGAAAACGCTGAAATGCACAAAAGCCTGATCGCCTGAAATCACTTAAATAGAAAGCAGTCGAAAACTATTCAGAGTTAAGTTGAATTGGCATGGCATAATGGACGTTTAGTGAACTCATGAAAATCATTAGGTTCTGCGAAAATCAATTTCGATGATCCGGCAGAAATTCGTTTGGAGTATTCGGGTTTCAGGGATTCGGGCACACCCAACTTACTTCAACAGCACTGGTTGAGTTTCGCCGTCACGTCGGATTTGACTACTGAGACTGACTTGTAGGCCTACGCTACGCCACACCACAGACCTCGAAGCTCCATAGCCCGATCTGCTGTGAATTATTACTTATTTCCGCTAAAGAAATTGTTAGACTAGACTATCTGTGCCATTGGGGGAGGGCGGTAGGGTAATGGTTAACACGCTGGCCAAGAGTGCGAGAGGTAGCAGGTTCGAGCCCCGTTGGGTGGAATTGATTTGTAGGCTGCTATTAGCGCCATTGTAATTGCAAAGCTGTCTGCTCAGTTGGTAGTTAAGTTTAATTAAGATTATTGCAAAACTTGTAAATGTAAAGCGCAGTGCGTCTTGCAGGCGTTTCATTAAAGAAAATATTATTATTATTATTATGTATTCTGTGATCTGCGTTCTTGTGAATTGTTAAAACTGCATAATTGTACACTGTAACCGGTCGCGGTCTGTCAGCCGGATTGTTGAATAAATGAAAATTATTATCATCATTATTATCATTTTAAGAAACAATATTTATAAGCAAGTTTCATCACAACATACGTGAGCGATAATATAACATATAGAATTCTAGATACCCCAAAACACGTTCTTCGTGTTTCCTTGACCTTAAAAAGTAGGAGATTCAGTTTTCCCAACAGACCGTTTTATGTGCAGCCCATTATATTGCACCAGTTTGGTAAGTTGAGTTATTAAAGCACTGTGGTTGAAGGTCTACAATCATATTCATCGACATAATGTTTCAGAAAAAGTAACAATAACAATTTTGCGAGCTTGTAGGGCGTGCATGACTATGTAGGTCTTCTAGTAGCCATGAACAATCAAGTAGGCCTACGTATGGCCAGAGCGCGCACGAATTTATCATTTCTGGAAGCCGAAATTACTGACTTACTTACCAAGCTAAGCGTTTGACTTCGATTACAGTTATACAGACTTGATCCAACCGTAACACCCATAGTAAGTTAACATGCAGTCAAAAACCTACAGGGCTTCGTTTGCAAGAGAGCTGGGATCGCTGGCCAATTCACTCACGGGGTCATCAAATCAAATCAAATCAAATCAGTTTATTCTGAGAATGAACAAGAGACAAACAAACAAAACCAAGGTATACTGCAAAGAAAAAATACTAGACTACACATGAATAAAAATTAATGTTCGCAGGACACCTTGATTGAATGAACGGTGAACACTCAGAAAGGGTCATCCAAAAGGGAACAGGTCCCGCTAACCTGGATAACCCCTGAACGTAACATATGTAAGTCAAGATGGCGAGGTTAGAGATATAAACAGAAAAATGGAAAATTTTTTAAAAAGAAAATACCAGAAAAGAAATCAATGTGGCATAAGATCACACGATCAAAAAAGCCTTTGGCAACAAGCCACAAAACAAAAGACAAACAAAACAAACAAAAAACCCAAAGCAAAACCAAAAAAATAAGCAACAAACAATAGTCAGTAATGGCAACCTGAATCATTAAGCACATGTAAGATAGTAGTAATCATATAGAGGCAAAGGAACCAGAGGAAAAACACAATAAGCATCTTGGTAACTATATATTTGAAAATTACTGAGCAGACCTATTACCAGTCGGAAAAACCCAGCATCGTAACTATATCAAGTGGGACATTATTTATCATCATTGGTTATGCTACAATATAGCCATGGTTAATTATCACAAATAACCCAGTTAACCCCATCAGATCAGATGGACTCATCAGAATACCGTATGGTTATAACAGATACATCATATGATGGTAAAATAATAATAATTTCAACAAGGCAAATAAACAGGTGATATTAATAGCTCTAAATTAGCCAAACAAGGCAAATATACAAATTCATCAATTGAGCAGGAGAAATCGTTTAAGTGAGTTTTTAAACAGATCAAAAGACAGTAAACTAGTAAGGTCACCAGGCAATCCATTCCATTGCGAAGGACCCAAATATTTAATTGAGAACTGCTTGATTCTTAAATGAGCAAGTTCACTTCTATATGAATGCGAGTGCCTGGTGAAATGACCATGAATATCAGAGCCCTTAGTAAAATAATGTTTAAAAGACATAGGCAATAAGTGTAAATGAAAACGAAACATGAATAAACAAATCTGGAATTTATTTATCTTAGGTAAGGTTAACAAATTATTGTTTTTGAACAGGGGAGCAGCGTGAGCTCTCCAATGAGAACCACAGATTATTCTTATTGCTCGTTTTTGTAATGTAATCAGATGATGAAGACGTGAGGGATAATTCGAGCACCAAGAAATATTACAATATGAGAGATATGGAAAAATGAATGAATAGTATAGGTTGTTTAGAATGGACTTAGGAAGGCAGTGCTTAATCCTAAGTAAAACCCCAATATTTTTTGCAATCTTTTTGGAAATCGCCATTATGTGTTCCTTCCAAGTAAGGTGTTGATCAACTATAACTCCAAGGAACTTAGAGGAGGTTGTTTGGGCAATGGGGGCATTATTAATTAAGAGTCTGTTGTCACCGTACGTAATTTTCTTTATAGAGTGAAACAATATAAAATTTGTTTTTTCAAGGTTCAATGAAAGTCTGTTTATTTTAAACCAGTCAGCAATTACAGTTAGTTCCTCGTTAGCTATTTTAAAAAGGTGATCTATGGAAGAGTGGGAAAGAAAGACATTCGTATCATCAGCGAATAAGATGAATTTTAAAACTGAGGAAGTCATTGATAGATCATTTATATATAGCAAAAATAAAAGCGGACCCAGTATCGATCCCTGTGGCACACCGCAGGAAATGCACAGAGATCGAGACTGTACACCTTTAAAGTACACATACTGGGTTCTGTCACTGAGATAGTCAATAAACCAGTTTTTAGTAGTTCCTCTAAGTCCATAATATTCAAGTTTTTCTACTAGTATTTTATGATTAACCGTATCGAAAGCTTTAGAAAGGTCAAAAAAATACCTAGCGAAAATTTATTACTATCCATCGCATCAACAATATTGGATTGCATGTCCAATAGAGCCATGTATGTAGAAAGACCCCTCTGGAATCCATACTGTGTGGATGATAATAGGCTATATTTATTCAGATATTCAATAACTCTATTAGACATTAGCTTTTCAAGAATTTTTGAGAAGAAAGATAAGACAGATATAGGTCGGTAGTTCCCTCTCTCCCGCTTTGTAGATAGGTATAATCTTAGCCATTTTTAATAAAATTGGAACTTCACCTGTATTAAATGAAGAATTATATAATTATGCTACAGTGGGGCTGCAATGGCTGTTATAGACAATTTGGCAACTGATGGACTAATGTCATCAGGGCCTGTGGAAGACGAGGCTCTCAATAGGTTGGTAGTTTGAATAATCTCATTAGCAGACGTTGGGACAATTCCATAAAAAGTAACTTCGCAATGGTATCACAGTAGCCTAATTAAGCCCCTGTCCACACTCGACATCCCGTGGGCATGTGCGCGCGAGTGTATAGGCCTATATATTTATTTATAGTATATAAATATGTGTGCATATATATATATATATCGCAAGGCCTAGTATACGCACTACGCAGGTGCATAAGCCTGCTTATTGGACAAAAGTTGATCAATACAATCATAATTTCATAACAGTCAGATCGCGCAGCCAATAGCCTCGGCGATGTGCAGTCATAACTGTAAGGTAGAGGCCTACATTATGTGTACGTAGGCCTACGTGTAAACACGCATGGCCATGAAAATCCGCCATATGGCATGAACGCGCACCCAACAGTGTAGCCTACAGCCACCACTGCTACTGCACGTGTGTCGTCCCAAATAACATTGATCACTACATTGAAACTTCTGACGACTACTTTGCAATTACACGCAGCAAAATACTAATTAGACTTCAAATGATTTTCTGAACTCTGCTCAGAAGCCTTTCTAGGCGCATGACCCACTTCAGTCAAATGGCATAGGAATGAAAACTGGTGGTGGACGCAAACATTGACTAAATTCGTTGCTGGGAAAAGAGGGAAAGCCGATCGTATCAGATATGGATGAGAACATGATGGAAGTCGAAAGAACGAGCACAAGCCGGGCGTTTTCTGGCAGTGTCACTTACAACAGAAGGTTGGCATTCATTAAAGGTCTTTTTCTCTCTTTCATTATCTCTTTGTTTCAGTGTTGTCAACTCTACTCTTAATGTATAGATCTAAATGTTCTCGCATGGTCAGTTTTCACAGAAAGCTTTTCTATGAATTGATTGCTCAAGATATCTTCAATTGCCACAGTTGACTGTTTTATTGGATGTCATGCCATCCATTTTATGTACCATAAACCATTCTAGCCGAGATTCCTATCCTTGAAAAAAATCACATTATATCAGATAAGATCCAACAAAATTCGGCGCAAAGGAGAAATGAAAAGCATAGGAGAATTTACAATGTTTCACTAATAGCAAGCAAATAGAAAATACCAATCTCAATCAATCGTAATTTATATATATATAAATTATGATTGATTGATATTGGTAATATATTGATTGAGATTGGTAATATAAACAAACGACTTCTTGAGGGCCTCAAATAAGTCTGATGGTGGTGACAACAGAAGTCAATTACTGGTAAAGCTCCAGTTCAGCCAGCTGCATCTGAACTGAAATATACTTCAACAGTTTCCATGCATTGCCAATAATTGCTTATTTAAACAAACTGGACAAGACATCAACAGATGAAAGCTAATGATAAATAGGTTTCAAAGACAGTCATCTGACGATGGTTGGTCTTAATAATCGCTCAAAACTTCATTGGCATTTTAATTCAGAAATCAGAATAGAAATACACTGCAAAACTACATGCACTTAAGTTTTACCATGTTGCTTAAGTTAAAATTCTTTTAAAATGCTTGAACAGTATCCTGAAAAGTTGAAAACTACATTACATACATGTATGTGTTGACAAAATCTAACACTGTTTGTGGGTCAGGGTTGTATGGCAAATACACTTTATGAACCCTAATCTATTTGTAATTATTGTTTTATTATTTGTATTATTATCATCATTATTAAAGACACATGTATGCATTGGGAATGGAAGTAAGGAGAGACTAGTGACAGAGTATTAATAGAACGGCTTCTTGTTAATGTATCATAAGTCAAACAGGCCAGTTTAAATCTAATTCTGAATTCTACATGAAGAACACAGGTTTAACCCTTTGAACCCGGAGCTCCCGTAACTCTATGGATAACGGGCCAGAAAACCGGCCTGTCGGGTTCAAGGAATCTGTACTATTAAAAAGATCTTTAAGTGAATCATTGAAACATCGTCAGAAATTAAAATCTTAGAACTTTGCCAATATAGTAACGCTTTTGCTAATATCAAACGGTAAACCACACAAGACAAAAACCATCTTGGAAAGGCAAAGAGAGACAGTCAAGTGTGGATAAAAAATTTCAATGCAGAGCAGCAGTTCACTTAAGATTTATAAACTGTAAATTGATGAAGTTGTCATCGCAATGTAGACGACGTCGTCGTTGCAGTCGATATCATCTTCAGCTATTGACCAGTGGACTAGCGAATATCAAACAACGATGACCTAGAGCAGAGTAGGCATTCTTGAACTCCTGCAAGAAACATATACACAAATATAAGCTTTTCTAATCCATGGCTAGTTTATAGTAGAATACATACGGAAATTTATTAGGCTTTTTTGTGCATAGTACCATGGTCCATCGACGTGGTCGTACCTAGCAATACACCTCGTTGAGCGTTTTTCCAGGTCCGACCACATCTCTGAGTACATGAATCTGCACTGGCTACCTCTCCTACAGCGAATTGTTTATATGGTTTCGGCCCTGGTGTGGTGTTGCCTCTTTGATATGTCCCCTGCCTGCCTATCTCAGGGAGTTATGCCACTCCACACAGAATATCCCTACACGGTGTTCCATTCGCTCCTCTGTGCAGGGCAAACTTCTTGTCCCTAAGCATGCACTTCTGCCAGGCAGCGATGTGCTTTCTCGGTTGCTGGTCCTGTGGTCTCGAATGGGCTACCTTCATACCTGCGCCTGCTGCTGAGGGTCCCCTCTGACATGTTCTATCGCAATCTTAAAAGTTTCCTCTTTAGCCAAGGTTGGGTTGGGAGTGTCACTGAAGCGTGTTGTGCATTATATAGTACATTATTATATATATATATATATATGTGTGTATATATATGCATAAATATGGTAATCTTTTTGTTCAACTATCTAAAAATCTAAATGCTTCCCAATGAAAATTTTTGTGGCTTGCGATGCGTCAGTCTTAATGCATTCTAAAATCTCACTTTTAAAAGAAGTAATGTTCGGCTGTACATTAATAACTATACTTACTTATATTACATAATTTGCAGCAGCATTCGTGTCTGAAGTAACAATACATCATCCACAGCTTTTTGTTAATATAATAACCAACACTCTTTTCGAGAATTACCATTACTCATTTATTGGACAGTCCGGTAAACGTGCAGACTGGCTGCCCGTACTACAAACAATATGGCTGCCAACGAATGCAATAAAATTAGTGCGTGACCATCCACGACATTGTTCATCAATTCAGCTTCAATTTCAGCAGAATGACTGCACGGTACTTGTCGGTTAATTCACCCCCACAGGTTTCGTCTGTCTACCTTGTCGGTTAGTTCACCCCCATAGTTTGCGTGTATTTACGCACAGCATATATTATATTTACGCACTGGTTTTCAGTGACGTCATGTAATGGTGACATCCAATTAACTTATAGCACGTGTTTATTTTTTGGACGCCGTCTTGAGCGCCATGAATTTTTTAAGAATTTCGGCTTTAGTTCACGATAAACAAAGGAGCGTTAACTTCTTGCAGCAGCATGGCATCCTACATGCTGCAAGACAGTGTGCGAACAACCACCAAATGGTGTTAAGTTTAAAAGATCGGCAGGACAGATGGAGATGTCGTAAGCGTGGCTGTAGGCAAAACATCCCACTGCGACAAGGCACGTGGCTACAAGGATCACGCCTAACTTACCGACAAATCATCCTGTTCGTATATTGCTGGGCCAAAGAAATGACAAGCATTCGTTTTTGCGAGTGTGAACTGGAAATTGCGAAAGAAACGGTTATAGACTGGAATAACTATCTGCGTGAAGTTTGCGCCAGCACCCTAATTAACAATCCTGTAGTGATTGGTGGGCCAAACACAATAGTTGAGATTGACGAAAGCCTCTTCACTCGGCGTAAGAATGCGGTGTGTCGAGTCTTCCCACAGCAGTGGGTCTTCGGTGGCATCTGTCGCCAAACAGGACATTGTTTCATGTTCTGCGTTCCAGACAGATCGGCAGCAACACTCATGCCCATCATTGCAACCCATGTTCGTCCTGGTACTATCATTATATCGGACCAATGGCGAGCTTACAATGCAATTGCCAACAATCCTGGATTCACTCATTATACAGTTAATCACTCTGTTCACTTCGTTGACCCTAATTCTGGAGCACACACTCAAAACATCGAGCGGTCATGGAAGTCAGCGAAGGAAAGAAACAAACGACATAACGGCACTCACAGGCATATGCTGGATTCGTATATGTGTGAGTTTATGTGGAGGAGAAGAGTGAAGGTGAATGGACTGGATGTGTTCACTGCCATTCTGAATGACATCGCACAATTTTGGCCACCACAGTAGGATAGTTACATTGCAAGTTGTAGGGCTGTAGGCTATTAGTCCCCCCATCAACAGTCATGTTTACGATTATTTTTTTCGTCTTTTATGCAACCTACATGTAATTTGAACAGTTCTAATTTGAACAGTTTATTTTCAATGCCAATGGCGTAATTAAATTTCTATTAAAGTTCACATGTAACCGGAGGTTAATTAATTTCTGGTTGTAAAATTTCGTATATACGGTTTCTGTGAGTGGCGGTGAATTAATATCTGCATGTAGAATTTCGTATATAGGGTTTCTGTGTGTGGGGGTGAATTAACCGACAAGTACCGACTGCACTAACCCTAAAACTAACCCTAACCGACCCTCACGACGCCTAACCTGAGCCCTAACCGACCCTCACGTTGCGATGTCGTCTATAGGTCGCGCTCTAATTTTATTGCATTCGTTAACGGCCATTTTGTTTGGAGTACGGGCAGCCAGTCTGCACGTTTACCGACAGTCCTTGAATAATGATACCAAATATAGATATAAATATGATGCAGTGAAGAAATTACGGTTCAGTGCAGGCGTGCATCCCTCGATGAAGCGTGTTGTGCCGTACGTGGTTCGTATCCGATGCGTTCGTGGACGATGTCCTTTCGCGACTTATGGACGACATGCGATGGTCCGTCCGCCGACTGCGTTCCATCTCCTGATTTTCGGTCTCTTCTGGTAGCTGTCCATTCTTCGCTGATGTCATCTATCTTCAGATCAATTCGGGTCGGTTTTCTCCTAAGCATTTTAATAATTTTTACTGTTTTTTGCTAAAAATAAGAAAAAGACAAATTTTCCCAAAACATCAACTAAACCGCCTTCGAACCTATAAATAGATCTACCATAGAATAGGAATGGAAATTCATATAGCTCTATACAAAGGATCCTTGGCTCTATACAAAGCGTAAGTCGGTAGATTGAATAATTATGTGTTTAAAGTGTAGATTTTAATTAAAACATTCTGCCGAAAATTAAGATCGATTTTGTAATATGTGTCCAACACCACAATTCCATCGCATTCAGAGGGATATTTCTGATGGGCGTGAAAATATTGGAATGAAGCCTAGCCTTGAGCCTAGCCTACATCTCAGATCAATTATTTCTCACGGCTAACATTTAATTTGTCCTGTTTTATCATATCCACTGCGGGTAAAATGTTGTGATTTACAAATTAATATTAAAAAATGACGCAAAAATAAGCAAGGTGCGCTTGGAGCGCGTCACACTGAAATTACTCACTCGCTCTGGTTTATTTATGTCTGTGCCCTGTTGTACACACTAATGGCGGAGCTATACACATTCAACAGCAGAGAAGTGAATTTCTATAATCCCGTCAATTCAC
This sequence comes from Lumbricus rubellus, assembly GCA_945859605.1. Classification (NCBI taxonomy): domain Eukaryota; kingdom Metazoa; phylum Annelida; class Clitellata; order Crassiclitellata; family Lumbricidae; genus Lumbricus; species Lumbricus rubellus. Next base: position 3,752,545 of record OX243827.1, read on the forward strand.
TTGGACGCAGTGGGTAAGAATAAGATGCTCACTCATAAGCAGCTAATAACAGCTGTCTTCGATTTTCGGAATGTGTTGGACAGGCTGGCAATACAGGAGATAGTTGTCGGAAGAAGTATCACTAGGGAACAGCATTATCGAGATTGTGAAACTGTGTCGAGTCAAAGCAGTAATGTTATTCATAGACTAGATAAAAGTCCGTGAGCTGTTGTTTTCCGCAGCTTTGGCCGAGGCGTAGGTCTACTTGTAATACTACTACAGTTTACAACGAGTCAATGTGGTACTTCCTTTTTTGTGTCTGTAGACCTGTCGGCAGTTCGAGTCCAGCTGTGACGAACAGTTACAGTTACTGATCACGCACACACACTCTCTAGATAGCGGCGCAATAACAGTCAGGTTATCGTGCCCGACGTCATACTTAACAAGCGTCGCATGTATGTTGATCTGATATGCAAATTACTTTAGCAGAGAATGGTTTCAGAGAATGATTCATTCCTCAGCAAAACTCGCCTTAGCACCTCCTCCCTTTGGTCTCTTTGGCAGTCGGACTTGACCCCCCCCCCCTGCCTGCACTAGGCGTTGATGACAACAACTCTAATTTGATGCAACGCTCATGAATAAGCTGGTGCCCTACGCTTTGCTTTAGAGCACTTGGCACTCTAGACATTTATAGTTATGATCACAATGTTATGAGTCTAACGTGATGCCAATCTCCTCTGAGATTCTGTGTGTTTGCGTGTGTTATAGGTCCGATGACTCAACCGGTGGCGCCGATGAAGTGCCTCTCATAATGAGTGAACAGAGTGGATTCGAAACGGATGAAAACGAATATCTGATGCGCCCTCGTGGCTCGCGAGGATCGCACAAAAAGACAATCGGTTATTACCTTTGCGATGGATGGAAGGATGCCTGCTCTCGGTTCGTTTATGTCTATGGTTGATTAAATTCAGTCATTATGACATTTCCTCAGAGGATTGTTCGCTGGTGTGGTTTGGAAAGAAACGTGTGCTCAGTTTGCTTTTTCTATTTCTTTGTTAATACTCGCTTCATTGACAAATATTTCAAGCACTGGTTCATTGGACTCATCTTGTGCCTCTGGCCAGGACTATTATTGTATTCTTGAACATTCTCAGAGGCGCTCCCGACCCAGGCTCGGTCGAAAAGAAAGGTCTTGAGTGAAAGTGCGAGACATGTTCCGAGGTTGGGAACGCAGGTTAGAGGGAAGGTCGTTCCAGACGGAAGGTCCAGTGACCGAAAATGCCCTATGCTGCCCTGTGGCTGTGCGGGCATACGGAACCATGAAGTAACCTCTAGAGGCCGAGCGCAAAGATCGACGACCCGCAGCAGTCGAGGTCAAGGTAAAGAACTCACGAAGATAGGAGGGTGCTGTGCCCAAGATGCAGCGCCAAGCAAAAGAAACCACCCTGAAGTGGATTCGCGACTGAACCGGGAGCCAATGTAAGACATCACGAATGTAATGCGAGATATGGCCAAATTTAGGAACGCCACCGACCAAACGTGCAGCCGCCTGCAGGACTTTCTCAAGACCACGCAAGCGAACCTGGGGAAGGCCAAAGTAAAGAGAGGAACAGTAATCCAACTGGTTTGCAATGAAGGCATGGACCAAGGTGGAAGCAGAAGCAGTTGACAGAGAGCGAGACACGACTTGCAGCTGGCGCAAGTGATAGTAGCAGGAGCGAGTCAGGGCCTTAAGATGGTCGACGAAAGACAGCTCCGAGTCCAGAATGATGCCCAGATTGCGGACAGAAGTGGAAAAAACAAAGGTGGGGATCTAGCTTATCCAACTGTTGACGAGTTCCAAGCCAGATATATTGAGTTTTTGAAGGGTTTAAGAGGAGTCGATTGGATGACATCCAGGCAGTAAGGCAGTCAGTGGCAAGTGACATAGTACGAACAGCGGAGGCAGCTTGGGACGCTGAACAATGAGCGTAAGACTGGACGTCATCAGCGTACGAGTGGCTCTTAAGATTACAGGAGGCAAGTAAGGCCTCAATGATGATGATTCATGCATAAGATTATTTGATTGTGATTATGTAAATATGTCTATTGAGGTGGTGACATATAATTACAATTGTGGTTCATGTTGGCGCAGGTGCTGTGAGTCTTTCTGGGGCAGGTGTCGTGGTCGCAAGGCGTACAAGCCACGCACCATCTTCCTCTCGCATCCAAATCCCACGGAGCAGAAATACCCGGCCAACATCATCCGCAACCAGAAGTACAGCGTCATCACTTTCTTTCCACTGGTAGGAAGAATTCCGCGAAGAATTGTCTTTCTTAAGTTTTTCATTGTATCGTTCATTCCATGCAATGAATTTGATTGATGTTTTTGCAGTTCTTGTCTCATTAGTTTGCTATCTGATTTGTAAACTGTATCATGTGAAATTGCCTGCATACTTGTAAATCCATTTCCAATATATTTTTTTCAACTGTCTGCATATTGCATTGTCTGACATACCGGTAATTGTTTGTATGTGCACTTCTTATAGCGCCCCTTCAATCTCTCCCTACTCAGAGGCGCTCCCGAATGCAGAGCGGACACTGCATCGGAGTTTCATGCCGAAGCGCTGAGCAATTCCTTACGCGGCGAGGTGGATTCGAACCTCGAACCTTCCGACTCCAAGGCAACGACGCCACCACTACACCACCGTGCCCCACAAATGTGCTGCTGATGTGGCTATTGACGAACTTGTTTGTTCACTCCTGGTATTTGTGCATTTGATGTATTGTGTAAATTAATGAATAAATTATGCAGATTAATATTTGATGTCTTCAGTAAATTAATGAATAAATTATGCAGATTAATATTTGATGTCTTCAGTAAATTAATGAATAAATTATGCAGATTAATATTTGATGTCTTCAGTAAATTAATGAATAAATTATGCAGATTAATATACGACAATGGTAAAAGTTTGTGTTGAATGTTTCGCAGGTGCTTTATGAACAGTTCAAATACTTTCTCAACTTCTTCTTTCTCGTCATGGCTTGCTCCCAGTTCATTCCTGCGATCAGAGTCGGCTATCTCTACACCTACTGGGGACCACTGGTCAGTTCCCCAGTTATTTTTATTGTTGTCACATTTGGGCTATATAAATGTCCAGATATATATACGCACAGACATGCTTGCAGTTTCTGGTGGTGTTGTACATTCAGATAATTACCGTATGTGATTATTAGGAAGCCTAAGATCAGGTCGTTTAGCAGTGCTTAGAATCCATTCTTATTACCCAGACTTATTAATAACCAAAGAAGGTCTCTGATTGATTGATTAATTAATTGATTGCCTATGATTGAACTCAAGTGTTAGAGCTATTCACAAAGAATGTTGAACCGTTTGGTTACTGAACCTAAATTTTGGTCGTATGTGCCACTCAGTTATTTGTCTTTTCAGTTTTTTGATCAATACTTAGCTCTTAGCTCTCCCAGTTGAGTTGACTTATCCGCTGCTGCCTGTTTATGTCTTTGAAATGTTGGGGTTTAACGACTCTTTTTCATATCGAAGATGATCAGCGTCGGAGGCAGAGAATAACCTCGTACTCCACGTTTATATTGCGACCGAGTGACCCGCAGTAAAGATCCGAGAAATTAATCTCTGACCGGGAAACGAACCCGGGCCGCCGACGCGGCGAGCGGGCTACAACCCACTCGACCACGCAGGATCTCTTGTTTATGTCTTTGATCTGACTTGAGTATTTATACTTGTATATTAGGCACGGTCACTTCATATGTTGCTAAATAATTATGATAATTGTGATAATCGAAATAATAATTGTAACAATATTCTTTAACCATCTTTGGGCAAGCAAAGCAACTAGTAATTTAATGATATTAATGATGTAAGTTTGCTCAAGATTTGAAAGTAGATCTTGTAAGATGAGTGTTTGATTTTAAATCTGTTTCAGTTGTTTGTTCTGTGCGTGACGATGATACGAGAAGCTGTGGACGACTTCCGTAGATTTATGCGTGACCATGAAGTCAATGCACAGAAATACAAGAAACTGACGAGACGAGGACAGGTCAAGGTTGCCAGTTCAGACATCAAAGTTGGTGACCTAATCATTGTAGAGAAGGTGGGAATGCAATGAAAACGTTTCTGCTCTTGTCTTCTTTCGTCTTATCTCATAAAAGCTATTTTCATGTTGGATTTTACGATTGTAAGTTTTGCAATATTAAGTTTGACATATTCTTAAACTTGTGACGTCTTTTTCATCCTGTGTCAGAATTGGTTTGTTTCCAATCAGTGGAGATGTGTGAAAGACAACATTATTTGTGCTATATATTTCATGGCCTGGGATTATGAGCGCAGTGGCCCAGTCCTCTCCCTGTTCTTCCCACCGACAGTTTGCATACGCTCATGATGGCTGCGTTCGTCAGATGACACAAATGCAGCAGAAATCTCACAGAAAACTTTCTCTGGCAAAGATTTGAACCTCTTGTCTCTCAGTTGACCGTCCAGCATGCTGACCACTTGACCACTTATTGCATCTACCAAAGAACTCTGATTTGGTTTAGAACTTTATGCTCACATGCATACTTGCATCTGTGAGGACTTTTTGCGATAAGAGAAATTCCAAGCCTCTATACAGAGCAGTCACGGACGGACCCCTAGTCTATCTTAAGCCTTTATATGAGAATTTAATTAAAGGCATAATAAAACTTTGTATATTTGAATTATTTGATAACCCAGCCCCAACCCTTAGAAATCTCTAGGCCCCTGGGCTGACCTGCTCAGCAGCTCTGGTTCTGATCACCATATGTGTGGGTTTAACTTCTCAATCAGATTCCAAGAGAAAACAAGTTTTAATTTCTATGGTTTAATGTCACCTGACCATTGCCTTATAAATTATTTATAATTACGTCACTATAGAAGTCGTTTTGTCCGTGTTTTCCAGAACCAACGAGTTCCGTCCGATATGGTTCTGGTGAGGACAACGGAAAAAGCCGGAGCATGCTTCATACGAACCGACCAACTGGATGGAGAAACCGACTGGAAACTCCGATTGGCTGTTCCTTCAACTCAACATCTCTCGTCAGACATGGTTCGTTGTTGTCTGTCTTTTGTGTTTAAGTCTATGCTGGTCAGATAACAGGACTGAGGAAATCAACGGATTTTCGGTTGTGTGTGTTTTATCTTTTTCTGTACATGTGTCAAAGATGATGATGGCTCCCAACGCTAAATACGACAATTTAATTATTGCTTTAGCTCCAGTAATATTAGTATATTAAACCAAAATTCAATTTGGTCACTCGAGTGAAACTGTGTGATCACAATTCATGATCTCTTTCGTAGCCACCATGACCTGATTTTTCATTTCTCTACATTACATTACCTGCTGGTTTTGGGATTACTGTCTGCTTGACTTTACATGTAAGTTGACCATCTGGCTGGCTTTTGGTTCGCTAATCTTTTGACTAGCTGACTGCCCGACTGATTGTGGGTTGGTATTTTACTGGCCTCTTTGCACTTGGTGTAGATTACTTAGCCAGTCAAAGACTTACATGGATGCTGCTATACAGCTAATGACTGGCTTTTTGATTGACTGAGTTGATTGACTGGCTTTGTGATTGACTGGCTTTGTGATTGACTGGCTTTTTGATTGACTGGCTTTTTGATTGACTGGCTTTTTGATTGACTGGATTTTTGATTGAATGGGTTTTTGATCGACTGGATTTTTGATTGACTGGATTTTTGATTGAATGGGTTTTTGATCGACTGGCTTTTTGATTGACTGGCTACTTGATTGACTGGCTTCTTGATTGACTGGCTTCTTGATTGACTGAGTTGATTGTTTTCAGTGTTTTGCTGTTGTTGGTGTTTTAGGAGTTGTTTGAGGTCTCTACGAAACTGTTTGCAGAGAAACCACAGAAAGACATTCACAGCTTCATTGGAACATTTTCCAGGGTATGGCTAAATTTTCTTCTCAATTTTCTCCAGCTCATCCACTTTTAGGGCTCGGTTATTTATGTCAATTCAGAGAGTTGAAGCTAAAATCTTTACCATTGGGGTAGAATGATCTCTCGAGCATTTTGTTTCACTTGAGCCATTCATAAAGTTATCTGTAAATTATTCTCTCACTGTGAACTAGGTGTGAGGATCAGAAAATGACTTGGAAGATAATTGGACAGTTGACACCTCCTTTGGAAAGGGATGGGACATTCTCTGCTGGAAGAGGTCAGGGCACCCCTCCAACATGTGCTGAGGTTAAGAGTGAAGTTGCTATAGCTGCTATCTCTTGACTTCAGATTTAGAACTGCTGTTCCATAATAACATTGGAAACAGATACATTTGTTGAGTTGCATTTACCAATCTTCTGCATCCAATGTTTGAATCCCATTTCCCTGCACTTCACATGTTTGCTTGCGTGCATGTATGAAACTATGTATGTAATTACATACGTTGTGTATGTTTGCGTCCATTCACCTGCTTTAATGACTCTGTACATATTCATGCATGGCTTGACATGCGTTGTGTTTGTTGCGACAGGCGGATGGAACAGAGGATTCGCTGAACATTGAGAATACTCTTTGGACGAACACTGTCCTCGCGTCAGGAACGGCGCTTGGAGCGGTCGTCTACACCGGATACGAGACAAGGAGCGTCATGAACACGTCCAAACCTAACATGAAGGTCTGTGTGCTTGTGTGTGTATGTGCGTGCGCATGTGTGTGTGTGTGTGTGAGTGTGCTTGAGTGTGTGTGTGCGTGCATGTACGTTATGCATATATTTAATGCTATTATCCACTGACAAATCAAAAATTGATGGTGCTTAGCAGTTGTTGGTGAAGACAGTTGAAATTTCTATGTAATTTAGGTGTGTAATAATCGTTGAGAGTCGAATGAGCTGTAATGAAAAAATTGATGATACGGTTTGATTGAATCTATTGTTGTGTTGTTGTTGTTCTTAATATATTGTTGTGTTGTTGTTGTTGTTGTTCTTAATAGATTGTTGTGTTGTTGTTGTTCTTAATAGATTGTTGTGTTGTTGTTGTTGTTCCTAATAGATTGTTGTGTTGTTGTTGTTCCTAATAGATTGTTGTGTTGTTGTTGTTCTTAATAGATTGTTGTGTTGTTGTTGTTCCTAATAGATTGTTGTGTTGTTGTTGTTCTTAATATATTGTTGTGTTGTTGTTGTTCTTAATATATTGTTGTTGTTGTTCTTAATAGATTGTTGTGTTGTTGTTGTTCTTAATAGATTGTTGTGTTATTGTTCCTAATAGATTGTTGTGTTGTTGTTGTTCTTAATAGATTGTTGTGTTGTTGTTGTTCTTAATAGATTGTTGTTGTTGTTGTTGTTCTTAATAGATTGTTGTGTTGTTGTTGTTCTTAATAGATTGTTGTGTTGTTGTTGTTGTTCTTAATAGATTGTTGTGTTGTTGTTGTTCTTAATAGATTGTTGTGTTGTTGTTGTTCCTAATAGATTGTTGTGTTGTTGTTGTTCTTAATATATTGTTGTGTTGTTGTTGTTCTTAATATATTGTTGTTGTTGTTCTTAATATATTGTTGTGTTGTTGTTGTTCTTAATAGATTGTTGTGTTGTTGTTGTTCTTAATAGATTGTTGTGTTGTTGTTGTTCTTAATACATTGTTGTGTTGTTGTTGTTCTTAATAGATTGTTGTGTTGTTGTTGTTCTTAATAGATTGTTGTTGTTGTTCTTAATAGATTGTGGTGTTGTTGTTGTTCTTAATATATTGTTGTGTTGTTGTTGTTCTTAATAGATTGTTGTGTTGTTGTTGTTCTTAATATATTGTTGTGTTGTTGTTGTTCTTAATATATTGTTGTGTTGTTCTTAATATATTGCTGTTGTTGTTGTTGTTCTTAATAGATTGTTGTGTTGTTGTTGTTCTTAATAGATTGTTGTTGTTGTTGTTGTTCTTAATAGATTGTTGTGTTGTTGTTGTTCTTAATAGATTGTTGTGTTGTTGTTGTTCTTAATAGATTGTTGTGTTGTTGTTGTTCTTAATAGATTGTTGTGTTGTTGTTGTTGTTCCTAATAGATTGTTGTGTTGTTGTTGTTCCTAATAGATTGTTGTGTTGTTGTTGTTCTTAATAGATTGTTGTGTTGTTGTTGTTCCTAATAGATTGTTGTGTTGTTGTTGTTCTTAATATATTGTTGTGTTGTTGTTGTTCTTAATATATTGTTGTTGTTGTTCTTAATAGATTGTTGTGTTGTTGTTGTTCTTAATAGATTGTTGTGTTGTTGTTCCTAATAGATTGTTGTGTTGTTGTTGTTCTTAATAGATTGTTGTGTTGTTGTTGTTCTTAATAGATTGTTGTTGTTGTTGTTGTTCTTAATAGATTGTTGTGTTGTTGTTGTTCTTAATAGATTGTTGTGTTGTTGTTGTTGTTCTTAATAGATTGTTGTGTTGTTGTTGTTCTTAATAGATTGTTGTGTTGTTGTTGTTCCTAATAGATTGTTGTGTTGTTGTTGTTCTTAATATATTGTTGTGTTGTTGTTGTTCTTAATATATTGTTGTTGTTGTTCTTAATATATTGTTGTGTTGTTGTTGTTCTTAATAGATTGTTGTGTTGTTGTTGTTCTTAATAGATTGTTGTGTTGTTGTTGTTCTTAATACATTGTTGTGTTGTTGTTGTTCTTAATAGATTGTTGTGTTGTTGTTGTTCTTAATAGATTGTTGTTGTTGTTCTTAATAGATTGTGGTGTTGTTGTTGTTCTTAATATATTGTTGTGTTGTTGTTGTTCTTAATAGATTGTTGTGTTGTTGTTGTTCTTAATATATTGTTGTGTTGTTGTTGTTCTTAATATATTGTTGTGTTGTTCTTAATATATTGCTGTTGTTGTTGTTGTTCTTAATAGATTGTTGTGTTGTTGTTGTTCTTAATAGATTGTTGTTGTTGTTGTTGTTCTTAATAGATTGTTGTGTTGTTGTTGTTCTTAATAGATTGTTGTGTTGTTGTTGTTCTTAATAGATTGTTGTTGTTGTTCTTAATATATTGTTGTGTTGTTGTTCTTAATAGATTGTTGTGTTGTTGTTGTTCTTAATAGATTGTTGTGTTGTTGTTGTTCCTAATAGATTGTTGTGTTGTTGTTGTTCTTAATATATTGTTGTGTTGTTGTTGTTCTTAATATATTGTTGTTGTTGTTCTTAATATATTGTTGTGTTGTTGTTGTTCTTAATAGATTGTTGTGTTGTTGTTGTTCTTAATAGATTGTTGTGTTGTTGTTGTTCTTAATAGATTGTTGTGTTGTTGTTCTTAATATATTGTTGTGTTGTTGTTGTTCTTAATAGATTGTTGTGTTGTTGTTGTTCTTAATATATTGTTGTGTTGTTGTTGTTCTTAATAGATTGTTGTATTGTTGTTGTTCTTAATAGATTGTTGTGTTGTTGTTGTTCTTAATATATTGTTGTGTTGTTGTTGTTCTTAATATATTGTTGTGTTGTTGTTGTTCTTAATATATTGTTGTGTTGTTGTTGTTGTTCTTAATAGATTGTTGTGTTGTTGTTGTTCTTAATAGATTGTTGTGTTGTTGTTGTTCCTAATAGATTGTTGTGTTGTTGTTGTTCTTAATAGATTGTTGTGTTGTTGTTGTTCTTAATAGATTGTTGTGTTGTTGTTGTTCTTAATATATTGTTGTGTTGTTGTTGTTCTTAATATATTGTTGTGTTGTTGTTGTTCTTAATAGATTGTTGTGTTGTTGTTGTTCTTAATAGATTGTTGTGTTGTTGTTGTTCCTAATAGATTGTTGTGTTGTTGTTGTTCTTAATAGATTGTTGTGTTGTTGTTGTTGTTCTTAATAGATTGTTGTGTTGTTGTTCTTAATAGATTGTTGTGTTGTTGTTGTTCTTAATATATTGTTGTTTTGTTGTTGTTCTTAATAGATTGTTGTGTTGTTGTTGTTCTTAATAGATTGTTGTGTTGTTGTTGTTCTTAATATATTGTTGTGTTGTTGTTGTTCTTAATAGATTGTTGTGTTGTTGTTCTTGTTCTTAATAGATTGTTGTGTTGTTGTTGTTCTTAATATATTGTTGTGTTGTTGTTGTTCTTAATAGATTGTTGTGTTGTTGTTGTTCTTAATATATTGTTGTGTTGTTGTTGTTCTTAATAGATTGTTGTATTGTTGTTGTTCTTAATAGATTGTTGTGTTGTTGTTGTTCTTAATATATTGTTGTGTTGTTGTTGTTCCTAATATATTGTTGTGTTGTTGTTGTTGTTCTTAATATATTGTTGTGTTGTTGTTGTTCTTAATAGATTGTTGTGTTGTTGTTGTTCCTAATAGATTGTTGTGTTGTTGTTGTTCTTAATAGATTGTTGTGTTGTTGTTGTTCTTAATAGATTGTTGTTGTTGTTGTTGTTGTTGTTCTTAATAGATTGTTGTGTTGTTGTTGTTCTTAATAGATTGTTGTGTTGTTGTTGTTCTTAATAGATTGTTGTGTTGTTGTTGTTCTTAATAGATTGTTGTTGTTGTTCTTAATATATTGTTGTGTTGTTGTTGTTCTTAATAGATTGTTGTGTTGTTGTTGTTCTTAATAGATTGTTGTGTTGTTGTTGTTCTTAATAGATTGTTGTGTTGTTGTTGTTCTTAATAAATTGTTGTGTTGTTGTTGTTCTTAATATATTGTTGTGTTGTTGTTGTTCTTAATAGATTGTTTTGTTGTTGTTCTTAATAGATTGTTGTGTTGTTGTTGTTCTTAATAGATTGTTGTGTTGTTGTTGTTCTTAATATATTGTTGTGTTGTTGTTGTTCTTAATAGATTGTTGTGTTGTTGTTGTTCTTAATAGATTGTTGTTGTTGTTCTTAATAGATTGTGGTGTTGTTGTTGTTCTTAATATATTGTTGTGTTGTTGTTGTTCTTAATAGATTGTTGTGTTGTTGTTGTTCTTAATATATTGTTGTGTTGTTGTTGTTCTTAATATATTGTTGTGTTGTTCTTAATATATTGCTGTTGTTGTTGTTGTTCTTAATAGATTGTTGTGTTGTTGTTGTTCTTAATAGATTGTTGTTGTTGTTGTTGTTCTTAATAGATTGTTGTGTTGTTGTTGTTCTTAATAGATTGTTGTGTTGTTGTTGTTCTTAATAGATTGTTGTTGTTGTTCTTAATATATTGTTGTGTTGTTGTTGTTCTTAATAGATTGTTGTGTTGTTGTTGTTCTTAATAGATTGTTGTGTTGTTGTTGTTGTTCTTAATAGATTGTTGTGTTGTTGTTGTTGTTCTTAATATATTGTTGTGTTGTTGTTGTTCTTAATAGATTGTTGTGTTGTTCTTAATAGATTGTTGTGTTGTTGTTGTTCTTAATAGATTGTTGTGTTGTTGTTGTTCTTAATAGATTGTTGTGTTGTTGTTGTTCTTAATAGATTGTTGTGTTGTTGTTGTTCTTAATAGATTGTTGTGTTGTTGTTGTTCTTAATAGATTGTTGTGTTGTTGTTGTTCTTAATAGATTGTTGTGTTGTTGTTGTTCTTAATAGATTGTTGTGTTGTTGTTGTTCTTAATAGATTGTTGTGTTGTTGTTGTTCTTAATAGATTGTTGTGCTGTTGTTGTTCTTAATAGATTGTTGTGTTGTTGTTCTTAATATATTGTTGTTGTTGTTGTTCTTGCAAAGGTTGGTCTCTTGGATCTGGAGGTGAACAACATGAGCAAAATTCTCTTTCTAATGGTCGTCATTCTTTCCCTGATCATGATGGCACTGAAGGTACGATGGCTTTACGTCTAATTCTTTGTTGTATGCATGACATTGCATGTGAGTATAACATAACATTTCAACGTGACATGATCACTTCCTGCCTATTTATTTCGTAGCTTGCATACTATGCATAGATTGTTACATCAAATCTTTTCTTGAGATTTGTCAGTTAACACAGGAGACCCAATAAAGGACATCTGGTCCCACTGGTCTCCCCCCACAAGCCATGGCCACAAAGACAATTTCGTTGAAAAATGCATCACAGTAAACTATGTTTTGTGAGATGTAATTACAATGTAGGAGATAAATTCTAAAATATGAAGAAAACAAAGTTATAGAATAGAATTTAGAAATAAACAGGTTAGATATAGAGACATGACTTGCAAGCAAGAGCACGCTTAGTGCTTAGGTAAAACAAACTCATGTTTATTTAATTGTTTTCTAAAAGTACATTGGACTTACTAGAATATAACCATTATGTAGATGTATGTATGAAATGTTGAACAGACTACGTATAATCCTGTGGTCATAATTAAATTTTATCGAGATGTTTTTTTTCAGGGTTTCGGTGGACCGTGGTACAGCTACATGTTCCGATTCATCGTTCTCTTCTCCTACATCATCCCACTCAGGTCACTGCTTCTTCATCATCATCATCATCATCATCATCATCATCATCATCATCCATTGATTATATTATTAGTTTATTTACATGATGCTGGTGTTCAGCACATGTCTGCCCAATGTATAATGATGACCAGTCCTTGATTTAATAATTTAATTTCTAAGTTATAATAATTACGACAATTTATACGGCAATAAGACATGGCCCAGCCATTACCTTACAAGGACATGTAATTTGTTTATTTACATAATTTTTAATATTTAAGTGTGATAAGTAGCTCATTGGTTTGCTTTAAATTCATTTTATTCTGATGTTCAAGTGTGCTGATTATAATTTTACTGGTAATTTATTGTATTCTTAAAGTTTTATATAAGTATATGACAGTTTCCATCAATTGTCAAATATTCTGAATGTTTGTCTGGCAGCTGTTTAAAACGCCAGATTTATATTAAGATATGTCAGAACTTTGTTCAGTTGCTATACGTGTGTGTGTATTTGTGCGTGGGTGTGGATGTGCATGCAATCATGCATGCATGTGTGTGTGTGTGTTTGCATTTGGAAATACTTTGCAGTGCGAGGGTTTTACTTTGAGCTTGACTTTAGAGTTGCGCTTTAAACACTTTTACTTTATATATAGTGCCTTTCAGGATTGTTGTTGCTATGTTTGTGCTGGAGCCAAATGATCATTAGACCTGAGGACGAACCTCTGAGGACTACTGCAAAAGCAAGCTTTATTGTAATAAGTGAATATCTTACATATTGAACTGAACTCTGATAAAACTCAATACATCAGGCTTGGCGGCAGAGCTCAGCTTGCTAAGATTGACATGGAGCTCCTGTGCACTTTGTTCCCGGATATCCATTTCTCTTCCACTGTTCGTGATTTGGGCTTCACTTTGGATCCAGTTCTCTCTTTCTCGGACCATGTTAACCGTGTCTCACGTACTTGTCTCTACCATCTACGCCAGCTGCGCAGCATCCGGCATTCACTCTCGCTGCATGCCATTAAGATGCTTGTCCACGCCCTGATCTGCTCTAGGGTTGATTTTGGCAACTCCGCATACGCTGGTCTTTCTTCACTCAACCTCTCGAAACTTCAGTCAATACTAAATGCTGCTGCCCGTCTAATTGCTGGTCTTCCCAAGTTCTCTCACATTTCTGTCTTTATTCGGGACACTCTTCATTGGCTTCCTGTATCGCAACGCATAGAGTTTAAGATTTTGACACTTATGCGCAATTCTCCTTGGGATAGCTCCCTCCTACCTCTGTGCTTTCTGTAACCTGGTATCCTCTGTCCCTGGTCGCTCTGCTCTTCGTTCAGCAGCTAATGGCCTCCTTGTGGTTCCTCGCATGCGTGGTGCTACTGCCCAATCCAGAAGCTTTGCCTATGTTGGCCCATCTTGCTGGAACCGTCTTCCGCACAAGCTGCGTCTTGAGCTTCTCAGTCTCTCTCTCCCTCTGTTTAGGAAACGCCTGAAGACTATACTATTTGTTAGGGGAAGTGCTAACTAGGGTCGGGAGCGCTACTGAATCTGTGAGCGGCGCTATAAAAATGTTCAATTACAATTACAATTACAATATTATGTAACCATTGTTTAGTTAGCGGTGATGAATGTGAATGTAGCTTTCATTGTTCTCTGTATGTTGCAGCCTACGAGTGAATCTCGACGTTGGAAAGGTCGTCTACGCGTGGATGATCCAGAGGGATAAGAACATTCCGGGGACGACGGTCCGCAGCACGACCATTCCAGAGGAGATGGGACGCATCCAGTATCTGCTTTCCGATAAGACGGGGACTCTCACTCAGAACGAGATGGTCAGTTACCTGTTGACCGCTCTAATCATCCATGTGGATGGTCAGTTGGTCATCATAGTGGTAACGAGAATTTTGGTTAAAACTTTGAATGCTGAAGACGGGTTTTTTTTATTCATCAGTTGCAATGCAGTGTAGATTTTAAAAAGATGCTTTTGATTCTTGTCTCAAGACAGTTTACGACCCTCTGCTGGATTATGACTATGGTTTTACTTTATGCTAATATCAACTTGTGATGTTTTGGGCATTGGAGAAATGTGTTGCAGGCTGTCTTTTCTGTTAGAAGTTAAGATTAATGTCTTCTGTGAGTTGCTTTCTTGTGAATTGTTTCGATTGCGTAACTGTACACTACACTGTAACCTGTTGCGGTCTGTCAACCGGATTGTTTGATAATGGATATTATCATAGATGTGTAAATGTTGCAGTTATGATTAAGATTATATGTTTTACTGTATTAGCAGAAAAACATGTGGTAATTACAATTAGAGCAGATTTTACTGTGATGTGTTTATTGTGTTTACTGTATGTTGTGTGGTTTATTGTTTTCTGTTTGTTATTTGCCTTTTATTGTTTAATGTTCATTGGGTTTTTTCAACGTTATTTTCTTGTTTAAATACCATTTATTGTTTGCATGACTGTTTGCATAGTTGCTTTGAGAACAATTTTCTGACAAACTTTCATAGGTTTGATTTCTGATGGTGTGTGATGATTCAATGACATAATATGAAATAAAATCTGTGGATTAGAATTGTTCAGTCTCTTTCTTCTGTTTCAGATTTTTAAGAGACTGCATCTGGGAACCGTGTCTTACACGTCGGAGACAATGGATGAGGTTGGTTGGAGGACGCATCACTTGTCTTAATGTTCTGAAAATTTCTGTAGCATTTTTATAAATTTACAGTAAATGTGGGTTCCTGGAGAGCTGCGTCAGTCTCACCACTCAGGTTGGTTGAGATGTATTGTGTCAATCATGATGGTTTTGATTAAGAACAACTTAGAGTTTGCTTATTAATGAGCAAATAGTTCTTAAATAATTGTCAATTGTTATTGTAATCAGGAGGAAAGTGACGAGATGCTTTCTTCTTTGGCAGTGTGTATTTGTCATTTGCATATGTCTGGTTTTAACACATATGTCTGGTTTTAACACATATTCCTGGTTTTAACACATATTCCTGGTTACTTTCAACCTAATGCATTTGATACAGTTAGAATGCTGAGCATGCAATGCAAAGAGAATGGTATAAGCCTCACCCTTGAAGCCAGTTGCTGTGCACTGACCTGTAGTTTCTCAGCACCATCGATGTTTTGTTGTGTGGTCATGTGTTCACTTCTGAGCTTTGGAAGCAGTGCAGGGGCAAATATGGTTGTATTGTATCATTGTATTGTAGTTAATAAGCTGTTCTCTCTCTGTTGTGTTGCTGATAAATGTTTTTGTTTACATTAAACTTATGAATGCCCCACTCCTTGTCTTTCCTTTAGGTCCAGAACCACCTGCGGACGTCCTTCTCCCCTCCGCCTGCTGCCATGACCGCTGGAGCCGAAGCAAGTCGCAAAGTACGACGCACGGCTGTGACACGTGTATCGGAAGCAGTGAAGGCGCTGGCGCTCTGTCACAACGTCACTCCAGTCTACGAGAACGTCGAAGGATCGGACACGGAACAAAGCGATACGGAGGCAGATCAACAGAGCCAGCAACACGTTGTCTACCAGGCAGCCAGTCCAGATGAGGTCAACACATATACAACAACGTCAATACTCTTTAATGTTTTATCATTGTTGTATTGTGGCGCCACTTCAATTGTTTTGATCATTGTAAATCTTCTATATTAATGGATTCTACAAAGTTAGGCTAATAATGGATACAATCTAAGAGCATTATTTATACCTGCATTCTTGAGGATTGTACTGAGGACCATTTCTGCATGTCTGTGAGGGGCAAGACATAAAAATGGTCTTAAGATGTGCATTTCATTGACATGTAAGTTCTACAGGGTGCGCCAAAAAAAGTAATCCCCTACGGTTTTAGCCCATATCTTGGCAAAACATACGAACTTTTAAATGAAACTTTACAGTCTTAAAGGCAATTCATATTTATGTACAATGGTCAAATTTCAACAAAATATTTCAAACAGTGGATTAATTTTTTGGGGGCGCACCGTATATATTAATAGACTGACGACGATTTCTGTCTACTTATCGAGTGAACATATAGGGCCCCGAGACCATTGTTGAGGTATGTAATAAATATGTTTCTGTATTAGCTATTGCTAATAGCAGTTTGGTGTTGCTAGTAGCACTTTGGTGTTGCTAATAGCAGTTTGGTGTTGCTAGTAGCACTTTGGTGTTGCTAATAGCACTTTGGTGTTGCTAATGGCACTTTGGTGTTGCTAATAGCACTTTGGTGTTGCTAATGGCACTTTGGTGTTGTTAATAGCACTTTGGTGTTGCTAATAGCACTTTGGTGTTGCTAATGGCACTTTGGTGTTGCTAATAGCACTTTGGTGTTGCTAGTAGCACTTTGGTGTTGCTAATGGCACTTTGGTGTTGCTAATAGCACTTTGGTGTTGCTAATAGCACTTTGGTGTTGCTAATAGTACTTTGGTGTTGCTATTAGCACTTTGGTGTTGCTAATAGCAGTTTGGTGTGCATACATCTAATAAACACAGTTTGAAAAGTTGATAACATTCTAACAACAGGAGGATTTGAATGAAGAAACAAAAACCATGTCATGTGTTGTCTGTTTGGCTTTTCTTTATCAACCATGTTCTGCAATGTATTCCGTACAATGTAGGTTGCGCTCGTGTCTTGGACGGAAAGCGTTGGTCTGACGTTGATCAAGCGTGACCTCAATTCGATGACCTTGAGAACGCCTGACTCACAGCTGCTTCGCTTCTCCATTCTCCAGGTCTTTCCGTTCACGTCCGAAACGAAACGAATGGGAATAGTCGTCAAGGTAATCGTCGTTATGGATTCGATTTACTGTATCATCAGATGATGTCTTGTGCTTTAGGCACCAATACTGTGCAAGTTTTGGCAGCTTATAATAAGCATCTGTGCAACTGTTTTGGAAGCATTTTACCTTTGAAAAGCACATTTTTAGCTTTAAAATATATCTGTTTGACTTTGAAACAATTACCTTTTACCTTTCAGATCTATCTTTTTACATTGGAAAAGCTCTTTTTTGCATGTGAAAGGATAGAATGTTAAAGGTTCTTACATATCTGTAGAAATTTTGCATCATGGTCACTGTAGTTTAACGTGCATTCTAACAGAACATTTATGCAGCACCTTTAACCCTTTAATGCCGAGATGGTAGTAAATGGTATGGGAAATCCTATACCTCCGGCATTAAAGGGTTAAAGGTCACCTTTAAAGATTAGAGACAAAATTTTGTGGTTGAATTGGTTTTGAATTTTTCTCATGCGTTTGATTATTGTAGGAGGAGGAGAGTGCGAGTGGAGGAGGAGGTGAGATAACGTTCTACATGAAAGGAGCGGATGTTGTCATGCATAACATCGTTCAATACAACGATTGGATGGATGAAGAGGTTCACACAAATATCATCATCATCATCGTCATCATCATTGTCATCATCATCATCATCATTGTCATCATCATCATCATTGTCATCATGAAAGGAGCGGATGTTGTCATGCATAACATCGTCCAATACAACGATTGGATGGATGAAGAGGTTCACACAAATATCATCATTGTCATCATCATCATCTTCATCATTATCGTCATCATCATCATCGTCATCATTATCATCATCATCATCATTATCATCATCATCCTCATCATTATCGTCATCATCATCGTCGTCGTCATCATTGTCATCATCATCGTCGTCGTTATCATTGTCATCATCATCGTCGTCGTCATCATTCTCAAAATTGTTGTTTCAGTCATCGTAATATTTGACAGAGGACTACTCTTTTTATTACTGACTGTGATATCATCATTGTCATCACCATTGTCATTATTAGGTTCTTTAACCCTTTAGCAACGAGAGTTTACCAGGAGTGACTGACAGACCAATGTGGCTTATCGCGAAAGTGTTATATGGGACAAAAGTAATTTATGCAATACTTGCAGGATACTTGACTTGTTCACTCAGCATTTGAATGTTTTAATTGTGCTTTTTTCACTGTTATCATCCGCGCTGCTATCACTGTACAGTGTACACTCTTATCATCACAGTCACCATAGTCATTATCACCATCATTGTCTTCATCTTTAGCTTATTCAGAGCAGAAGAGCAAAGTGATTTGATTCGAAGAAACTTTGTAGACGGCTGGTCACAGAACTGTCTTCACAGTGTAGCATTGTGCATCATCCTCAACTTTCATATATCTGGCTATCATTCAAGAGCTTCACGAATCACATTAAATATGTTTTTGTTTATATTGTAGTGTGGCAACATGGCAAGAGAGGGTTTGCGAACGCTCGTTGTGGCAAAGAAAACTCTGACCGAAGACCAATATCAAGATTTTGAGGTATACTGTATAATTATAATTCAAGGAAAATATTTATTTATGTTGCATATATAAACTGAACCTATATATAAAACCTTTGTAAAATTAGTTATTTGTAACATGCTGCGTTCTGCCAGCCTGATGTGTCGATTAAACGAAAATTGATTGATTGATTGATTGACTAACTGCATATTCCTCTGGCAGCTATCCGCACGTCACATTAACATATTTCGGTGTGAGCTTGTGTGCGTTGCAAATTTATTTATTATTAATAATAATAATAATACTTTGTCATGTTGCATCTAAGTAATTCTCTTCCTCGGACTGTGATCGTTGCTGTAATTCTATATTTGTCAATAGTTTTTCTGATATTCTCACTTTGTTGTCTTTGGTAGAGTCGTTATCATCAGGCGAAAATGAGCGTACACGAGCGAACGGCGAAGGTTGCCGCTGTCGTTGAGAGTCTCGAACGTGAAATGGAACTTCTGTGCGTGACGGGTGTCGAGGACAAACTCCATGACGGCGTCAGGACGACTCTTGAGTTGCTGAGAAACGCTGGCATTAGAGTACGTTGATTCAGCTGCCTCTCTTCTGCTTCTTTTGTCTTTTAAATTCAGTTTTGTTTTTTTGTTCATTCTGAAGTGAAGAATGTTAGACGGAGTGTGTGGTGTATAAAATCGGTTGTAAGGCCCATTGTTCTGTGGTGTGCAATGCCACAGTGTTATATTGATGTGAGTGATATGACAATCTGTGGTGCCATTGTGAGGACAATTCGATTTGTTTATGTGCTCACACATGGTTATCTATCCTCTGCAAAGTCTGCATAACTTAAATAATCTTTTTTTGAATATTTTTAAATAAATTAAAAACACCATGCATTGCATCTCTCACACATTGTTGTCTATCCTCAACATAGTTTTTAAATAGGCTTTTAATGAATAAATTTGCATAAATTTAAAACACCATGCATTACATCTCTCACATGGTTATCTATCCTCAACATAGTTTTTAAATAGGCTTTTAATGAATAAATTTGCATAAATTTAAAACACCATGCATTACATCTCTCACATGGTTATCTATCCTCAACATAGTTTTTAAATAGGCTTTTAATGAATAAATTTAAATAAATTAAAAACACCATGCATTGCATCTCTCTCACAGGTCTGGATGTTGACTGGTGATAAGCTTGAAACTGCGACATGTATCGCGAAGAGTTCCCGTCTTGTTTCTCGCACGCAATCCATTCACATCTTTCGTCCAATCGCTGATCGATCGGAGGCTCATCTCGAGTTGAACGCCTTTCGACGAAAGAGCGACTGCGCTCTCGTCATCACAGGAGAAGCACTTGAGGTAATCTTCTCTTCAGATCTTCTCTTCAAATCTTCTTTTCAAATCTTCTCTTCAAATCTCATTTTAAAATCCATTTCACACGATTCTCACGCATTGTTTTGTATAGAAAACCACGCTATGCTCATCAATGATGACAAATTAGCTAATCTCATTAGCCTAGTACATAAACTTGAAATCGGTCATCTTAGATGATTATTTATGTAATTTTTTACACTCTTCCTAATATACGTTTAATAGATATGGACAAGGATAACTTAGGTGCTATATAAATGATTGAATTAACGAATGAACGAATAGGCACTTGAATGAATCAGTCGCTTTATGTGTAGTTATAGTGAAGAACGTTTTAAATAGCTTTGTCTTAATTCAAAAGGTGACATCTAATAGAGAATGTTGATATATTCTGTTGATATCAGATCTGCCTGCGATACTACGAGCATGAGTTCATGGAGTTGGCGTTATTATTATTATTACTATTATTATTATTATTATTATTATTATTATTAATAGAGAATGTTGATATATTCTGTTGATATCAGATATGCCTGCGATACTACGAGCATGAGTTCATGGAGTTGGCGTTATTATTATTATTATTACTATTATTATTATTATTATTATTATTATTATTAATAGAGAATGTTGATATATTCTGTTGATATCAGATATGCCTGCGATACTACGAGCATGAGTTCATGGAGTTGGCGTTATTATTATTATTATTACTATTATTATTATTATTATTATTATTATTAATAGAGAATGTTGATATATTCTGTTGATATCAGATTTGCCTGCGATACTACGAGCATGAGTTCATGGAGTTGGCGTTATTATTATTATTATTACTATTATTATTATTATTATTATTATTATTAATAGAGAATGTTGATATATTCTGTTGATATCAGATTTGCCTGCGATACTACGAGCATGAGTTCATGGAGTTGGCGTTATTATTATTATTATTATTAATAGAGAATGTTGATATATTCTGTTGATATCAGATATGCCTGCGATACTACGAGCATGAGTTCATGGAGTTGGCGTTATTATTATTATTATTACTATTATTATTATTATTATTATTATTATTAATAGAGAATGTTGATATATTCTGTTGATATCAGATTTGCCTGCGATACTACGAGCATGAGTTCATGGAGTTGGCGTTATTATTATTATTATTATTAATAGAGAATGTTGATATATTCTGTTGATATCAGATATGCCTGCGATACTACGAGCATGAGTTCATGGAGTTGGCGTTATTATTATTATTATTACTATTATTATTATTATTATTATTATTATTAATAGAGAATGTTGATATATTCTGTTGATATCAGA
This sequence comes from Lumbricus rubellus, assembly GCA_945859605.1. Lineage (NCBI taxonomy): Eukaryota > Metazoa > Annelida > Clitellata > Crassiclitellata > Lumbricidae > Lumbricus > Lumbricus rubellus. The sequence goes on from OX243827.1 coordinate 3,773,828, forward strand.
TATGCCTGCGATACTACGAGCATGAGTTCATGGAGTTGGCGTTATTATTATTATTATTACTATTATTATTATTATTATTATTATTATTAATAGAGAATGTTGATATATTCTGTTGATATCAGATATGCCTGCGATACTACGAGCATGAGTTCATGGAGTTGGCGTTATTATTATTATTATTACTATTATTATTATTATTATTATTATTATTAATAGAGAATGTTGATATATTCTGTTGATATCAGATTTGCCTGCGATACTACGAGCATGAGTTCATGGAGTTGGCGTTATTATTATTATTATTATTAATAGAGAATGTTGATATATTCTGTTGATATCAGATATGCCTGCGATACTACGAGCATGAGTTCATGGAGTTGGCGTTATTATTATTATTATTACTATTATTATTATTATTATTATTATTATTAATAGAGAATGTTGATATATTCTGTTGATATCAGATATGCCTGCGATACTACGAGCATGAGTTCATGGAGTTGGCGTTATTATTATTATTATTACTATTATTATTATTATTATTATTATTATTAATAGAGAATGTTGATATATTCTGTTGATATCAGATATGCCTGCGATACTACGAGCATGAGTTCATGGAGTTGGCGTTATTATTATTATTATTACTATTATTATTATTATTATTATTATTATTAATAGAGAATGTTGATATATTCTGTTGATATCAGATTTGCCTGCGATACTACGAGCATGAGTTCATGGAGTTGGCGTTATTATTATTATTATTACTATTATTATTATTATTATTATTATTATTAATAGAGAATGTTGATATATTCTGTTGATATCAGATATGCCTGCGATACTACGAGCATGAGTTCATGGAGTTGGCGTTATTATTATTATTATTACTATTATTATTATTATTATTATTATTATTATTAATAGAGAATGTTGATATATTCTGTTGATATCAGATTTGCCTGCGATACTACGAGCATGAGTTCATGGAGTTGGCGTTATTATTATTATTATTATTAATAGAGAATGTTGATATATTCTGTTGATATCAGATATGCCTGCGATACTACGAGCATGAGTTCATGGAGTTGGCGTTATTATTATTATTATTACTATTATTATTATTATTATTATTATTATTAATAGAGAATGTTGATATATTCTGTTGATATCAGATATGCCTGCGATACTACGAGCATGAGTTCATGGAGTTGGCGTTATTATTATTATTATTATTAATAGAGAATGTTGATATATTCTGTTGATATCAGATATGCCTGCGATACTACGAGCATGAGTTCATGGAGTTGGCGTTATTATTATTATTATTACTATTATTATTATTATTATTATTATTATTAATAGAGAATGTTGATATATTCTGTTGATATCAGATATGCCTGCGATACTACGAGCATGAGTTCATGGAGTTGGCGTTATTATTATTATTATTATTAATAGAGAATGTTGATATATTCTGTTGATATCAGATATGCCTGCGATACTACGAGCATGAGTTCATGGAGTTGGCGTTATTATTATTATTATTACTATTATTATTATTATTATTATTATTATTAATAGAGAATGTTGATATATTCTGTTGATATCAGATATGCCTGCGATACTACGAGCATGAGTTCATGGAGTTGGCGTTATTATTATTATTATTATTAATAGAGAATGTTGATATATTCTGTTGATATCAGATATGCCTGCGATACTACGAGCATGAGTTCATGGAGTTGGCGTTATTATTATTATTATTATTAATAGAGAATGTTGATATATTCTGTTGATATCAGATATGCCTGCGATACTACGAGCATGAGTTCATGGAGTTGGCGTTATTATTATTATTATTATTAATAGAGAATGTTGATATATTCTGTTGATATCAGATATGCCTGCGATACTACGAGCATGAGTTCATGGAGTTGGCGTTATTATTATTATTATTACTATTATTATTATTATTATTATTATTATTAATAGAGAATGTTGATATATTCTGTTGATATCAGATATGCCTGCGATACTACGAGCATGAGTTCATGGAGTTGGCGTTATTATTATTATTATTATTAATAGAGAATGTTGATATATTCTGTTGATATCAGATATGCCTGCGATACTACGAGCATGAGTTCATGGAGTTGGCGTTATTATTATTATTATTACTATTATTATTATTATTATTATTATTATTAATAGAGAATGTTGATATATTCTGTTGATATCAGATATGCCTGCGATACTACGAGCATGAGTTCATGGAGTTGGCGTTATTATTATTATTATTATTAATAGAGAATGTTGATATATTCTGTTGATATCAGATATGCCTGCGATACTACGAGCATGAGTTCATGGAGTTGGCGTGTCAATGTCCGGCTGTCGTCGTCTGTCGATGTTCACCGACACAAAAAGCAGACATCGTTAAACTACTCAAGATGCATACTGGGAAACAGACGTGTGCTATCGGTAGGAATTTGCCAGGGATATGTGTGGGCTATGAGTAATAAATTGCTACATGCAATTGATAAGATGGGCACATACATGTATAGTTGAAAAGATGAACTTCAAAGTAATTGCCAAATGCCTCTTTTCGTTGTCACAAGACCACTTTTTTCTCAATCATAAGACGCAGGAGATTGCCACATGCGATTGATAGGATGGGTATACACTATACACAGTTGATAAGAAGACTTCAAAGTTATTGCCATGATTAGTATGTGTGGGAAATTTGTAAGAAATTGCAAAAATTCTATCGTTAAAGTATTTCTAGACAGTTGTTAGAAACTGCCATATTTTTATTGACAAGTACAGTATTTCTCGGCAATTGTTAAAAATTGCTACATGTGCAAATGTGAAGAAGTAGTTGTATGTGTGAGAATTTGGTGAAATATCTTACCATGCAGTTAGCAAGAAAAGTGAACATCAATTGGTGAGATGCGTATTGTCTCGTTTATTATCATCGCAGATTAGATGAAACATTGGATTACATGGAAAGTTATTTTTATCAACATGTCGTCTGCATTTTCCAGGTGATGGTGGAAATGACGTGAGCATGATTCAAGCCGCAGACGTTGGAATCGGTATCATCGGAAAGGTACGTTCCACTCTCTGACGTGTATACCTTACCCATTAGGGGCACTGAAAGACTTTTGCTGAAAGAGGCGCTTTATAAACATTTGGTCGTTATGCAATACAATGTTGACTTAACAAAGGGAACTGGGCTGTGAATTCCAAAGCTTTGGACCAACCAACAACTCAGAATGACCCAAAACCCAATTGCTGTTCTAGTGCAGCCATTCAAGAGTTAAAGTGGATGTTGTTCTGTTTAAATGGTGCCTGTCCAACCTCTGTAACGTAATGCACTATTGTAATTTAAACATGATGTTTAACTAACTCGAGCTGACACACATTCTTGACTTGCGTCTGTTGTAGGAGGGTAAGCAAGCGGCTCTGGCAGCTGACTTTTCAATATTATTATTATTATTATTATTATTATTATTATTATTATTATTAGCTGGCTGTCAATCATTCTTGACGTGTGTGTCTGTTGTAGGAGGGTAAGCAAGCGGCTCTGGCAGCTGACTTTTCAATCACACAATTCAGTTACCTTGGTCGACTTCTACTCGTCCATGGCAGAAACAGGTCAGTGATCATCATCATCACCTATATCAGTCTTTGAATCTTGATTTTTTTTAATGTATGTGTGTTTCATTTCAAATTGGGGCTGATAAATGTTTACAGGAGAAGAATATGATTCAAGTCTTGTGTTGTTGTGGACGGTGTGATGTGAGAGAGAGAGAGAGAGAGAGTTTTGGATGGATGAAAGGTATGAGAGAGATGATTACTTGTCATGGCAGAAAATGTTGTATGAACCAAAGGCAATTAGAGGAAAAGACATTCACCGTCAAGATTTCTGGAACCATCTTTTGTTGAAATTTAAGCTTTTGCACGTAATGCACTTTTCAGCTAATGTTAAGGAGAACCATGCTTCTGAAAGCCTTTTGAAATATTCTGATATGTGAATACAAATGTAGAAAATTTGTATAAAGTTAAATTGAAAGCAGAAAGAGTTTTAAAAGTTCTTGTGTCTTTTCTTTCATTTGACATGCGTGACAGATTCAGTGGTGATAGCTAACTTATTTTGACTGAATAATTCCAGATTTAATGATAAGTGTTAATTTGTGAATCAACAGAAATGAAGAATATCTGTTATTGTTTTATTTTTCTGCTTGAACATCTTAATTTATTGGTATGTGTGTGTGTGTGTGTGTGTGTTGTGTGATATTTCAGTTACAAACGATCGGCGTCGCTGAGTCAGTTTGTCATCCACAGAGGTCTCATCATTTCATCGATGCAAGCCGTCTTCTCGGCCGTCTTCTATTTCGCGTCTATCGCCTTATTTCCTGGCTTTCTTATGGTCGGGTCAGTCACCAATCACCATCGACAACTCATCCGTAACTCATGTGTCATGCTGCTATACAAGACATTCGATTAAATTAACTTTGAATTATATATTTCCACATATCTGTCTTTTTTTACCTGTCTACTGCTCAACTATATTTTGTGGGGCACAGTGGTGTAGTGGTGGCATCGTTGCCTTGGAGCCGGAAGGTTCGAGGTTCGAATCCACCTCGCCGCGTAAGGACCTTGGGCAAGTCCTTCACTCACAATTGCTCAGCGCTTCGGCGTGAAACTTCGATGCAGTGTCCGCTCTGCATTCCGGAGCGCCTCTGAGTAGAGTGAGCTCGAAGGGGCGCTATAACAAGTGCACATACAAACTACTCTTTTGAATTTGTAGGCATGCACTGTGGGATAGCTCTCGGAATTGAATCTGGGCTTGATAGAGTTTCATCGACTTTTTCAACACAGGTGGGGCTTTGATTTCTCTTCTCTGGTTGTCCTCTTGTTCTTTGCATTGTTTTAGTGAAATCGTTGAAGAGATGGTCACATTTCTTTGGGTGTGTCTTTCTCTGCAGATACGCCACAATCTTCACCAACTTCCCTGTCTTTTCGCTCGTTCTCGACAAGGACGTATCGTCGGAAATTGCGATGACCTACCCAGAACTCTACAAAGACTTGACAAAGGTTTTATTACTATTTGTTGACTTGCATTTAAATGGTGTCACAGTCAGTTGAAACTTAAGATTCGTCGTTTTTCTAATTGCTTAATCACCGTAGACATGGCTTAGACGCTTCTCATTACTCAATGAACTTTGACTGTGACTTCCCTCTTGACAATTTTTTTAATATGCTTTCAGTGTAAGCAGTTGAGTGATGCATTGTGCTTTATGTTACTAGCAATGTGACTGTCAGTAGATTAGATTAATTATGGATCATGGTTGCCATTGTAGTTGTTACTGAAATTCTGGCTTCTTTACCATAGTCTTATCATGGAGTAAATACTGAGGAAGTGGATATCAAATACAGCTTGATAATACTGAAGTTTTGTCGCAACAGTAAACCATTCATTTGAAATGTGGTGTTTTTACCAAGCGACAATTGTAGGGCAGATAAGCAATACGACAGACATCATAATTATGCATGCGACCTATTATGATTTGTTGGAACGTAGAATAAAGCAGACGTTGGTTCTTAATTGCTATTCTAATGTTCTTTCTTTTTCTCTGATGTTGATAGGGTCGATCGTTAAATAGATAAATGAAGAGACATACAATATATAATATTAAATGATCTGTTATAATTTGTTGGAACGTAAAATAAAACAAACATTATAAATTTGTTATTCTAATGTTCTTTCTTTTTCTCTGATGTTGATAGGGTCGATCGTTAAATAGATAAATGAAGAGACATACAATATATAATATTAAATGATCTGTTATAATTTGTTGGAACGTAAAATAAAACAAACATTATAAATTTGTTATTCTAATGTTCTTTCTTTTTCTCTGATGTTGATAGGGTCGATCGTTAAATAGATAAATGAAGAGACATACAATATATAATATTAAATGATCTGTTATAATTTGTTGGAACGTAAAATAAAACAAACATTATAAATTTGTTATTCTAATGTTCTTTCTTTTTCTCTGATGTTGATAGGGTCGATCGTTAAATAGATAAATGAAGAGACATACAATATATAATATTAAATGATCTGTTATAATTTGTTGGAACGTAAAATAAAACAAACATTATAAATTTGTTATTCTAATGTTCTTTCTTTTTCTCTGATGTTGATAGGGTCGATCGTTAAATAGATAAATGAAGAGACATACAATATATAATATTAAATGATCTGTTATAATTTGTTGGAACGTAAAATAAAACAAACATTATAAATTTGTTAATCTAATAATTTTTCTTTTCTGATGTTGATAGGGTCGATCGTTAAACTACAGAACGTTCTTCATGTGGGTGCTCATCAGTACTTACCAAGGTATCACAGTCTGTTCTTCAATGATTGGTATCTTCTTTAAAGAAAAAGCAAACCTTTTGGATAATTAATAACTGATAACAGTATGTAATAACTGTGTATTGATTCGTACCCATCACTGACAAATTGCTGGCATCACGAACTGATGATGTTGAAGAATATTGAACCATATACATGTTGCAGTTCAGCACCAAAATCGGTTTTATGTTGGAACTTCACATCCGAGAACCTTTGGAAAATATTGTTTGTTTTTTGTGCAGAAGTTAATCACACGCTGCAGACCATTAAATTGTCCATTGGGCATTTTGGGATATTTATCTAGGCAACTTAAGCACCAATGCTACTGGTATTCAGATGTTCTGCCCAACATTGGCTGACTATTATTATTATTATTATTATATAGAAATACATATTCAAAGACAATAATTGTTATACTTTTGTCATTGTCTTCAGGTGGCATCATCATGTTCCTCGCCTTCTTTCTCTTCGAGGCTGACTTCATCCACATTGTCTCGATAACATTCACGGCTCTCATCCTCACCGAGCTGCTGATGGTGGCGCTCACCGTTCGCACGTGGCATTACCTGATGATCGTCGGCGAATTCCTCAGCCTCGGACTTTACATCGCTTCGCTATTCATCTTTAAATCTTACTTCGGTATGATCAATCGTTGTCATAGTAACACTTCTATGCAGTTTTCGATTGATGCCTGATATCTGGTCTTCTCCAAAGTCTGTCTGTTCACTCTTTTGGCACTGATTATGATTGCTTAATTCGTTGTGCATTAATATCACAGAGACTACATAGAAGTTAAGTGAAGAGAGACAATGGGTTGAGGGGTCCCGTACTTTCTCGATTTCTCTTACAGGTTGCAATTTAAGCCAGTTTTGTTTGAGGCAGCCATAAGTGTCTCATTATAATTTTTTTCATAATGTGTAGTGTTTATACAAGGCTCCATAGCATTCAGTACAGCACCGTGATTCAAAAAAAGTAAGCCAAAATAATTGTTTTTCATATATCTCTATTGCCTGATAACATAATTTGAATCATGATGTATATACTGTATGTATGAATAATTGAGTATGTGTATGTGTGTGCTTGATAAAAGATGCTGCTTTTCTTTCTTTGTCAGATGTTGAATTCCTGCTGTCGTGGGATTTCGTGTGGAAGGTTCTGGTGGCGACATCTGTCAGCTGTATTCCATTGCTTATCCTTAAGTACATCCGACGAAAGTTTGCACCTCCAAACTACAGCAAACTCACCTGAACAACGACGACAACGACCCAGAATCTCGGACTCTGACAACGCCGCAGTGGCCATAACGTCGTCGTATTGTAACATCGTATTGTTTACGCAGTAATTTATGTTAATTTCTGTTTGGAGGGAACTGCTTTTCGTGCGGTTCAAAGCTTCACAGACCTCCTGTCGTATTTTTTCCGTGTCGAAAGTCGTTTGCAGGACTTTTGTCGTTTTGCGATTTATAGGATTATTATCATGTTGACATTTTGTTTAGTATCTTAAGTAGGAACCTGATTATGAGTAAGGTTGTTTGCGTTGAGTCTTTTTACCTTTGTGATATGATGGTCAGCCCTGGGATGGCTCCAAGCGTATCCCTCCCAAGCGTAGAGGCAGCACAGAGAGCAAGTAGTAGGCATGCTAACAGGGATCCAGTAGAAACTCTGCGGCCCTGCTAATAAGGATGAGACTATAACAAATGTAGTGGATCCGATTTAGGGGAATGTTGTGTCTGTGAGTTTCACCCTGTCAGGTTTGGCACTGCTGAGCATAATCCTCCTGTGTGTAATCACCCGTAACTCCTCGGTATTTATGCATGCTTGTTTCAGACGTCAGATTCAGAGTTTCTGGCGTGCTTGAAAAGTTAACAGAATAACGTTAAAAATAAATGAGTGAATGAATGTGACCTTTGCAGTTGAAGGTCATCCATCTGTAGCATTGACCTTCGACCTTGGCACGTCACTTAGCAGGACTTTCGTCGTTAATATAGAAACAGTCGATTGTGCGATCAGCTTTCAGTGACTTTACGGTGATGGTAGAAAATGTGATACACGCGTGGAATCGTGGATTGTGTGAGTCTGTCTGTGGCCTTGGCGGTTTTTTGTAACTGATAGAAATTCTATTTTGTGGTCAATATGCTAGAAACTACTGTTGTACTGGTTTCAGAGTATTGTTTTCTGGGTAGTGTTTTGCTTTACGTTGCCATGTTGGAATATTTTGCATTGGATACCATTGGATGGCCAATATTGTATGGCCAATATTGTCATCTGACATTACAATATGACTAATTGGCTGAGTGCTATCTTTATGATGCAGAATTTGAGCTCCTTCCATGAACAACATAGTCCTGAGATGATCATTATTATTATTATTAGTTAATTTCTGTGGTTCCAGTGTTACCAGTAACTGTGGTCAGACTGTAAGAGCCTTGAACAAATCCTTGTTTAGACCTGTTTAATCATTATCTGCGGACGCTTTATCGTTAGTGTTTTATGACACACACACAATAGTAATATATGGCTCTGAATTCTGGTGATTTGTAGAGCACAAGAAACACCACAGAAACACTGAATTCAAAACCGCTTGACGTAGGATAAAACGGTGATGGAGCGATGATGATGATGTGTACACAATTATTGTAAATGGCTTTCTTCTATGTTATCAGCTTTGTTTCAGATCTAAGCTAGATATGTATGCGGGCTGTTTATTTTGGGCGCGTTCTTTCGTTATCTGCTGAATATTTTAAAACGATCATGAAATGATGAAGAGAGCAGTTAATGGAAAGAACGAGTCAAGACTGAGTGAAAAAGCTGATGGCACACACGTCGTGCTTTGCGCTGATTTCTCTAAATATTCAAGTGAAAATATTATTATAGACAACTTGTACAGCAGCGGTTATTTTGCTTGCAATAAATTTCTTAACAGGAAGAGTCTGTTTGTTGACCTCTTTTTACAGTCTTATTTGTATTGTATTGTAATGCTGCTATTGCATTGTATTGTATTGTATCTATACATTTATATAGCACCTCCTCTCATAGAATGGCCATTCAGAGGTGCTCTCAGCACGAAAAAGTCTGGGGAAAACTGTGTACAACACATCATTGTTTTTATTGCGTTCACGTATTGGTTCTCAGTATTAAGTACTTAAGTACTGGTATAATTTATTCTTTAATATAACCAGCTGTCATACAGCAGCACTCTGGTAAACAAGTATCACAATATAAAATCCATATGAGACATAAAAAAAAACTAACAAGACTAAACAATACTTAATTAGTACGTGAACAACATTCTGGCTATAAATGTTTTCCTCATGTGGTTCAACCCTTAACAGCACCCGGTCAATATGGTCATGGCATCTGGGGTGTAGGTTATAACCCGTCGTGGGGGGGGGGCATGGCCTGGTCTTTTGAAAACATGAGGGTTACAAGTGGACAGAGAGCTTCGTATGATTGGCTGCCATAACCAAGGCAGTCATACAAATAACGAGTGCAGGAAGCAACTTATATAAACACAAATAGATTCTCGATAGGACAGAAAGTCTGGCAGGGCAGTGGTCAGAGCAACGGCTTTTATGAAGGCCTTTACCCTGCCATACCATGCTGTAAAGCAGCTGTCACTAGACTGCTCTTCAGCTAGACGTTATTCACATCTACAAGGTCTACAATATTATTGCATGCCAGCATACGTAGGCCTACACAGGAGGGAGAAAACTGGCATATTGACTGACTTACTAACTGAAACAACTGTAGAAAATGGTGAGATGGGAGGTGAGGGGATTTTAGGGAATGAGAGGAGAGTAAGATACCGAGAGAGACACACATACGAAGGAGACAAAGAGAGATATATGGAGACACAAAGAGAGAGATGCATAAAACACATAAGGAGAGACAGACATAGAGGCAGACAAACAGACACAGAGAGAGAGAGAGAGACAGTGCACTCAAGTGACTCAAGTACATTCTTGCTGGGAAGTGTTCCTGGTACAGTGGTACATACATTGTTTTTGGTCGGTGTCACGATATAAATTCTTCCCCTCTCCCCCCCCCCCCCCGAGTCTCCTCTATCTGAAACTCTACCAGAATAGATTTTCATCATATGAGTTAATTATTTTTCGGAACGTATATGCTCCTGTTAAATCATTTAGCAATGTAGCCTAAAACTAACGTTTCAACCTGCTATGAAAAAATTGTGTTTTTCACGACATTTCAACCCAATAACTAAGAAGTCAAACCCCCGCCCCACCCCCCACTGCTGAAATCTCCCGTACGCTTATGGTACAGCATAGGCCTACCTATTAATTAGTTCTTAATGGCGCTCTCCCGAGCTTTTACAGTTGCAAGCTTGCATCGTATGAGCGAGGATTTGAAAAGGTAGTGAATATTTTTATGTCCTGATGTTATATGACGCAACAGCTGACGTCACAATGCTGATCTTTCAAAACGGTTGTTATGGATACGTTTATTGCGCGAGTCAGTAAAATCTTGGGTTTTGTTGGTTGACGCCGCCGCCATTTAGCCTAAAGTAGAAAAGACCAAAAAAAGAGACGTGGCTTGTTGAATAGAAGTTGTTGTTGTTGTCAGTTAGAGTTGTTGTTGATGTTGTTAAAGTGAAGAGGAAGAAGAAGAAGACGTTTAGTTGTTGTGCGTTGAGTTGTTATATTGAACTAGGACGACGACGATGGCGACGTGTGCTCATGGACCGTTGCTGTATCGCAAGAAGAAGGATGTTTGTATCAATCCTTTGTCCCTGAAACTCGACTGCCCTCGGGTTCATGCCTTCACCGTCAGACCAGACCACCTCAATGTGAGTTACATTATAATTTTTACTATGTAATTATCGACTAGGCAAAACTATAGTATAGGGGACCGAGTAACGACACTAACCCTAATCCTAACCCTAACCGACGCTCACGACGCCTAACCTCACCCTAACCGATACTCACGACGCCTGACTTGACCCTAAACTGACACGTCGGTCCCCGATACTTTAGTTATGCCAGATAATGTATTAGGGCCTCTTGTTTTCTTGTCGTGTCGTAAGCTTTGTTGTTAGCTGGACACTTTTAGGCATGGCTTAGCCTAATAATGTGTTTTTAAACATTCTTTTTCGTCAATGGCATTTGAGCCAATGACAATGGTGATGGAATAAATACCGTAGTAATGTATAAAGAAGGAAGGTCAGCAGTAGACTATAAAATGTGAAGAAAGCCTACTTTGACCAAATTTACACCACTCGTTGCAATGGGCAACTCATGTGAAATCACAGCCTCATAAAACTGAATTAAGTTATGTTTTCTGTTTTCTTGCTAGATCGGAGGTCCTCCGAGCGCTGGCGCATATCGGAGACGCGACTCCGATCCGACGAACTTCCGCAAGTTCTACGAGAGAGGAGACTTTCCGATTCTCGTCGAGCACAGCACAATGGGAAATAAAATCGCTTGGAAGGTCAGTTAATCATAGCGCAAGCAAATATTGAAGCAATTCATCAACTGGATGATGATGATGATCAGATCGAATGATCATCCATTTAAGCTGTCTCTAATTTGTGGGTTTAGCTGTATGTGGGGCGCGGTGGTGTAGTGGTGGCGTCGTTGCCTTGGAGCCGAAAGGTTCGAAGTTCGAATCCACCTCACCGCGTAAGGACCTTGGGCAAGTCCTTCACTCACAATTGCTCAGCGCTTCCGCGTGAAACTCCGATGCAGTGTCCGCTCTGCATTCTGGAGCGCCTCTGAGTACGGAGAGCTTGAAGGGGCGCTATAACAAGTGCACATTAGCCTATAAATACAAACCAAATATATATTTTTACAGACATTATACCTATCTATAGAAGCAAACCTCTTACTGTGATTGTTCAACTGATCAAATGATTGCTAGTTTGCTTAACTGGCATGACAGTTCAGTTTTCAGTGCTTCATTCAGACTTATTTTAAAAAATCTTTTGTCCCTTTGCCCCGATAATATCCGCTGAAAACGGGCCTAAAATTTAAAAATGAATGGGTAAAGGGTTAATTGGAAATGCTTAATACACGCACTAAGCCAGTTAAGTTAAGTCATAAGACATGTCTATACATGTATTCGATCAAGGCCAAAACTCATGCAAGGCCATCAATTGATCAAGTGCACTCTTGGCAGTGTTGTACAGTAACGAAGTAATAGTAACGCGTTACTGTACTTAAGTAAAAGTTTGAGTACTTTCACATGTAACGAAGTATCGAAAAAATAAAATACTTTTACTTTCAACGAAGTAAAATTTTACCCATATTTCAGTACTTTTACTTCGTTACAATTTATGCGACACTCGTTACAATCTTCGTTACTTCAAAGCGTTAATTAACATTTCGTTTCGCTAAGCTAAGACAGCCTATTCAAATTTTCATGCCTAAAAATAGATTTTCGATGGTGGTGCACGCTGGGTGCACTGCCATTCCTGCAGCAGAAATTATCTTCGGCTGTGCATTGTGCTAAAATTAATCAGAAGCGTGCGTACTATAGACTCAATGATAACCATTTCGAGAATTTGGTATTTTGAAGGTTAATAATCAATTGAGTTATAGAAAGGCTCGGTACTTTTACTTTTTACTTTAAAAGTATTATTGGAAGGGGATACTTTTTACTTTTACTTAAGTGAAATTTGTGATGAGTACTTTTACTTAAGTAATTAAAATCCACTTTACTTTTACTTTTACTTAAGTACATTTGCCCGATACTTTCAACAACACTGACTCTTGGTTGACTGATCATCTGGAAATTGAATTGATTGTGGCTTGCATTGCAGAGTAGTGCCATAGTTTGATACTTTGTGCAAAATCAGTAATAGACTACAAATTAGTCTGCCAATCAGTTTGGCGTCAGTAATTAACCAACTAACGATTGAATAAGAAAGCAGTCAAGACTGTGAAGCTACAGTTTAGAATCATTTACTTATTTAATTAATTTAGAATAATTTAATTAATAATTAATTTACTTTTTTCTTTGTCTGTGCAAAAAAGGCCGAGATTGAGAAGCTCGACTACCACCATTACTTGCCGCTGTTTTTTGACGGGCTTTGTGAGTTGGACTTTCCTTACGAGTTCTTTGCGAGGCAGGGCATTCACGACTTGCTGGAACACGGAGGCACAAAGGTTCTTCCTGTCATTCCCCAGCTCATCATACCCATCAAAAGTAAGCAGTCAATTCATCATCTATAATAATGTTCCTCCAATGCCTCCACACCTCATCTCTTATGTAAATTTGAAATAAAAATCTCTTTAGTTAATGCTGAATGCATAATTATATGCATAATCATATGCATAATTATATGCATAATTATATGCATAATTATATGCATAATTATATGCATAATTAAATGCATAATTATATGCATAATTATACACACCATTCATACAATGTGCATGTAGGTAATTTCACGTGCATGCATGCATTGCACACATAGATATGTGTGCATACATAGACTCAAAGATACATGCAATTTTTACACATCCAAGTAGATAGATATACATACATACGTATATTCAAATAATTATTAAATAAACTTGTAGTGTGTGACATGGATAGTAACGCCAAAGGATGATGTAGTTAGATATCCAAGTGCTAGAATTAAAGCTAAGGAGAAATAGTGTGTTTTGAGCCACCTTTCGACGAAAATGAATTTGTGCTGCGAAGTGTGAATGGAACTGGAAGTTGAATCCATTCCTGGAGCAGAAGTATGGAACGCAGATGAGATACATAGATACATAGACACATACAGATAGATACGTAGAGGAACACATACAGATAGATACAACGACATGTAAGCAAAATCATAAAAACATAGTCTAATGAATTAAAGATCATTAATGAATAATTCAGTATTGATGAATCTAAATGACTTCAAAGCACGTACATGAGTCTTCTTTCCCTATTGGCATATAATATATTATGATCGAATCATAGCAATTAGTCAGACTTGTCTTCGTCGTCGTTTCTTGTGCAGATGCTTTGAGCACACGCAATTACCAGATCATGTGCATCACGATGAAGGTGCTCCAGCATCTCGTCGTCTCTGGTGATATGATCGGTGAAGCGCTCGTTCCATACTACAGACAGATCCTTCCCATTTTCAACGTCTTCAGATGCAAAAACGGTCAGCAGTCATTTTATATCATCCGCATTATTTCACGTTATTTAGCCGTTGTTGAACTGGGAGCGCTTCTGAGTAGATTACCTTGAAGGTACGCTATATAAAAAGTCAATAATAATAATTACAACCAGAGCACTTTATCCCTTGGCTTCAAACTTCATGATTGTTATTCAGGGCTGTTTTTAAGGAATTTTCAGAACTGCACAACTCCTTTCCTTTTCCATCCTCCATGGTAAATTAATTCCAATCGGAGGACAATTACCTTTTATGCTAGTTTTAACTGTGCAGAAGTGCTTCTACAACTGCATTTTTGTGTACAACTGCACGTTAAAAAAGCGCTGTAATTTTATCTTCTTTTGTTTGTGTACATTTGCAGTGAACATAGGAGATGGGATCGAATACAGCCAGAGGAAGCGTGAAAACATCGGCGATCTGATCAGTGAAACGCTGGAGATGTTTGAACGGTGCGGAGGCGACGATGCCTTCATCAACATCAAATACATGATTCCCACTTATGAATCCTGCCTCCTCAACTGACCCTCAAAATAGCATCTCTCTCTCTATCTCTCTCTCTCTCTCAAAGATGATCGTAAAAGACAGTGACCATGGCAGATTTGGCCAAAAGTAGTCACAAACTAGGATTTTGGCAAATTGTTTGAGGTGTTGAAACTGTTGTTGAAAGTTCTACATTACTTGTTGTTTTAATGTTTTTACAGTTTTAAATCTCCAATTGCAATTAAGAGGACTCTGCAAAGGGAGGTGTGAATTTTGGAGTAAATACAATACAAAACCGTTTTCAAGTTTCGAAAGTTGTTTTCAATTTCAGAATATTATTATAGCTCCGATTCATAATTATGCTTCCTGATCATACTTTATCTTTCTTTCGCATGATTGTCTGAAACTAGAATTGCTCTTGTTTTCTTGGTTGCTGGACCTAGATTCTTTAACTCTTTCACTCTCCCTGTACAGTTACTTACAGTTCATTCATCCCATGATCCAAGTCACATATGTAGGCCTAGGTTTACTTCTTACATCAGATTTCTTATCATCCATAGGCTGCCTCTTAATTGTGCTATGTGGATTGTCTCATGGATACAACCTGATTAACAGACTTTTGTGTTTCGTCAGCCATTGTTTGATGGAAACTGACACAAATTTAGCAGACTTTACTAATTACAATTACAGTTACAATTGGTCAAGTGAACACAGTTGCATTCATTGTCGTTTGCCTAACAACACCAGTCACTCCGATTCCTAATAACGAACAGTTTAAAACAAGATTTCTTTCGGATAAATTTTCTTCTTCTTTTTCCTCTCATTGAACGACGACAACGACGATTCCATCTTCTATTCCATCTCGACTTCCTCTTCCTCCTCGCTCCACGAATAATCCGACATCTTCTTTCGAATCGAACTCAACAGAATGCACGACGAAAATAAATTCACAATCTGCAATTAAAACAATCAATAAATTAATTACTATTGATGACCGTTTGAACATCCAATCGCATGTTGTTAATTTCCAAATAGATCTCATATCACTAAATTCTATCTGCCAAAGACAACTTACAAGCTTTTGTAGAATAACTTTTTGCTCGTTAATAGTATTTTCTGCTATAATTATGATATGCCTACAAATCAGCAACTTACTTACACGTCCAAATTCTGTTCCCTCGATTCTCACATGAAACCATTCAATTCAATGAAGACATTATTGATATACTGCTGCTTATTAAGCTGGTCTCCCACCCATATACATGGTTGACATTTCTTACCAAGGAACTTGAGTGGATGAGGCTCTACATTCGGGTACCGAATAAGACCAATAAGATGAATGAGACCAATGAAAACAAACTATGCAACCTTCATCAGAGCAAGACAGTGCAAACATGACGCTAATCTGAAGACTTAAACGGCACCATAATAAAAGAAGCAGATGACTGTTACGACGAACCTGTACAACTGCCAGTAAGCAGAGTGCTGAGATTGCCGGTGATCTGTTCTCTGATATCCACTGGATAATCATCACCTGACAACCCTGACACAGTCGAGAAGAGAAACAAACAATTTCCAAACATATTCAACTCATGAAAATAACAACTTCAACAGCACTCCTTGGCCTTACTCTAGACAGATGGGTCTCTGTGAAATAAACGTAAATAAATATTTCAACAAAAGTCCTCTTTCTTAGCCTCATTCTAGACAGATGGGTCCCTGCAATTGCAAAGAAATTGCAAAAGATATCGGATCATAATTGGTTGTATTGGGAATGCAATGCCATTCTCATTATTCCTATTATCTAATTATTATTGTTTTTCACGCATTTTGTAAATCACTGCTATTTAATGATGAAGCATCAAAATAAATGACTTGCTTAACTACAAACACAAACACATTGATCATTTCAGTGCAGAAACCTCAAGTCCATACTCTTCAGTTGGTCTTCACCTTAGAAGGCGAGCATGCTAACCAAATGGTTACCATGGAAACCATGCTCATGTGAGTAGTACCGTGTAATAATTAAGGGTGGGGTCTTTGACTTTTAAGGCTATTCTCATCTTGAAATAATTGAAATAGCCAGCACTTTACTCTATTCGTCTCAATATCTGAAGGAATGGATTTCTGACTAACATAATAATACGTGTTTATTATAATGTGAATGAATCAAATTTACTTTGGTCTTGAGTAGAGATCGGTGTGTTGTTGGTCGTGGATAGAGGATTGCTCCCACCTGACAGCTCACCTCCTCCTCATCCTCATCCACTCTCTCCTCCTCATCCTCATCCTCATCATTCACCATCTTCTCGTCATTGTTTGTTTTTGAGTCTTCAGCAAGGCAACACGAAGCAGGAACGAATTCACCGTCAGCATCATTCGTTCGATTGTACCACGCGCTCATCCGATAGTCAGATGGACCAAGAACACCACAGCAGTTGAACTGTGCAACCAACACAGACGTACATGTAATGTAATACATTATACAGGGTGGCGCAAAATAAACCGGACTATTGGTTTTTGCAATTGCATCGCTTGAATAATCAAAGTAATTATCGCCTTAAAACTATCCTTAGACAGAATTGACACAGATAATCGCTTGCGAAACTGTCCAATAGCCTGGTTGATAGTGAAACGAGACATTCCTTCAGAACGCTTGCTGAAAGGTCGGAAGCACTTCTCACAGAGCATCATGGTTTCGGTTGCCGTGTCGCAGCTGGGGAAATCGTCATTAGTTTTCGTTGAACGAGGAGCAAAAGTTAACAGTTCCTATTACTGTGACGTCGCCCTACATCAAGGATTACTGCCAGACATTATAGCTCACTCTGGTGACAATGTCACTTTCCAGCATGATGGAGCACCTGCTCATCGTTCACGAAAAACAGTTGCTTTTCTCACTGCTCACGTTCCACATTTTATTGAACCAGAAAATTGGCCACCGAACAGTTCGGACTTGAATCCCTTAGACTATTCGATCTGGGGAATGCTTCAGCAGCTTGTCTACAGGCAGAGAATTCGAGATATTTAACATTTGAAAGAAGTTCTGACCGCATGCTGAGACGAAATCAGCGAGGACAAAACTAATAGTCCGGCTTATTTTGCGCCACCCTGTATAATGAGTAAATGTAAACATCATCAGAAAATTTCTTAGAAACACAAATACCATGTCAGGGAGATCAGCTATTTCAGCGGCGCTATATAATATATTATAGATCAAGTCCACAATGGCTGCTCGGTTCGTTTCGATGCAAGGTCAGAATTCGTGTGGGGGAGGCCAAGCGCTTTTGAAAGAACGTCATTCTGAGTTAATGTTAAGCATTTTGTCAGAAACATGGGCGTACAACATAGAAATGTCTTATGATTCCAGAAGTCTCCTAAATTGAAAGTGGAGGTGAAGTGAAAGCAGTGAGAAAGGTATGAGTAAAAGTTGCTGTAAATTATGGATGTGCCAAATAATAATGATTACTTCTCAAAGTATCTTGCAGAATATAATCAAAAACGGTCAGAAGCAAATTTTAGCCGAAAAAATTAAACTGTTAGCAGTGTTGATGGGATACTAAGACCAAGTCACCAATGATGTTAGGGCATCACACTTGACAATAAGCTGGTGCCCTTTGCCTAGCTTTTAAATGATGCTTTA
Source organism: Lumbricus rubellus (assembly GCA_945859605.1). Lineage (NCBI taxonomy): Eukaryota > Metazoa > Annelida > Clitellata > Crassiclitellata > Lumbricidae > Lumbricus > Lumbricus rubellus. The sequence continues at coordinate 3,792,514 of OX243827.1, forward strand.
GAAAAAATGTGGAGTTTACAATAATATGGTTACTACGACAATGCCGAGATTAATACTAAAACTAGTGTTTTATCATAATCTGATTCAGTAAGAATCATTTAATCAGTTCAAGGTCAATGAGGGGTGAGAGGTGAGAGTCTTACTTTGACCTGAAGCAGATCCCACGCGAGTGTAACGTTGTTGTTGGTCTTGTCTGTTGCTGTTGTTGCTGAGCTGTTGTTGTACAATGTTGTCACTGCTGGTCGACCGGTTGTGTTGTACTGATGCTGAAGTCCATACTGCATACCAGTCAACATCACCTGAAACAACTTCAACACAAACACAAACAACCGGTTGTGTTGTACTGATGCTGAAGTCCATACTGCATACCAGTCAACATCACCTGAAACAACTTCAACACAAACACAAACAACCGGTTGTGTTGTACTGATGCTGAAGTCCATACTGCATACCAGTCAACATCACCTGAAACAACTTCAACACAAACACAAACAACCGGTTGTGTTGTACTGATGCTGAAGTCCATACTGCATACCAGTCAACATCACCTGAAACAACTTCAACGCAAACACAAACAACCGGTTGTGTTGTACTGATGCTGAAGTCCATACTGCATACCAGTCAACATCACCTGAAACAACTTCAACACAAACACAAACAACCGGTTGTGTTGTACTGATGCTGAAGTCCATACTGCATAGGCCTACCAGTCAACATCACCTGAAACAACTTCAACACAACACAACAAAGTCAACGAAGAAAAAAACACAGAAAGAGGCAGATGAACTGACCTCTTTAAAAAGAAACAGAAACGAGACAGATGAACTGACCTCTTTGGTGATGAATGACACCAAACATCCAAGAATGATCTCACAAATGATGACCAGAACACATAAGAATGAACACTGCAAGAAAAAAACCCAGACAATTACTCTTAAGGACCGTCCAAAAATGGGGGCAATGAGGTTCACACATTTGCAACCATATATAATTATATATGTGACATCATGAATTATTTTGTGCTGACGTGTTGTGACATATATACCGGTCTCTGCTCTGGAGTTGCAGTGCCTTCTTAGGTGCTGCTCCTGCATTATTTGCAAGAGCTACATATGTGTGTCACTCAACTTTGGTTGTTCAGAGGGCGTCATGCTCCGAGTTCCTCCACTCCTGGTGAACTTCACTGAACTTCTCATTCCCTGATCATGAACTGCTCTTAGACAACACTGTGCTTTCTCTGTAATTGACCCCATGACATGTAATTGGCTCCTGCTGTCGATTCGCCTTATACCTAGGATTTGCTCAGATGTGTTTTGTCTCAGCCAACAGTTCTTTTCAATCCTGAGTAGTAACCTTGAAGAGTAGCTACATAAATCTCTACAATTTATGAATGAATGAGGGGTCAAAATTCGTCCAAGATTGCATGACGTCATTTATGGACGGCCCCTTATCACTGATCTTTAACACAGATGCACATACATACATACGTACGTACGAGCGTACGTACATACATAAATACATACATACATACATACATACATACATACATACATACATACATACATACATACATACATACATACATACATACATACATACATACATACATACATACATACATACATACATACATACATACATACATACATACATACATACATACAGGGTGGCGCAAAATAAACCGGACTATTAGTTTTTGCAATTGAATGAGGAGCAAAAGTTATAAGTTCCTATTACTGTGACGTTGTCCTACAACAAGGATTACTGCCAGACATTATAGCTCACTATGGTGACAATTTCCCTTTCCAACAGGATGGAGCACCTGCTCATCGTTCACGAAAAACAGTTGCTTTTCTCACTGCTCACGTTCCAGACTTTATTGAACCAGAAAATTGGCCACCGAACAGTCCAGACTTGTATCCCGTAGAGTAGACTATTCGATCTGGGGAATGCTTCAGCAGCTTGTCTACAGGCAGAGAATTCGAGATATTGAACATTTGAAAGAAGTTCTGACCGCATGCTCTGGGACGAAATCAGCGAGGACACTATCAACCGGGCTATTGGACAGTTTCGCAAGCGATTATCATTGGTTATCGCAGCAAACGGAGGACATTTTGAACATCACTTTGACTGAAATTTCTTACGCATTCAGAAAATTCTGAAATTTTACAGTTCATTCAATGTTATATTAAATGCCAAACCAATGCCATTTTTCTGTCATTTCTGTCTAATGATAGTTTTAAGGCGATAATTACTTTGATTATTCAAGCGATGCAATTGCAAAAACTAATAGTCCGGTTTATTTTGCGCCACCCTGTACATAGGCATACATACATACATACATACAATACAAAACATAATATAACATAACAATCATAACATGTTTTATTTTGGCAACCAACATAAAATGCAATGATCACATCAAATTTTACATTTCTTAATTAGTTGTCGGTTTGCCCAGGAGACCCATAAGTGGTCAGAGGTCCCACAAAAGCCGCAATTGTCTCAGGTGGTCATCACCTGAGTCAATGAATGTGGATGAGAAGAAACTGATCATATATGGCCGTTGACCAGAATGGCCGAAGCAAATGTAAGATATATCATTCACACAGGATTTCTTGAATCTCAAATACTTTCCTGCAACAGATGTGGATATGTGGGTGCATAGTTCCCGTTTAAACAGTTGGAGGGAGGGCATTGAGTGAATATATATATATATATATATATATGTGTATATAATTACATATATACCGCATGTATCTGCATATTCTGCTGGCGTCTTGTCAAGTACTGTAAAAGAACTGAACAGTGAACAAGTGGACTAAACTGTCTAAACATACAGGTCTACGTGAAGATGTCTTGAACAAATTCTTTGGACTGTCTATGACAAGATAGTACATGCTTTGTGCTGTCCATTTAAGGTATCCCTTTGTATCCACAGAAGCAGCACCATTGCTGTGTGCAATGTGAATTTCAATGCCTCTGGATCGATAAATGATTGATTGATTGAATTACTGATTGCTGTTTAGCCTATTTACCATTTCATCATACTAAGTCATGCAAACATCTGCACAATACATTCATGAATGAATGAACTAAGGAACACGTAGGTGTCAAGAAAGAGCATGGGGTGAAATATGTTATGGATTAACAGCAGCACGCGAATGCAGCTACAGTTGTTAACATGTTTCACAATAAAAAAAACTGACAACTTATATTTAGATATTTTATTTTCCTATTACTTAGCTGAAGGGGTTGGAAGAAGAATCATTCCCAACCTCCAGTCACCTATATCTGAAACACTGCACATAAATACCGGGTGGCGCATAAAAAACGTTCCCAAACTTTGATGATCGGCAAAGATCTAATTTAAGAGATATCAAATATTAATTTACACCAAAATGTTAAGCAATCATTTCTGTGCACACATGTCAAATTTCAAGAGAGTACGTTTATTATATCATACTCTGCGGCAAGGTTATAACGTCGTACCTGCTAAAATATTTTGCACAAACTTACGTCATTAAAAACGTTCCCAAACTTTGTTAACCTAGCAGGCTGGCAATTAAACAATTTTAAAGATAAACTAAATCATAGTACATCAAACTAATCATAATTCATATTTGTACAACACAGCTACATTTTAGCCCAAAATACTCAACCGTTTGAGAGAAATTGTTGTTAGAACTGTATGACCCATGACCAAAAGTTTGCACAGTTGTTTAATGATGATGTTTTACGCAGAAAATGTTTGATTGATCCTCCGCCTTCTCTTGTAACGACCCTTAAACTCTATTTCCACTGTCCTGTTGACTCCTGTAGGCCTATTTGTGTGTCGTCTAATAGAGACCATTATTTTTTACTTCAATGACCTGCTTAAGTTCGTCAGCATTAATGTTAGAAACGGTTTTCTGCGACCAGCATACACATTACACAAGCTTCTTTAGGGCGCTCCGTGCATAGTAGACCATAGGATTTAGATCGGGAGAGTTTGGAGGCCAGGCATCACTGTGGATAAAATCAGGGATGTTTACTTGAAGAAGTTGCTGATCCGATCTGCAACGATGTGAAGAAGCACTGTCTTGTTGAAAGATGTAGGCCTAATTGTCATCAGGATTGAGTTTACGTAGGCCTACTAGGCCTATACGACGTTCGGGAATGAGCTTATCGCGTAACAAACCAAAGTAATAGGCCTACTCTCCATTGACTTTGGTTTTCCGAGGATCAAAGACGATGATGTGTGTTTTACCGTGCATCGAAACTCCAGCAGATGCCATTAATTTTTCTAGAGAAACGATTAGTCTCATGATAAAGTCTTACTGGCGAAATTGAAGACTTTCGTTCGCGGCGAAATAAATGACGTAGTTTTGTGCAAAATATTTTTACAGGTACGACGTTATAACCTTGCCGCAGAGTGTGATATAATAAACGCACTCTCTTGAAATTTGACATGTGTGCACAGAAATGATTGCTTAACATTTTGGTGTAAATTACTATTTGATATATCTGAAATTAGTTCTTTGCCAGGTTAACAAAGTTTGGGAACGTTTTTTATGCGCCACCCGGTATAAACACACACTCACACACATCCACACATACAATAGGCCCTCCTGGCCCTGGCGTTAACAGACATATTGCTTTTCTGCTGAAGCGCGTTCCCATAAATAACACTAGCATAAACGACACTAGCATAGATAACACTAGCATAAGCAACACTAACATAAACAACACTAGCATAAGCAACACTATCATAAATAACAACAGAATCTGGTATGTTAGCATTTTACATCAGACACCATCTCTTCTATTTGTGGATGAGAGAACTTGACTCACGAAGCCGAGGAAGCAGACACTTTCCGTGCAGGCGCCGAAGCAACCCATGAAACCAATGGCAACGAGAATGGTGCCAACGGACAGAAGGAAGTAGTGGAGGATGTCAGTCATGCTGCCATGCAAGACTTGCATGAAGATCAGTGTGTCACGGTTTACGTGGATCCATACTCCAGCTCCAATCACAGCAAAACCCAGCAACTGAAAAGATATCGGTTGAAGATGAAGATGAAGACCAAATAAAACAACTACAAAGCGGACTCATTAGCATCATCTCACCTAGGTGCAAGAAATTTAATCATCATCACCTTCGTCGTCATCATCATTATCATCATTATAATCATTATCATCATCATCATCATCATCATCATCAACAGCATCATCATCATCAACAGCATCATCATAATCGTCATCGTCATCATCATCATCATCATCATCATCATCATCATCATCATCGAACAGCAACAGCATCAACCATCTGACAAGTGCACATACGGTACATTACGCTTGATATAGATTTTAAACAAATTTAAAATTATAACGGGAGCACTGAGCAGATTATAAGAAACAACTAAATGTAACAAAAGATGTATCAATAATTGACAAAACAGAAGTTTAGTGACAACAAAAGGCAGCATGAAAGAATGTCCTCTCTTGTTCTCATTGGGGGGGGGGGAGTGGCAATAACTTGTGAATGCAGTGGCCAAAGACCTTCGATTTATGTCCGTTTGTGCAATCATCTCTTCTCACATAATATTTGCCATGTATACAATGTCTACAGTGTCTAAGAGTCTTTTTTAGCTGCATTAATGCACGCACACAGCATCATGTGAGGCTAGAAATCCAGCATAGGCATATAATAATGATTCTTGAAATAACTAAGGCTTGAAAATGTTTACTGCAATACTTCAGAATGTGTACTCATCCCTAATCGACATGATTACCATCAATACTCTGCTCTGTCATCTTGACGGCATATTTCTCCCTTTGTCTTGAATGAATCATCATCTGGGCACAATATATATATATATATAATTATATATATATATAATTATATATATATATATATATATATATATATATATATATATATATAGGAAGTTTGTCTGTTGTTGGACAATGGCTCTGCATTTCTCAACTTGATGCATTTTACCTCTTTATGTTTATAATCCACCTACGCTGCATAAATGTGTCTTACTTCGAAACCTATACCAGACAGCGGATCCGTTTGAACACAGCCTTTGATTGACAGATAGGTGTAACCTTGCACTGTGGTGTCTGATCACAACCAATAGAAGTGGTGGTGGTGGTGGTGGTGGTGGTGGTGGTGGTGGTGGTGGTGGTGGTGGTGGTGGTGGTGGTGGTGGTGGTGGTATTGATAATTTTTGGCCTGTGCTGACATATTTTTACCTCTTGACAGGGCTATTTGGGTTTGAAAACAAGTTCAAGCAGCGATAATAATTTATGGTGATGTATTCTTGCACATTTGATTCTTGCAATCATGTGCCATTCGTGCCATCATGTTTCTTCTTTACTTAACTTATTACTTTATGCTGCAGGAATTTGTGATGTCGTCCATTTTGTTGAAGAAGATACAGGATAAGAGGAGGGAGGGAGAAGGGAGGCATAGAGAGGAGAGGATTGATCACCTGAAATTTGTGGCAAAGTTATCCATTGGGTTAGTGCAGAGGCACTACAGAAGTTCCGAGATATTATAAATATAAAAAATACATATATTGGTATTGTTTAGTGGAAACACAATGTGCAATCCTTTTTCCAAAATTCCACCTGCCATCATCGGCCTTCATCTCAGGTTTCAACAGCAGGCAATGTCAGCAAATAAATCTCAGGATCAGTGGAAGACGAGTTACAGCAGCAGTAGTGGTAGGTGGTGAAAGACCTTGAAAGATGCAGCATTGCAGCAACATCACTGGAGGAGGAGGAACAATGAAACAGCTGCTGCTACTGCTGCTGCTGCTGCTGCTGCTGCTGCTGCTGCTGCTGATGTACAGAGAGCCAAAGACATGGGTGAAATGAAGTAACAGCATCACACTAATGCCACGCTTCGTAATCATGTGGCACGTGCAGATGGTTAAAGCAAACGTCTTTAGTCTTTTTGTGACTGTGGTTCAAACGCCATGCACAGCAGCGCTTTCATTGAACTTAAGTATTTTTATCAGCATCAGCTGCAGTTACCGAAGCCATCCATTTCGAGGCCATGGGAAATATTGTCCTTGGTCATTTGCAAAGTCCATTGCTCCCCTTATAGACTGTTCATCCAAGTGATGTTATTATGTCCTCCTCATTCATATTATATTTCTCGTGTGAGATCTCGGTCTGTCTTTGTTTCTTTCCCACCCCCATCAAATCTCACATCAGAGAAAGCATTGTTTGGGATTCCTCCATCCTCTGGAATTCTTGCTACTCCATCATCCCCATAATTATGTCCTCACTTGTTTAAACAACTTTGTTTAGCAGAAGTGTTTCGATACCTAATGCTGGTCTTTACTGAATACGTGACATCTTACTCCACCCTGCCATGCGTCTTCCCTCGAGACGGCCCATATGGTTAGATCCACCAGCTGAGGACATGACAGCTAATTCGGCCTGGAGTGCAGAATGGTCAGCAACTGACGCTGCCAACCATTCCCTCGTTGCCGTGCCATCTGTCTGGCCCCCCGGCTATAACCTATCTCGCCGCCTCTGGACGACGCTGAACCTATTCAGAACCGGTCAGGGCCGCTGCGCTGCAAATCAAGTTCGGTGGAAGCAGGCTTCGAACCCTCTCTGCGACTGCGGAGAGGTGCAAACAATGTATCACATAGTCAATGACTGCAGAATAACTGGTTTTCCTGGTGGACTGTCTGCTTTGCATATTGTTGATGACGATGCTGTGCGCTGGCTTAGCGCGAACTGCAAACGCTAAATAAATAAATAATACTGAATACCAAAAAAGTGACTTTTGCTCACTGCCAAATAAGTGTCATCATAGATCAGTTGCAATCTGTGCATACTTATCTTCAGCACTAAGCAGCCACAATACACTGGAACCAGTTTCTGTTTTTAACATGCACTTGGTTAAAGAGTGCTTTCTCGAGTCATTCCCCTCCATGATCATCCCCAACATCATCTGTAGAACATTATGGAATATTGTCCTCCTGGCTTCATAATAATTATTATTATGCCCTACATTCAATACACCGGTTATGAGAGTAGTTTCATTTCAAATGGAGTAGCCTTCAATAGTAATGATAATGAGTGATGGTGTTGGTCGTGATAATTCTGTATTAACAAAGCAATCAACTTTTTGTAGTTCTAAACTAATCCAATAACGATATACACGCTATTATGTTCAATCATTCATTGTCAAAACAGTCGAGATCATGCAGATCAATACCGCATTTGTGAAAGCCAAATAGACTTCTAAAGACAAGTCTTAATTTAAAGCTTAATCGCATCTCAAACTAGTAAAGCACAGCAGCACTGTTGCAACAAGCGTCAAATCTGTTAATAATATGACCCAGGAAACATTAAATGCACCGTGGGGCAAATGTAACACGCTTACACTTTTAACTGTACCAATTTTGATAAACATAATATCTTCAAATTGCCTATAATTGTCTATAGACAGATCAGATGATGCACTGCAGCTGATTGTCTGATGTCTGATGTCTGGCACTTCGATCTGACGACGTTTCGATCTGGTCTTCACCCACCCACCCACCTCCACCAACCCACCCACCCACTCCCCTGCATGCAGCGGGTATCATACGACATCAGCCCTAAGCCAAATGCACTCAAACGCTCCTTCTAATCTCTCTTTCTACTTCTCCTGTTACGTCTACCTCGTCGATCTTACTTACACCATGCAGTCCACGGCCGTGGGGCGTATCGTGCGTTGCCAGTTCCTGTGTTACTGTATAATTATGTTCCTGTTTTCGCACTGGTTCAGTTACTTTCTTCAGTAGAACATTTAGCAGAGGACTATTTCAGTGGAACATTTAACAGAGGACTATTTCAATTGAGCATTTAGCAGAGGACTAGTGTGTCATATGTGCAGACAGACGTCTTGTTTTTCTTCAGAATAAAAAATATTTTCCACATTTACGACCACTCTGTAGTGACTTTTCAATAATTAGCCTACAGTTCTCTGTAACACCACCTTCTGCTTGAGTGATTGATGAAAGGTTCAACCGTTTAACGAGGAAACTTTACTAGTATAAATGAATAGGAAGTTGATGCAACTAAAGCGTTAAAGTGTTAAAAGAACAGCTGCCATTATAACTCCATTTCAAACCATTGCCACCTTGGTCACCAATCGGAAGAATTGCTTGTGCATGCGTGTGTACATGTGTGTGCATGTCTACATGAGTGTGCATGTGTACATGTGCATGTGTGTGCGTGTGTGCATGTGTGTATGCATGTGCATGTGTGTGCGTGTGTGCGTGTGCATGTGTGTGCGTGTGTGCATGTGTGTGCATGTCTACATGAGTGTGCATGTGTACATGTGCATGTGTGTGCGTGTGTGCATGTGTGTATGCATGTGCATGTGTGTGCGCGTGTGTGTGTGTGTGTGCATGTGTGTATGCATGTGCATGTGTGTGCATGTGTGTGTGCGTGTCTATCTGTTTGATACTAAGCCATAATGGAATTGCTTATGTCATCCTAAGTAGTGTTCGAGTTAATTAACACATTCAGCGCCCAGGATGTATATATACGTCCCAAATCCAGTCATTTAACATGGCGTGTAGGCGCTGAATGTGTTAAGAACAAAGTTCATCTGCAAAGAAACAACAACTCTGAAAACTCCCACTAGTGAGCCCTAACGTACACAAAGAGTTCAGTCAACACATTCCCATCCACAGGGAATGTTTACCACCATCACACCACCACCACCACCCACCACACCACCACTACCACAACCATCCCACCACCACCACCACCCACCACACCACCAACACAACCAACACACACCACCAACACCACCACCCACAACTACCACACACCATCACCACCAGTAGCACCATCTACTTCTCTCAGCTCAACCATTGTGTGATGTCAGTGATACAGTCCAACTGAACACTCACCAGGAATGTAAAGTTGATGATGACGGAAATGGTTTTCGCACAGACCATTGAAAATTCACCACATCTTCCCATTTCTCACATAACAGTTACAGACCGACACCTGCTGCTGCTGCTGCTGCCACTGCCATCAAACACCAAGTCACCCAATTGCTTCCCAATTCAAAGACCTAAAACACGACACAAAGTTCAACCAATGGATGTAATCATTGTAATGTAATGCAACAGAGCAATTATATTATAGCACCTTCCCATAACTTCCCAAAGAAAGCATGCATGGTTATCTAACGGATCTCAACAAGTGCTTTGTCAATTGTTGCCTTCAATAAATACTGTTTTTGGCTGCAGAAGGACGTTTCACTGGATCAGCATGGATCGAGGATCTGGAAAATACTTTAACAATCTGTTTATGTTTAGTGTTGAGCGACGATCATTGCCTTTCCAATCTCCACTCAAGATGATTTCATTTCTGCATATGTATTTATCGTTCTTCTTCTTCGTCTGCTTTTCTGTCTTTCGTAGGACCAACTTTTGTCGATCCAAAACCATAACAAATACCTTCATATAACAAGGGGATTTAAGTGGCTCCGAATACAAGAGGCAAGCTGTAGGCACTGGAATGTTCACCCATACTATAGCCAATCCATACTAGTAGGCCTACTATCAGTATCATCCAAACCAGTCTATAAGTCTATGACTGTTTTATAAGACGACTTCTGGTTTAATTTTCTTTAAGTTTACTAAAATATTATAATTTTCACACGTGACATGAGTAACGTGAAAACTGTGAAGTTTGGTGGTGATTGAAAGAACCCCACAATGCACCTTCTTCTTTCTAAAGCTAATAATTATTATAGGTTTTAATTATTACGTCTCGTCTCATCAGTATGAGAATTGCAGAAAAATAACTGAGATACAAGTCGAGTTAGAGTGTGAAAAGAGGGCTTTACTATATGGGGGCTCTAAGAAAGACTAGGGGCTAAAGCTAAACCCTCAAACCTCCACCCCCGATAATTCTCAACCTGCTTCTTCTCATACCTCTTATCTTCAATTGTATTAGCCCACACATTCTCAACTGTTCTTCATTGCTCAGCTACTTCTAGCCACAAATCATTGTGTAGCCCCTTTTGCACTTTCTCTGATTCTTCTAGATTTTGTTTCACATATGGGTTTCAAACCGGATGCAACTCCAGCTGTGAACACAACAGTGAATCATCTATGTTGGATCATAGTGACTGTAGAGTGTAGACAGAGAATTGCCCCTTGATCACCCATGCTGAGATACTAAAAGAAACCTGTATTTAAATGTTATATGTCCACAGCATTAGCAGATGCTATTTAATTTAGTGAAAGTGAGTGAGGTAGAAAGAGAGCTTTCTGATTGATTGATTGATTGATTGATTTATTTTCGTTTTAAGTGATTGCACATAACATGTGCATTGTGCAAAAAATGCTTCAGAAGTCTTGAGAAAGCTTTCTGCCCTGGTGGGGGACTGGTTGAGTCCCAATATCTTGGCTAACATTCCAGCTTCATTATTTAGCCTGACTCTGATATATGGGTTCTCTCAAATTGCTAATTTTGCCCCGTCCCGATGACCTATAGATGTCTGATCAGTGACCGTCATCTCATGGGATGTGACATGCTGTCTATGCTAATAGACATTGTACCATTAGCGCTGTGTGTGCTATTTAATATTGTTTCTAGTGTTTCCTCTGTGTTTGATCAATGGTTTCAGCAGGTATTGAATCAAGTGATATTTTGTTACTTTAATGATTTTCTACATAGCATCAGGATATAAATGAGAATCTTGTGTTTGCAAGAATTAGTCTTACATTGATGTACAGGGTGGCGCAGAAAAAACCGGACTATTAGTAATTATTGCCTTAGACTATCATTAGACTGCAGAAATGACACAGAAAAATGGCATTGGTTTGGCATTTAATATAGCCTAACATTGAATGAACTGTAAAATTTCAGAGTTTTCTGAATGCGTAAGAAATTTAAGTCAAAGTGATGTCCCCCGTTTGCTGCGATAACCAATGATAATCGCTTGCGAAACTGTCCAATAGCCCGGTTGATAGTGTCCTCGCTGATTTCGTCCCAGCATGCGGTCAGAACTTCTTTCAAATGTTCAATATCTCGAATTCTCTGCCTGTAGACAAGCTGCTGAAGCATTCCCCCAGATCGAATAGTCTACGGGATTCAAGTCCGGACTGTTCGGTGGCCAATTTTTTGGTTCAATAAAGTCTGGAACGTGAGCAGTGAGAAAAGCAACTGTTTTTCGTGAACGATGAGCAGGCGCTCCATTCTGTTGGAAAGTGAAATTGTCACCAGAGTGAGCTATAATGTCTGGCAGTAATACGCTGAACAGTTCTACGAGATATAGCCTACCAGTTTGACGTTCAATTTCTCTCGGAGATTTGCTTGTTCCCGGTTGGTCTTCTTGACTTGAAATCAGTTCCTCGACCTTCGCTACGTTATCAGCCGTACGAACCGATCGCGGTCGACCGCTACCCTGATTTCTTTTAGTGTCGCCAGTTTCGTCGATCTTTTTAATCAAATCATTCAACGTACTTCGCTTCCATTGTCGTTGTGGGAATTCTCTAACCATTCGAAGCGAACCCCATCCTTTTTCGAGTCTTAACGCACGAATTAACGATTTATCATCAATTGTCAGCAGACGCTTCGCCATGACGGTACAAAGAATAGTTAACGCCATAGAATACTCGATGTCAGTTTTATTTTATGCAGCGTTCTCATTTTTCTGTGTCATTTCTGTCTAATGATAGTTTTAAAGTGATAATTACTTTGATTATTCAAGCGATGCAATTGCAAAAACTAATAGTCCGGTTTTTTCTGCGCCACCCTGTAGTATTCAAGCACGTGCTCAGGGCTTTTTTAAACGTGCAGTTGTACACAAAATGTGCAGTTCTAAATGGTTTTGTACAGTTGTAGAAGCACTTCTATATATGCAGCTAAAACTAGTTGAAAAAGCCATTTTCCTCCGATTGGAAGTAACTTACCATGGAGGATGGGAAAGGAAAGAAGGGGTTGTGCAGTTCTAAAAATTTCTTTAAAACAGCCCTGCACGTGTTTATCAGGAATGTGGGACCCTCAATAAACAATAAAAAATGATGGACCAAATTGAAGGATTAACAGTTGCAGTACAGTTCCAATAATCACAGATAACGTCCAAAACAGTGTATCGCTCCAATCCTCAGTCTGCCCAACTAATTAGACTCTTCACATTGTATAATGAGAACTCAAAATGTTGAGATTTTAATTATTATGGCCAATTGCTAACACAACAAACATGTAGACCTCCTGGAACTAAAATCAATATATTTTATGATAATTTATTTTTCCAGAATAAAAGTAAATCTATTTCACAGAATAGATTAAGCTACACTTGTAGTGACTTCAATATTAGTCTTCTAACTTGTGAGGCACATGTTGGAACGCAAAACATTGTAAACTCAATGTTAAAACTCTCCTTAGATTAGCTTATAATACCAGTATAACCGCTAGAATTAGTGACTAATTACTGGTAATATTATTTTGTAATAGGATGAACAGTGATGAGTTTTCTTGTATTCTTTGAATCGATCATTCTGAATATCTCCAATATTACAGTGATGTTCTACCTAATCAGTTCTCTGAATCAGGTTCTGATCATTCAGAGATCAGAGAAGTCCAAGTATATGCTGCAGTTCTTGGTCGATGCATGGTTGTTTTACAGCATCAGATATAAATGTTGTTTATCAGTGGATATACGGACGAAATCATTAGAGAAACAAATCCTGATGTCTCTTCCTCTTCTCTATCCATAAACAAGCAGAGTGCAGTGCATGGCACTTGACTTCTGCTTCCCCTTCATAACCAAGCGTATAGAACCAAATTGAAGGCTAGCCATGGGTAACTCCAGCCCTTATCAAACCCAAGAATAAATAACAATCTGCATCTAAAAGTTAAAAATGAAGATATACTACAGAGCATTTAAAAATAAATATCTTTGCATAATAACAATATTAGACAAACCTGCACAACTATAAAATAATCATCTTTCTTTAGAGCACAATAGAAATCCACTGTGAACTTTAAGTTGTAAAGCACTTTCACATGCTGAACTCTGTAGGCTAACTCTGTTCAAACCAGTGTTCTCTTCAGTTAGCCTAAACTAGAATCCGTTTCATCCATGTAGAACAATTCAATATAACAAAAGAGAGAAAGTACGTTAGAACTGCTTGAAATGTGGAATGCGACAGACATATTAAATTAGGTAACGGCCCACTATTCCGAGGGTCCACTATTCCGAAGGTCCACTATTCCGAAGGTCCACTATTCCGAAGGTCCACTATTCCGAAGGTCCACTATTCCGAAAGGTCCACTATTCCGAAGATTGTTATATATCCATACACCCCTCCTCCCTCCTACCTCCTCCCTCCTCCTCCCTCCCTCCTCCCTCTCCATTCCTCCCTCCTTCCCTCCCTCCCTCCGTCCGTCCGTCCGTCCGTACGTCCCTCCCTTCCTCCATTCCTCCGTCCGTCCGTCCGTTATTCTGTCTCCATCCCTTCTTCCCTCCCTTCCTTCTCTTTCTCTCCTCCCTCCCTCCTTCCTTCACCCTCGGTGTGAGAGAGGAAAGGAGGGGAGAGAGAGGGACGAAGAGGGAGCGGAGGGGAGGGATGGAGGAGGGAGGGATGCAGGGAGGCAGAGGAATGGACGGAGGGATGGATGGATGGAGGGAGATGGGACTGGGAGGAAGAGAAGGGTATGGTGGAGTGGGAGGTGGAGGGGAAGGGAGGGAGATAGGGATGGTAAGAGGGTAGATCTCGAGGGGGATGGGATGAGGTAAAGAAAAGAAGGAGGTAGGGAGGGGGATGGGAGGAGATTCGAAGGGGAGGGGTGGGAAGAGAAGGAAGGAAGGGGAGGGGAAAAGGGAGGGGATGGGAGGAGAAAGGTGAAGGGAGAGGATAGGGGAGGGGGAGAGGGGAGGGTAAGCGGGATGGTGCGGGGAAGGGAGGTGGAATGGAGGTAGGGAGGGATTGTTGGACGCTCTTTTCAGCCACAGCAACGCGTGGCCGGGTTCAGCTAGTATATAAATAAAAATGCAAAAAGTTTGTATTTAATCAAGAATCTCGGAAAGCTTTTGTCCGATTCCTTTCAGAATTTTACCAAAATGTTCCGTTCAAATACGATCGGGTTTGTAAAATGTTTCTTGGAAAAAGCACAAACTTTTCGACAATTAAAAACAACTTTGCATTCGATTCAACCAATTTCAATTTCAAATTTGCACAACGTGCATTTTAACGCGGCCGCGTTTTTATGGCGCATATCCGCACGTTTTTATAGCGCATATAGGCCTACCTATGTAGCTGTCGGTTGTACAAAATCAAGGATTTCGGAAAGTTATTCACCGTTCTTGACCGATTCCTTTCAAAATTTTACCCATATCGAATACGATCGCTTTTGTAAATGCTTTTTAAAGCGCAATCTTTTCGCACAATTTTGCATTCGATTCGAGCGATTTCGATTTCAATTTTCACACAACCTTGCCTTCGCGAATGCGGCCGAGTGAAAGGGGCAGGGAGGAAGGGAGGGGAGGTGGAGGTGGTAGGGGAGAGTAGGGGACGGGAGGGAAGGGGACGAGAGGGGAGGGAAGGAGACCGAGGGGAGGGGACGTAGGGAGGGACAGTGGCGGATCCAGAAGGTTGAAATGGGGGAGGCCAAATGGGGAGGTGGTGGACGAGCGGCCGAAGGCCGCTCGGCGAGGCGCGTAGCGCCGAGAGGTTGGGGGAAAGGGGGAGGGGTTTGGGGAGGGGGATGTGCCCCCTCCCCAACCAGAAATTTTTTAAAATTCCGCACTGCAATGGCAGCATTTTAAGCTGTCATCTTAATGAAATTGCTCTCCACTAGTTAAATGCTGACAAACCAAGAAAGAACTACCAAACTACCAGAATTTGAAGCCAGAGGCTGTTGTTTTACTAACTGTTCATCGAACAAAATGCTGAAATTTTACAGCTTGAAATGTAACAGATAGCTCTTGAAAGAAGTCATATAGGCCTAGTGGTACAAAAAAAGCATCTGTACAAAGGTTAACAGTAAAGTATATCTATTGTAAAATGATAGTATCATATAATTGTTTATAACAGTGAATAATAATATCATAATCATGATCATAATAGTAAATAACGTCAAGGTATATTATAAAATGTTTTTCTGGGTGAAAAATTTCATTTCTGTGGAAAAACTTGTGCCCTCCCTGGAGATGTCTAAATTAAAAAATAACTGGATATATGGGCTTGTTATCTGGTATTATTTCAGGGCTTTTTAAAGGAATTTTTAGAACTGCACAACTTCCAACCAGCCTCCAAGGCCGTAGCCAGGATTTGAGTTCGGAGTGTGTTTCTTTGGCGGAGAATTTCTTACGAAATTTTCTAGTCGTCAAAATTTTTGAACACAACTTTTTAGTCGTCAAAATGTCTGAAGACACCTTTGTTTAGTCGTAAAAATTTCTGAAGTCACCTTTGTTTAGGTGTCAAAATTTCCGAAGACATCTTTTTTTAGTTGTAAAAGTTTCTGAAGACGCCTTTTTTTAGTCGTCAAAATTCCTGAAAACATTTTTTTCTTTAAAATGTCTGAAGACACCTTTGCTTAATCATCAAAATTTCTGAAGACACCTTATTTTAGTCGTCAAAATTTCTGAAGACACCTTTGCTTAGATGTCAAATTTTCCGAAGACATCTTTTTCTAGTTGTCAAAGTTTCTGAAGACACCTTTTTTCAGTTGTCAAAATTTCTGAAATCACCTTTTTTAGTCGTAAGAATGTTTGAAGACACCTTTGTTTAGTCATCAAAATTTCTGAAGACACCTTTTTTTAGTTGTCAAAATTTCTGAAGACCATTTTTAAGTCATCAGAAACGGCTTTCTTAGTATCTTTTGCCTAATTTTATGTTTTTTTTTATTTATGTGCTAGTGATTAATATTCTATTATTTTTTTTACATTTTCTATTTCGGATGGTGTTTCCATGGGTTTATTTCATGTGTTAGGCCCTACAATGCCTACATCCACGAGTGGGCACACTTTTCCTTCCACTCAGTTGTTCTACTCTAAGCAGAGTCGCAAAATGGGTTATTGGTTTAGTTAGGCTGGTTTCAAAGTGCAGCTACAATCTTCAATCACAAAAGTTGCAATAGGCCTACAGTAACTATAGGCTTCTGTAAATGTCTGTTTAAAGTGGCGTATTATTCCAAATCGGAAGACAACAACATTTCAAATAATTTTTTAACTGCACAAAAATGCTTTTACAACTGCACAAATCTATTTAGAATTGCACATTTTGTGTAGAACTGCACGTTAAAAAGCCCTGTATTATTTCAGAATAAATCTACAGTCCGAAACATTGTTAGAACATTAATTTTAGTCGGTCTTCTGACATTGTGTTCTGAAGTATATAGTAATTATTAGCTAACGCTTGCTCTACTTTGGAGAAAGCTCTTTCGGCTTTAGCACTGCAAACTGGAAATGTTGCCAATATATGTATATATATATATATATATATATATATATTCAGCATGGTGTGTACTTCACTGTTGGAAGAGAATCAGCAGGACATGAAATAAAAGTCTTAATTACTGAAGAAGTATTTGCTAAAACCTTCTTTCATTGAGTAATGAGGGGGGGGGCAAGTTCTGTTAAAATTTCAAATGGGGCGAGTTCTGTTAAAATTTCAAATGTGACTATGGCCGGATTGGCTCCCCTGGATCCGCTCCTGATAAATAGTTATTTGTTTTTAGTTGCAAGTGTTGTTAGTACTAATATTTTAACATCTTACTGTGAATATATACACGAATAGCATACACTGTATGCCATAAAAGACATAAATCATAATCGGATAGGGCCTACTGTTGAAAGATTGGTTTTTTGCGTTATATTAATACACGTTACCGTTAGACCGGGAGCGCTTCTGAGTAAATTACCTTGAAGGTGCGCTATATAAAAAGTCAATATTATAATAAACAATAAATAATAATAATAATAATAAATAATAATAATAATATTTAATGTAATTGTGTGAGAGGCTTAGATTTTAACGACCTTTATATATTAATTCTCCTGGACATGACTGAACCCTGCAAAAAATCTTGTGGGCGTCATGGATGGGGGGGCACGTCCCATGGAGATTTGAAATGGGGGGCCATGGCCGGATTGGCCCCCCCTGGATCCGCCCCTGGGGAGGGAGAGGGGGAGTGAGGGAAGCAGGGTAAGGGAGGTCGAAAGAGATGGTTGAACGGTCTTTTCAGCCACAGCAACGCGTGGCCAGGCACAGCTTGTAATAAGGATTGATGAATAATAATTCCTGCGCAAAGCACGACTTCTGCAATTCTATTTCCTCAACCTCGAATCCAAAAACCTCAAACGTCTGTAACTAACCCACAGCTTACTAGCCCGTGGTGTCATCAGGACGGGAAACCCAAGCACACTCATAATTAACAAATTAGCCTACTCTGTTGACTAAAAATCCCCGAGCTTCATAAGTTCGGAGATTACTGTAACGGCCCACTATTCCGAGGGTCCACTATTCCGAATATCCGCTGTATTTTGTTCGGTATCCTAGGTTTACGGTGAGCTAGGGTTAGGTTTAGGGTTCGGAATAGTGGACCTTCGGAATAATGGACCCAAACCGGACTGATTTATCATAATAGGCGCATAACAGTACAATCTTCGGAATAGTGGACCTTCGGAATAGCGGACCTTCGGAATAGTGGACCTTCGGAATAGTGGACCCTCGGAATACTGGACCCTCGGAATAGCGGACCCAAACCATTAAATTATTAATATCCTTTTATTTCCTTAACTGCAAAGACGTTCAGCCATTTAGAAATGCAGGTCCAGTGTCGTCCAGTGAGCTGCTGCTGCTGAGATGGTCATCCGTCTTGACGAGGTCAGCACGGGGTCACCGATCCTTTAGTACGGGTTATGGACATCGGATGATACCAGCATCGACCCTTGATCCTGGCTTCTTCGCTCGACCCTAATTGGATAAGCTGTCTGCTTCAACGTTGGTTGGATGCCGCCTTAATGTAATTGTTTTGACTCGAACGACCGACCAAATGCAGCCAACCGACGAATATCTATTGGCCGAATCCATATGCACACAATGATATCTGATTCCATTGCAGTCGCAGCCTCCCCTTCACCTCTCCACCCATCTTCCCCATCCCCCATCTTCCTCTTCTTCCTCTTCTTCCTCTCAATCTCTATTGCTAAGGCGAGAAGACGGATTGCCCTGACCTTAGATCTCTCCTCTGGGACTCAAAACTCCACGAGGAATTAACAATGTGCTGTTATGCCAATGCGTCGTTTAAGTACCTCTAAAACGCATGGCATACAGATGAGATCTAATCTAATCAATGAATTAATTCTATAGCACTAGACTAGAGTAATTATACTCAAGGTGTCGGTCAATGGTTAAAGGGACATCGTAATGCTGCTAATGCAAACCAAATTCCTGGGTGAATCTCATTGAAAGGCAAGAAGGGAGAGAAGGAAGGAAGACTTTAATGTAGGACTTTGAAAATGCATATACCACACACAGTCAAGTGCAAGAGTAGGAATAGACAGGAGGAGGCAGTAGCTAGGAGGTCCGCTCAGAACACACGTTAAAAGAAGAAAAGAGAGCAAAGATTGCCGATGTTGTCTTTGTGCCTCAGTCGAAATATCCTTCGGCAGCAGCGGGGGAGCCGGTGCCTCTGAGGGCCAATGATGTTGAAAGACATGTACAGTAAATAAGCAGTTTAATTCATCCAGCATAAAAATGCTCCTCTAACGTTCTCCTCCAGGCAGAGAAGGAGAGAGAGAGGGAGGGAGAGAGAGAGAGAGAGAGAGAGAGAGAGAGAGAGAGAGAGAGAGAGAGAGAGAGAGAGAGAGAGAGAGAGAGAGAGAGAGAGAGAGAGAGAAACAGACAGGCAGACAGATAGACAGATGAATTTTCTAACAATTAGACTCTCCATCTCTCCCAGATGTTTCTTGGACTGAATGGGTAAATTAAAGAGAGTACTGCTCTACAATAGGAAAGTTCCCTTTGGCTAATCTCAATCAAGTCAAGGGGAGGAGCCATTAACCTTCCTCTGACCTCTGGCCTCCTCAGGCCACGTGATCACATATACAACTATACAATATACATACACCACTGCACCTACGCATACAAGTAACGCAGGCAGGCGCTTATCGAGACATTTAATGCAGCACTCTTTCAAGTACTGCTCAGAACGTTTACATTACAGATGCTCCTGAACCCAGAATATACAATGTGTTGATGCACAAGGATTATAAACTTTAAAAAAGACGCAATTGGCCTAGAAATGCTGCACTAAATGTCACGATATATTACAATGGGCCAATGTCCTACACATACATACATACATAATAGGCCTACTACATGCATATCTACCTGAATGTTCCATAGGACCTTTCAGAATAAAAAAATATTGTATATAAATATTAAATTAATAATTATTATTATTATTATATTAAATATATGCTCCACATCTTCATCATCACCATCAGCAGCAGCAGCCAACATAAATCAGTGTAGTTGTTGGAAGCATTGAAATCACTGAACCGTGAAACTCTTTGGCTGGACTCTGCCACACACCACTCCGTCATGCTGAGATCTGTTTGTGCACAGTTCTGCTACGACACGTCCAAACTTTTTCACGTAAACACATTATTTAGCGGACAGATGGATGAGACTGGCAATGACATGCGGACCTGCAACTGTGACATGGTGGTTCAATGGTTCAATGGTTCAATGGCCATCAATGCTGTTGCTACTGCCTCCGTCAGCTGAATGGCAGAAAGAGTTAGCACACATCTATCTTATCCATCTAAAGATCCCTGACATAAATATTCACATGTAGGTCTACAGCTATCAAGAATATAGACTCAGGGTGAGAATTGCCGGGTTGGGGCTTGGGGAGGTTTCGACCCCCCATCTTTCTTAGAGCTCCATAGTAAAATTTGTTTTTCACACCCCAATTCCAAATGGATCATGGTCCAACCCCCATTATTTTTTTCAACAATTCTCACACTGCATATAGCCATATTCTACATGAACAAGAGCACAAGAGGGCTGTGGAACAGAAACAAGAGCTGCTGACCAACGTAAGACAGACCTTGTGTGCTGCAACTAAAAAACGACAAAGTATACATAATAATTATACTGATGAACAAACACTCGCTTGATCTAACACATAGAGATTCTTCCTACTGTGGTAGACCTCAGCTGCTGCTGTTTCCCATCTTCAAAAACTTCCTAGTATAAAAATTCTCAATGCATGAATCTCATTTGAGATAATGTGCAGCTTTGAACAGTATTCTGATACACATCCTGAAACTCATGTGCAGCTACTCTTTATAGTCAATCCATCAAAATTTATATAGCACCCCTTCAAGGTTTCTATTCAGAACGAATCGGTATGCCCAATGAATTGCCCATACAGACTTTGATTCACTTCTTCTTCTATCCATTTATAGTTAATGTTCTGTATAATTATGTCATCAACGGCAATGAATCGGCTGTATATTAATATATATATATTCATTATGTGTATATATATAATTATATATATGTATATATATACATGTATATGTATATATATTATGGTCTTCTCGAGATGTGCTTTTAGTGGGCGATAAATGAGCAATAATATACACAGATTTACATCACATTGCATATCATCTGCAACCAGGAAATCAAAGATTTGGCAATGCAACAGCAACTTTGGATCTTTCGACTGGCATTATTCTTTTATTTGGTTATTTATTTCTCCATTTCTATAGCGCCTCCTCAAGTTCACCACTCAGAGGCACTCCCGACTACAGTGGGGACACTGAATCGAAGTTTCACGCCGAAGCGCAGAGCAGCTGCAAGTGAAAGACTTGCCCAAGGTCCCTACGATGCGGCTTGAGGTGGATTCGAACCTGCAACTCAGAAGAAACCTTCACAGTCTATCCGGGCAAGTACCGTGGTGGAAGAGTGGAGATAGCATGAAGACCTCAAATGCAATTGACTTATAACGTAAATGAGTTGAGCACTAAAACGCATCTATAGACTTGTGACTTATCGTTTCATTTGATCTACTATTGAGGAGAATTAACTTCTAAAATTTACATCAATAAATATTTCTAACATGAAACGAAAGGTGGTGAGGCAGCAGACGCGCGTGGTCAGGATGTTCAGTGCAACAAACAATTGTTGCAGTGTAGCAGAAAACTATATATTATGTGACAGTTCCCAACTGTCCTGGATGATCCCAGTCAAACCAACAGTCAACATAATTATGATCCTCTGGGAAGCAGAACTTAAACATTCTAATTTTAAGTTGAAGACACTGAAAATCGCAACGACTACTAGTAGCCTACTACTATATAGGCCTACACTATTAATACTATCACTTTCATTGTAGGTATATAGTAAGACTATTACTCCAATAACAATTACAACAACAACAACTACAACTACAACTACTACTACTATTACTACAAGTGCTACTAACACAAGTTACAACCACTTTTACTGCTACTTTTTCATATGCCATAATACTAATGTTCTATCACTGATATGACTGACCGGAAACAGTAAGTAAACTATAATAGCGCAAAGACAACAGACTTGGACAAATAAGGAGAAGAAGATGACAAACCGTGAGATGTGAAGAGCATTGACAGCCGACGACAGACACCTTCTTCCTCGTCTTTATGCTGCTGCTGCTGATGCTGGTGCTGCTGGTGATGCTGCTGATGCTGATGCTGCTGCTGCTGCTGGTGGTGGTGTAACTTAAGAGAACTTGGACCAATCTGCGCAATTTAATCTCCACCGTGGCCGTAGCATCCGTCCGTCCGTCTGTTGGTCGGTCGGTCAACTGATGCTGCTGCTGATGCTGCTACTGATGCTGAATCCGTCAGATGCGTTCGTCGTTTCCCTCTCTCTCCGTTTTATGTCTGAAGTTTCATCTTAAGCGTTTCCATCGCGCATGGCAGCTGCAACAAAGCTTTTGATAGTGCCATTGATTTGGCCCCCGTGCACCAGCACCACACCACTACCAGCCTTAGGGGATGGAGGTGGGGTGGAGAGCCAGAGGAGGAGGATGCGGTGGTAGTAGGGCGGTCTGTCTTGGTCGGTATGTCTGTCGGTCGGGTATCACTTACTCCACTCCGCTCAGAGTTGAGTGATTTTAACCTAATGCATCTGATAGACCTATCTACTGCCATATTATACAGTGTATATCCCACTCCTCCCTCTCAATTGCTCTCTTTCTTCCTCTCTCTCTATTTCTACGCTGTCTGTCTTTTCACTTCAACCCATCACCTTACCAGGCATGCAGCTACCTCTTCAGTCATGTACGTAGTCCTTATTACCTCTGTCTGTCTGTCCGTGTGTTTGTCTGTCTCTGTCTGCGTTCAATCCAACCCTCCCTCCCTCTCCTCCCATCCCTCTCCCTCCCCTCCTGCTGCCTCTTAATCTCCTCTTCTCTGTTCCTGTGTACGTCTCTTCTTCTTCCTTCTTATGTCTCCATCCCTCCCTCTCCCTCTTAATCTCCTCTTCTCTGTTCCTGCATGTGTACGTCTCTTCTTCTTTCTTCTTATGTCTGTCTTCGGTCCTCGTCGGTTTCCTTTGAACCGTTGATCCTATTTTTCTCATGACGTCGAATGTCTTTAGCGCCGACAAAATAATTGAACAAAAAACGGTCGATTGCTCTCTAGCCCCTCTCTCCCCCTCACTATTGAAAACATAGAAATCAGCCTGCTTCAAATTGCTAACTTTTTCACGGAAATGGCATCTCCTACTTCGCCAGGTGAAGAATGATAGGAACTCTCAACCAGGGAACTCTAACATTCGTCCCAGAAGAATGCAGAGGTCACTCGAGAAGACTCGCTCTCTCGTTCTGTCTCTGTGTGTCCCTGTCTCTGTTCCTGTGTTCGTCTGTCTGTCTGTCTGTCTGCCTGTCTGTCTGTCTGTCTGTCTGTCTGTCTGTCTGTCTGTCTGTCTGTCTGTCTGTCTGTCTGTCTGTCTGTCTGTCTGTCTGTCTGTCTGTCTGTCTGTCTGTATCACTCTAATGTATACGATGGCTCTGCAGTCTAGTGGTAGACTCGGCTGACCGTGTCCAAGTCCAGCAATGCGGCGAAAAACTGTTCTATTATTGAGTTTTCTTACATTTCTACCTTCATGTTTGAGCAGTTACATTGACATCCTCTCGCTGCACGCATTAAATTCGAAAATCCAAAGCACGACGCATTTATAAATACGTGTGCATGTTTCTACATATGCATGAAATGATGAAAGTAGCGTATGCATAAGCTTTTAATATACATACATTCACACATATATGTATATGTGTGTAAATTATATATATATATATTATATACATTTACATGCATGTATAGTTGTATACGTAGCATATACGTATGTGCGCATGCGACAGCATGTATATCTAAGCATGTATGTGTAGGCCTATATGTAGGTTATGTGTAGGTCTATATAGGTGTGTGCATGCCATGGCTATTTATAATAGCAGTTTTTAATGAAGCTCTCAACAGGCGCAAGATCAACTGTCGCACCACATATTATATTAATATCATGGTTCTATTATTGCTGTCTGTTTGCGGACGATGACAACGTGTGTCATCGGAATTAAGTATATTACTGCATCGCTGCAGTTGTTCGATCTATATTTTATGTATCCGTCCTTCAACTTGTCTGTCTGTCTGTCTGTCTGTCTGTCTGTCTGTTTGTCTGCCTGTCTGTCTTTCTGCCTGCCTGTCTACTTGGAAACATCACATATTAAATACTTGTATTTTGCAGACATACAAATTCTGGGGGAAGGCTGGAAAGTAGGACGAAGCCAAGTCATAATTATGGCAGTGTGTGTTTCTGTGTAGGATGACATGGCAAGACCATAACAATTCTTGTGATCAAATTTCTCACAAACTTAGATGTCCAATAGCAGGACTCCCAACCCATGTGCACCTGACAACTGGGAACCTAGCTATATCTTCTTATTTTTAGACCCTGTATGCAGAGAACCCACGGGTCCATTATCCATAGGAATAGCGGCAGAGGGCCATGGTGGGCAATATGCAACAGCAGCACATGTACGTGTGCCACCCATAATTATGCTCTGTATTCAATACAGAGCATAATTATGGGTCAGTGTATTGGGCATGATGGCTGCAAAAGTATAAGTTCGAGCGGCTTCCATAGCAGTCAGGCTGCAGTCACTGTGTTATAATCTGTGTAATGAATTCGAAGTTGATAAAGTCCTTCATACATGCCTAGCCTATATAGTTGCTCAATGCCATCGAAGTTGTTCTGTCGGATGGTCGTGGGGGCACGGACGTGTAAACTTTGGAGGGACAATACAATTTTTACAGTTGCATTGTATAGTATTGTGTCGTATTGTTCAGCAATGGACTCAATGAGTTTTCAGTCTTAAAACATATACTAACGACTTTCTGTGGAGTCCAATGCTTGTTGACAATCATAATAAATTAATAATGCTCTTTGCATATATTCACATATTCACCAGCGGACAAAGGTAGTCTATCTCGGCTGATCACGGAGTGCTCTTGGTCCCGTTTGCTCGTAGGCCTACCTCTATCATGCAGAGTCGTGCTTTTTCTGTGGTTGGCCCAGTGGTATGGAATGCCCTTCCACTTGAGCCGCGCCTGTTCCCTAGATCACTCTCTGACACATTATGATTATAAGCACTTAAAAACTGTTCTGTTTTGGCCGCGCTGGAGTCGGAAGCGCCTATGAATAGTTTCCTTGAAGAGGCGTTATATAAATACTTGAATCAATGAACGAATCTTTATCATGCATTCAAACAAAATCACAAGACAAAACCTTTGTCTGTTGGACAAACTTGGCAGTCGATCGGAGAAACCCAAAAGCCATGACAGTCTCTGGTAGGGCAACTTTAGTCGAAATTAACCGCCTCATCTAAAGCGGATTCTTCAGTTGAAGAAGTGTTGCAGGTCGTACCGCTAGAGCAACCCCATCAAGAAACGAATCATCACAAGAGGAAGAAATCGTCATCGTCATCATTGGTTCAGGTAAGAATCACGATACAGACGGAGTTGCACGGCTAATTAGAAACGGTTGCATCCAACGACGATGCCGAGATCACGCCACCCCACTCCCACCTCACCTCCCCCACTCACCCCTCCCCACCCCTAACCCCATGAAACAGGATCGTTAGTGTAACAAAGAGATCTCACGACGTCTTCTAATTCAAGTTTCGATCGTTAGCGACGGTGGCGCCAATTAGTCAGATAATTAGGAAATGAGACGGAAGCCACATGACGCACATCCAAAGTTATCGTCACATCGTTTAACACTATAGCCATGCGCCTCATACAACATGTATGGCTTCTGGTCACGTGGGCAGCAGCAGCAGCAGCAGCAGCAGCAGCAGCAGCATCCTATGTAGCCATTGTGCAGTGCGTCTCGCTCCCTAATCAGCAGCCGGTCAAGGTGACAGGAATATTATCTTGGATTGAAAATACCTTCAATAGCGGAAGTCCCCCAAAGAATAATTGTCTACGAACGAACATAATAGGCCTAGATGATTATGATCTGAAAGCAGTGCTATGTAAAAAGCTCCGAAAGAATGGACAGAAGAATGGATGGATTGATGGGTGGCTGAATCGGTTGGTAAATCAATAAATGAATGGATAGCAGCATTATTATGGTTGGATGGGTGTGTATTGTAGCCTAGCTGCCTATACCGTCACATACATAGGCTAAATCTATACCTATTAAATGGCTATAAGTGCGCACTGTGTGCACAACGTGCACAACGCACAGTATGTTGCAAGGTCAAGCCTCAAAGCAACACAATTATTATTTTGTAGGCTACGTATAGGCCTACCATTATGTAAGTAAACTTATATAATAATCATATGCATTTGCATATAATTATATGTAAGTGTCCATGTGTATACAAGAATTATCATAATCATAATCGTAATCTCCAAATTTCTAAAGCGCCACAGAAACAGACACAGTTACACACAGACATGTATACACATTCGTAAACACACACACAGAAAGAAGCAGAAACATGCACACACATACACATAAATTATCTATATAAATAAAATGAAACTTTCCAATAGTTCGTAACACTATCACGCCGAAAGTTACGCACCGATTGTTTTGAAAATTTACCAAAACCTTCCATTCCAATAGCACCGTGTCTTAAGATTTTTTCCCGAAAAAACCCCAATCTCTTCCACAAAAAGTGAACTTTGCAATCCGTTCGACCGCCATTTGCAAATTCAACAAAACAGCAGGGCTGCCAGATTTCAGAAACGCGTTGTCCCCAAACACAGCAGCCGAAACATGAATGAGGTCGCGTGCTCTGACGCCATAAGCGAGTCGGATATTAATTTCCGAAAGCGGCCTTTCATCATTATTGGGCTCTATCCGATGTCAGGAATGGACGGTGTGACGGAGGAAAGGCCGGAGCGGAGGGAGCGGGACGAAGAGGGTGGGGAGGGAGCGGAGGGGGAGGAAGAGGGGGAAGGGGAGGGGAGTGGAAGGGGAGGTCTTTTCTGCCACAGCAACGCGTGGCCGGGTACAGCTAGTATCAGTATAAAAATCAACAAGTAGGCCTATGCCTGAATTTCAACAGCTGCACAAAAATGCTTATTTCGATGCAAATGTTTCATTCCTATGAAAATTGATTGAAACTTTTCCCTCTCCAGTTCCTTCCAATCATCACCGGAATTTTTCCTATTCAATTACCACTACGTACCCACCTCCCTCCCTCGCTTCCTGAAGTTCCTTCCTTTCTATAGGTATACCGGCCCTTCCTCGCAATCTCAAACAAAAACGTACTACTAGTAGTCTACTAGCTATAGACGCAAAATACGATTGGCAGCAGGAAATCGCAATGCTTCTCGTCTCTGACGCAGACGACCGACGAACCGGCCTTCCTTAGATATAGATGGCAGCACTGCTGTTTGGCGTTGTTGCCTTATCAGAAGCAAACGCTTTAGCTTCAAGGGTCTATTGACAGACATTTCACACACACAGCACTCGCAGAAACCATGAATCTCCTTAATACGACGAGGACGACGACGACACTCATCTGCTCAGCTGCTTTTCCCATGCACAACAGACTGCGGGTATAATGTATAGTGGCCGCCCTGCTGATGCATAGGAGCCAAGACGCACTCAAGTGTGGGTGTGCGTGTGAGATAATGACTTCATTTCTGGTTTCCTATCTCCAGGAGTCGGCGGATCTGGACGTATACGCCCCTCCGATCTCATGCAGCCATCCCCCTCTGCAGTCTTTGCCAATCATGGGTTTCACAGGTAGCCACCCTGACAACATTGTCATATTGAGCCCATATGTGCGTCATATTGGACGTCATATGGTAAAGATCTCTAAATTCATGTGGTTTGCACCCGACAGCCCATATCTTTTTTATATGACAAACCCATAAAGGCCTCATATACAATTCATATGCCATACATATTACAAAAGGATATCTAAACCATATGTCTGCTAGATAGATTATATATGATTTGCCCATCTATGCAATGTATGCATGCTAGATAGATTATATATGATTTACCCATCAATACAATGTATGCATGCTAGATAGATTATATATGATTTACCCATCTATGCAATGTATGCATGCTAGATAGATTATATATGATTTACCCATCTATGCAATGTATGCATGCTAGATAGATTATATATGATTTACCCATCTGTGCAATGTATGCATGCTAGATAGATTCTATATGATTTACCCATCTATGCAATGTATGCATGCTAGATAGATTATATATGATTTACCCATCTGTGCAATGTATGCATGCTAGATAGATTCTATATGATTTACCCATCTGTGCAATGTATGCATGCTAGATAGATTATATATGATTTACCCATCTATGCAATGTATGCATGCTAGATAGATTATATATGATTTACCCATCTGTGCAATGTATGCATGCTAGATAGATTCTATATGATTTACCCATCTATGCAATGTATGCATGCTAGATAGATTATATATGATTTACCCATCTGTGCAATGTATGCATGCTAGATAGATTATATATGATTTACCCATCAATACAATGTATGCATGCTAGATAGATTATATATGATTTACCCATCTATGCAATGTATGCATGCTAGATAGATTATATATGATTTACCCATCTATGCAATGTATGCATGCTAGATAGATTATATATGATTTACCATCTATGCAATGTATGCATGCTAGATAGATTATATATGATTTACCATCTATGCAATGTATGCATGCTAGATAGATCGTAGATGATTTATCCATCTGCATTCCACCTGAAACAACTGTGCAACATTAGAACAAAGCAACTGCTACTATATGATAGATAAAACATTTTTATTTTCCACAAGAACAATTGTTATTACAAACATTTTTTACTACACACAATTCAATTAGATGCTGCAGCAGTTAGATATCCAGCTGTCTGACAGTCAACGAGAAATGAGAATTATCAGACGCTTCTTGAAATATAACAGAAATTCAAGCAACAGATAAATAACGGTCGTCAATTCCATACCCATTAGTAGCAACATTGAATGCATAAAGCCCACGTCTGTGCTGTATCAAGGCTCAACCAGAAAACACATTATTGAAGATGGAAATAAGTAAGCAGAAACCATTGCCTGAAGGTGGATAGAGGCGTTCATTGCAAGGGTTTCAACAGGTTAGTTTGAATCTTAGTCTCATAAGGTTATTAAAGTTCAAGTTGAATGAAGATCACGCCCATGTTCAGACTGTTGAAGCAGAACCATGCAGGAACTGAAGAGAGGCACTCCTAGGTTTTTTCTCGACTCCAGAGCACCATCAGCATAAAACTGTGATTTAAAACCAAAGTGATTCTGCCTCCATACCCATAATGCAACATGCTGCAAAGAGTAAGGTTATAACTTAACTGTGCAAACAACAGTTCTTTGGGTACTAATAACCCTCATTAATATCACATTTCAGACTCAGCTCACATAATTTTATAAACAATTAACACGGTCAATATCTATTACTTATTTCTACATTTCTATAGCGCCCCTTCTAGCTTTGTTTTATATAGTCATGTAGAAAGAAAGAAAATCATCACAACTTCATATTCATTCAGTCAGGAAATGGATAAAAGAAGCCTACTCAAAGGCTTAATTGTGATGTATGCATACAAAGTTGACTGAACACAATATGCAGCAAACGGTTACACCAAGTAAAAATCAATCAACTAAGTAAGTCAGACAATTCTAATTAATGTTCACCAATAAACATCATTTATACAACTCAATAGCATTTAATTGATAAAACACATGCTGATATACCAATGTAATTTTGATACATTTTTACACTTCTATAACAGAAATTTAAGGAAGAGTCATTAACAACAATCAAAAGGTCTGACAAACCCATCAAAAAAAGAATATATGCTCACTTTTGTAAGCAATGCTGTGCCCAATAATAGGAATTATTATGAGGCAGGTTCCTCCAAGTTACATCACTATACTAGCCATTGCCAAACATGCTGTCTATCAGGATGTTTGTTTTCTGCCATGAGATTTTGAAAATGATGAAGCACAATAAAGTTGGACTTCATTGACAGTGACTGGAAAAAAACCGTGTACACTAGTTGACACAAATGCAACAAGATACAAAATCTGCAGTCGAGTCAGGACGACTAAAAAAATTGTCGTGGATGAGTGTTTTAGGGTTAAGGCCTAGGTCTGTAGCAATTTATATATGAGTGTTCAATTAAGGACACCGTAAAGCATCCTTGGTATGAAATTTTTATCGCTCCTGGAGAGCAAGGTGACATCATAATCGCAGGGTCGCAGATTATAAAGTTGAACAAGTCTTCGAGGCAACATTGATTGTTCAGAACAAAGAACTCATTCATTAATACAATTATCAGAAGGCTAGCATCAAGCACAACGCACCAACTGACCCCCCCCCCCCCCCCCGGCAAGTTAGGCGGAAAGTATCCGGCGTTACTTATTTTTAACACAAGTCTCTGGAGTCTTTCACGGTCCCATGCCATTGAGAGACCATCACTAGGCCGGAGATGCATCTATCACTGAAGACACAACTGTTGCCTTAGCAACCCGGCAGAGGACATCACCAGGAAGACTGTACGACGAAGTATTCCGAATGTGTGTACGGCTCTGCTGCAACCGATTAGGACGACCTCCTCCATGTGAATGATGGCTCGAACGTCACCACGGCTCCTGCAATGGCAAGAATATTAGAGCAAATCAACATTACATGCATCGTCTAATAAGAAGTTAATAATTGCTGTACAGATTGAACATGGAATAGCAAATGCAATTCTTCAGAGGAGGTGTAAGAATAATGTTATCAAAAGAAGAATATTAGATCAAAGTTAACGAAGAAAAGACAAGTTCATTAAGCAGCGAGCACAGAGCGGAGCATGAATTAAAATTTTTCTGACGTAATATTTATTAACTACTTCAATTCCAATGAACAAACATATATAATCATGTAGCATTCACCCATATATCCAGCTTTATGAGTGATGCTCTCCTGGCTCCACTGCTTCCCCCTCAAGCAGGTAATCGAATATAGGAATGCTGCTCCAGTTTGGTGCTGCCTACTAGGTCTAGTAGGCAGCACCAAACTAGAGCAGTCTCCTGCCTACCAGAACAAGCTCTTAGTGCTACTCACTTGCGCTTATATTTTTTTAGTCTGAACAAGGTCTGCTTTCCTGTTGCTTTCACCTCCACTAAGCGGAACCACTGGCCCCTTGATCTGGAATGGCCTTTCGTAGATGCTACGCTCCCTTCCTAGAACTTCTCAGCCATTCCTCTCATCTTAAGCCAATGGCCATGCTGCGGTTGACAACCTGAAATGGGATTCTGTGCTACCCCACTTAGTGCCTAGAGGTCAAACTAATAATAATCTATAGATACTAAGTTAAAGACTGCCCTACTTAGTCATAGTTGGACCAAGAGTCTCCCTGTGTAGTCACCTTAAAGGGGTGGAACAACAATTTCCTAGACAACAATAACATGAATATATTGAAGATTTAGCAATCATAATCGTAAAAAAATCGTAAAGCAAAACATCTTGTTCCTGCAGCATACACTATCACTTGTATTATATCACTTAACACCAAAGCAATTTATTCATCACTGGAAATTAAAAGGATTTTCACTTACAGGAACAATTCACCAGATGTTTGGTTGTGGCGTGGTTCCCGAAATCCATTTCTCAGTAGGTTACTTCAAAGCAGGCACGTCATTTTTCACCGCATATCAGACATTCAAGTCTAAAATATATATGTACATTTGTATATTATACATGAAAATTGCACAACAGCTAAATCAATCCGTAAACCAGCACACCAGATCAGTGACCAATATACAGAAAGTAAACAAATATGACCACCGCAGTTTGGGGCAAATTAGAATGCTCTGATTTACAGCCTAATATTTGCCAGTCAGTTAGTGCCAGTAATAACATCTACCGGCAGTTCTAACACGGTGTAAAGGTTTCAGATTAACCCCTCCTAAACATAACCCACCCACCACCCGTAACTTGAAACCGGTTTCAGATTACCCCCCCCCCCCCCAATACAAGACTTGCATCAATCATCGCATTTATTGCACTAAAAAATCAGCAAAAATCATCCAGCTTCTTGTTTTAGTCTGCAGATTTTCATCCCTCATCCCACATCGTGGTAATTTATCAATTTTTTTATCCAAAAAAATAATAGCCTCGAAGCCATTTCTCCATTGTAACTTTAGCGGCGATTATTATTTTAGTTACAGATGAAAATATTGAAAACAAACCACGAAGTGGGATGACCAAATTATACTGCTTGGTGACAGAGGCACGTGTGCGTAAACAACTTGCCCAGGGTCGTTAATCTCGTTTTAGCGGAATAAAATATACATTTTATGGACTGGAACAGCACAATTTTTTCATCAATCCGGCATCTATTTAGCAATCCAGCTTGTATGCCATTAACGCAAATGGTAAAATTCTAGAATGGCTCGGTAGCAAGTAAACAATATGGTGGCCACAGATCAGCGCAGAATAGAGCGCTGTCACGTGCGGCAATCATTAGCCCAATGTTTCCAACAGCCTACGGCAATAAATAGCCCATTGTTTCCCCGAAAGGAAGCATGTGTAATAATATTTTATTCATTAAATAATTACATACAAGTAATCAAAAGTTTTATAATTTTACAAAACATGAGAATTATGGTTCTAGGACTTTACCCCCAGTCTATTACCCCCTGCCCCCCCCCCCCCCCCCCCATATCGATACGTGTAATTTCACAAACTGAATAAAAAACAATTACACGTGTTACAAATTATATGTATTAATTATTTAGATTGATTATTTTAAGTCATATAAATTAACATTTATTTTCGTTAATCCGGCTTCGATTTCAGGTCTAAACATACCTGCGTCCACTGTCGTCCAGCTTCTATTTCTAAATACTTTTTTATTTTTTACTAGCTGTACCCAGCCACGCGTTGCTGTGGCAAAAAAGACCTCCCCTCCCTCTCCCCCTCCTCTCTCCCTCCGCTCCTTTCCTCCCTCACACCGTCTCTTACTGACAGCGGATAGAGCCCAAGAATGTTGAAAGGCCGCTTTCGTAATGGAATTATTAAGCGACTCGCTTATGACGTCACGGCACGCGACCTCATTCATGTTTCGTCACTGTGTTTCGGGTGAAGACGATTATGAAATTTTGCAAGCGTACGGTTTGGTTGAATTTGCAAATGGCGGTCGAACGTATTACAAAGTTCACTTTTTGTGGAAAAGATTGCGTTTTTTTCTGGAAAAGAAATCTTAAGACACGGTGCTATTGGAATGGAAGGTTTTGGTAAATTTTCAAAACAATCGGTGCGTAACTTTCGGCGTGATTGTGTCACGAACTATTGTAAAGTTTCATTTTTATTTATATAGATTTCTTATTACCTTTATTTTAATTATTTACTTGTAATTGTTACCTAGTTACCTTGTGCTTTCAGCTCTCTGACCGACATGATCCGTTTTCTCCATTGCGTTCTTTCTGATGTCGCTTCCCTTAGTTCTTCCAAGTTCATTCCTGTTGTTTCGTGAATCTCATCCATCCACCTTTTCCTTGACCGCCCTTGTTTTCTTCTTCCATACATAAATAAAATATTAAACATTGTGCTATTTATCGCCGTATGTTGTTGGAAACATTGGGCTATTGTTTACTTACTACCGAGCCATTCTGGAATTTAACCATATAATTGTTCCTGAAATATAAACTAATTATGACATGAGTGGTCAAATTGATAAAATACGTATGCTGTTCCGGTGGAATAATTTGCAAAGTTAAAACGATGGTTTAACTAATTTGTGCTAACGTACATTACCGCTTACTCATTCTCTTACTACTTTCTTTCGCGACAATATTGGGCTATTACCATATGCCGAGAGCTTGAGACTAAGAAAATGAGGTAATCTTCTCGTTTAGCGTCGGAAATTATTTCAATGGTTTCAATGGTAGCATCCGATAATATATACTTTGGATTTAAATGATCGTTTCACCTCAGCGTCCGAAAATAATTTATCCAACTTCTGTTTAGATAACAATTATTTTTCGTCAATCCAGATCCAGTTAGGCAAGAACATTTTCATTAATCCAGCTTCAATCTCAGCAGAATGACTGCACTAACCCTAAAACTAACCCTAACCGACCGTCACGACGCCTGACCTGAGCCATAATCGACCCTCACGACGCCTAACCTGAGCCCTAATCGACCCTCACGCGCTAAATCCCGCTTCTATTTCGTCAGGAAATATTTTTCATCGAATTTATAAATTTTAAACGGCTAGACGCGTGGCAAAACGCGTGAAAGACGGAGCTGAAAAGACGGAGTATGTATTATAGGATGCTATATTGAAATAAATTCCGACGCTAAACGAGAAGATTACCGAAACAGATTTCGTTAACACTTCAAAACCATGTCTGCCTCAGCCTCAGTTCCTTTAACTAGCCCTGAGGCCCTCAGGGCTAGTTAAAAGAACTGCTCTTCTTGTCTGCGATCAGCGCCGATCACGTTGCACAAGTTTAAAATTCAATAAAATTTTCTTCAAGACTACTCTTCGCCCTAAACATATATGCTTACTGCATTGAAAATTTCAGATTAACAATGTAGCACATAAATAAGAGCAAATATTCTTACCGATATACGTGGATTAAAATGTGTCACCCCCTCCTTATATCCGAGTAATGACCTCACCAGTCTCTTCGGTAGCTTCTATATTTCCTCAGTGGCCTAAACCTACCCCTACTGATTTAACTGATTCGAATCTACTGTCTAGGTAAAGTTCTACAGTAATTCCTTATTCTACTTCAACGACAACGATGATAGGTTTTCCAAAGTATATTATCATCAACTTCAACATAAAACGTAACAGCAGCAAACAACACGATAATGTCTATCCTTGCATTATCATAGCAACAACGACTCTTCTCTACTACAACTAAACAGCAACTACTACAGTTATCACAGCCTAAACTCGTGACTCATTCCTCAGACGCTCATTCCTTCTCTCAATCCGCCGTCTTCCAGACAGTGGTTCAGACACTCGGCCAGACAGTCGTCTCAAAACCCGCGCCCAAACGCACCTGTGCACTTTGGCCCGTTTCGTCGCTGGCGTACACGCGACCGACCGGCCGCTGTACTATGCCTACATAAAATACGCTTACAAAATGGATAACAGTTACTTCTGAAACAAATAAAATTATAATATCGTCGCACGTGCTTCCATATAACCGGAAACGAAAGCCGAGTAAGCCAACGACTCTAAATAGCGAAGGTCACGTAGCTCGCTGCCGTTGTACCTGAAGAGTGAAGAAGTATGACAAACGCAGCATTGATTATAATAATTTTCTTTTAACCGGTTACAGTGTAGACTGTAGAATAATGCAAATGAAACACTTCAAAAGAACGCAAATGACAGAAGAGTGAAGACATACATCTTAACTATTAACAGAGAGCCTGCAAAATCGGCGTTAATAGCAGCCAACAAAGCTCGTCCGCACACGGGGAGGGGCTCGAAGTCAGGTCCGCTGATCTACAGGCCAGTGTGTTATCCTGGTTATCCAATGCGCTACCGAGAAACTAGTGATTAATCACGCTAGTTTACGCGGTAAAATATTTTTTATTATTATTTCAGCACTAAACATAGTTTAGCAGAATGATGTAGTTCTAATAAAGTAGGCTGAGAATATAAAAAAACAGACCGAGAACGCCCTAGAACATAGACCTACAGCCAGCTCCTGCTGCAATATCATTCAATCTCCGATTCATCTGTAAGTTTCGATGTGAAAGGTCCATATGAATATAAGTAGGCATAATTTATAGGCCTTCAAGTGAAAGCTAAATTTTAATAAGTCTATTTTGTTACATTTTGTATTCTCTCCAAACTCCACCCAAATTTGTTTCTACCTCGGGTTCGAAGAAGTAAGCCTACCAGTAACTGTTATAAGAAATTAATGGTGCTCTCACAGCAGATATAATCCCACTCGACAAAAGCGCACCACGGTTGACAAGCAGGCCTTGGTCTGGGAGCCGATCCCAACTAGTAGACGGGGGGGGGCATTGGATCATCTCAGTTCCAACTCCGCCACTGTTTGTTCTCTGACAGTGCCAGCACTTTTAAAGTTTTATCCGGGAGACACTAATCAACTTTGATATCACACAGTGTCGTTAAACAGCAACAAGCTTAGGATGATCTCAAGGCGAGTAGGCCTACGCAGAGTAGTTTCTGCTCAGCTCAACTGACTCAATTCGAATTTGTACAGAAAAGTGAATTGAAATAAATTTTATCACAAGTCGACTTAGCCTAAACTGACTTGAGATATAAAGGAGCAAAATTTAAATTTATGACGTCGACTAA
This sequence comes from Lumbricus rubellus, assembly GCA_945859605.1. Classification (NCBI taxonomy): domain Eukaryota; kingdom Metazoa; phylum Annelida; class Clitellata; order Crassiclitellata; family Lumbricidae; genus Lumbricus; species Lumbricus rubellus. The sequence continues at coordinate 3,829,428 of OX243827.1, forward strand.
CTAAGCCTAATGATAGTGATGCCAGCGATGTAGCTAGGGCATCATTTGAGCAGTTTTATAATTGTAGGCCTAGGCCTACTGGTTTTGCAACACACACACATGCGCGCGTGCACACACACACAAACACACAAAGCCACACATGCACGCACACGCACACAGCTCCTTGGATTTTGACTGCAACCTTGATTCCATTTGAACAAAGTGCACAATGATTATCATAGAATTTTGTCACGGTGTGTAAACCATCAGACTTAGACGTCTAGATGTGGACTACGCACAGCCTCATACATGCCACCACGATAAGCCTAACTTGTAGAACTGTAGTAGGCCTAAGCGTATTTAGCGTACATGATAGAACGGCGCATTTCTTCTGATGCGTTATCCGAAAAGTAGACCAGGGTCAGAAGAATGGGAGAAAATGATGAAACATTTACTAAAAAATTGCTAAAAAGTGATGATCATTCAGCGTTCAGTGTAATTTGCACACACGCACACATAATTATATCCATATAGCCTATTAATATTATATATACCCTGCCTATATATTATATATAGGCATATATATATCCTATATATTGTTAGGTGCATGGTATTACAGAGAGTGTGAAATGGGGATAATGCAAGAAAGAACCTTGAGTTTTAGCTAATTCCCCAAACCCTCTGTTTATCATTGGGCTCAAGATGCACCAGCTCTGAATAGGGATAAAAGGCTATGCGGGGGGAATGTGGCTGGGTCAGTTCGTCTTGGGTGAAAGAGCGGGAGAGGGAGAAAGAGGACTTTGCTTCCTCCTGCACTGCTGGACGCTTCTCTCAGCTGCGTATGCATAGCTTCTTGTACCCCGTTCGCGGACCGTCATTAGACAGCGCCCGGTGTAGACTGTGGGCTGCGGCTGGCCAGACAAGTGGAATGGGTTCATTTGGGTTATGTGAAGAAGCTTCATTGGTCCTGTTCTCTGGTCCATAAACTTAATGAACCGTCTTTGTCTGCATTGCTCGACCGATGTCGAGTTATAAATCGTAATCGTAATCTTCATATTTCTACAGCGCCAATCAAAAGCCAAGCGCAGCATCTTAGTGCGCTACATCCAAATTAAAGCAATAATAATAATAATAATAATAATAATAATAATAATAATAATAATAATAATAATAATAATAATAATACTAATAATAATAATAATTTTTAAATAAAAAATAATAATAATAGTAATAATAGTAGCAGTAGCAGTAGCAGTAGTAGTAGAGGTGAGAGAGAGAGAGAGACAGACAGACAGACAGACAGACAGACAGAGACAGAGAAAGAGACAGAGAGAGATACAGAGAGAGAGAGCCAGAGAGACAGAGAGACAGAGAGACAGAGAGACAGAGAAACAGAGAGAGAGAGAGAGACAGACAGACAGACAGACAGAGAGAGAGAGAGAGAGAGAGACAGAGAGAGAGACAGAGAGACAGAGAGACAGAGAGACAGGGACAGGGATAGGAAAATGGACAGGGACAGCGCCAGGGAGACCGGAGAGCGACAAGGACAGCGATAAAGAAAGTGATAGACAGAGACAGGAACTGGGAAAGGGAGACGGAGAGGGACAGGGACAAGGACAGGAAAAGGGAGACGGAGAGGGACAAGGACAGCGACAGGAACAGACAGAGACACAGACAGACAGGGACAGAGATAGAGAAAGGACATGAACAGGAACTGTGAAAGGGAAACGGAGAGGGACAGGGACACTGACAGAGACAGGGACAGTGGCAGGACCATGGATATGGACATGGATAGGGGCAGGGACAATCAGGGACAGAGAGACGGAAGTGGAGACGGATAGATTAGGTTTTGCTGCTTATATATATATCTGTCGCCGTCACTGTGTCTGTCTGTCTGTCTGTCTGTCCGTCCGTCCGTCTGTCTGTCTGTCTGTCTGTTTCTGTCTGTCTATCTGTCTCAAACAGCTTCAAGCAATGAAACTCCGTCTCTCTGAGCATGGCATATGGCATCTTGATGGTCAGCATATCTGCCTTCTGTATGAAATACGTATTGGTAGAACATTATTATTATAACCACATGGAATGCAAATGGTCTAGATATGCTAATAACATGAAACACACACATGGATAACATACATGTATGTATGTTTTTTGGATGATTAGCAGATTTGCCTTCTGTATGAAATAAATACGTATTGGTAAACTAATATGAATCTATGTGACAAGGCAGTTGTGGTAAACTGTGTAATCTAGGCCTATCTGGCTATTGCATGGCGTATGTGAGCTGGTTACATACACACGCACTAATACTAATAATATTATGATGTATATGGAACGTTGTGCACACAATTCCTGCAGTTATTTCATACGGCTTATTGGGCTGGTACGATCCGTACGTACCTTCAACAGGCGTGGGACTATAACCAAGTAGGGAAGTTCAAGCAAATGATCGTCGATCGTACATTGCAGTAACATTGAAAGTGCGTTGCAGTCGAGCATGCATTGTAGGCTACCAAAGTGCCAATGTCTATCGGCTATATCGGTCTAAGGTGTATACGCGCGTGCATGCGTCTGAGTCGACGTGTGCGTGGGTGTGCACGCGTGGGCTCTTCTGTGTGTTGCCAACATTGAGAGGTGGCTCATTAACTATCACTTGGCCCGTATCGGCAAGTCTCTATTAATACAATAATGTCAGAGTCGGAGATAATAATAATTATGTGCGCCTGTATAATGCTGTTTTAGAGCATGGCTCTAAAGAAGTTTTTTGCTTTTATCCCCCCATTTGCAGCAACTTCTGTACACCCGTCGGACTTCACACACTCTGACGCTTTTCTCGCAGTTTTTGAATGCATAATATAAGGCAGGATTTGTATGGTAAGCATATGGTACGGATATTACAAAAACTATATGGGTGTACCATATGTATGACATCTAAAGCCATTAAGGACAAAATAGATGGATTTTTTGGATATGTGTGCCATATGGCATTGTTGTTGGGGCAATAGATATCCGCCTACAAGAATATTCAAAAGTTACACCAACTATAAAAGAAAATACAATAGGGCCTACAACTGTTATTATGGCTCACCTTCCAAAGTTCACAAGTGCACAGACAACTACGGCCCATACAACAGAACAGATAACAGGAAACTCAATTTCAGCGTTGCCTTTTGGATCTTTAAAAAACAGTGAGTGGGCTCACTAAAAATGATATAACTTTTGTTCTGTATCAAATATTTAGATTAAATTTGGCTATGGTACGTAGATATGATCTGAACAATCCCTATTAAATTTTTGTGTCAAAATATTGACAAAAAGCCGAAGGGGATTACTTTTTTGGCCCACCCTGTACATCAGAAAGCAGAATTTTAATAGAGTGGCCATAATCGCTCGAAGAAATTGCCTCAAATTAGGCCTAATGTTAATATTTTAATGAAGTCTTTCTCAACCACTCCCAAACTAAAATTGCTCAGTACAAAATTGGAAGTAATTAGATTTGCGAAATCTTATTTCGGGTAAGAAACTCTTCTCAACATTCCGAATATAAAACAGAAGCCAGAATTTTCAAACTGTGACCATAATTGCCCAAAGCCTTTCTCAACCACTCTCCCCCAAAATCAATGGCCATACCCAGGGCCAGAGTGTGGCTATAATATTGCCCAAAGCCTTTAATTCTGAACCACGTCCACGGCTTAGATAAAGGAAAGTCATGGGATACACTTCCGATAAAGCATCCGTAGGCTTAGGCCTATATGCATTCTACTGCTCGACATCATGCAAGTAAAACATTCATGGAACGAGCCAGAATCGATTACAATTCTTAACGATTGGTAAATTAGTTAATCCTTAAAATACACACCTCTATATTTAGCATTTTATTATTATCGTACTGCCTAAACATTTATTGTATTTATTAAAAGTAATTTTAGTGAACATGATGTTGCGTATTGTCTGATTCGAACACTGTTATGTGTCATGTCAGTCATGTGGTCGATGGTCATGCGCTGAATGCCCGGATGTTATTATTGATATCAACAGTAAATGTAATGATGTCCTTGTATTTATTAGCTGTTTTCTGAGTTTTAAAGGCTTTTGCAATAGAAACAGAGGTAAAATTACAGATACATTGATAGATTTAAATGGTTTGTTGGTCTGTGCGTTTGTTTTATCGTTTGAAATACGTAAACACATTTTAAGGTAAAACTACGGGTGCTGGTTGAGTGGCCAACATCACAAGACTGGGCGTATGAAAATAACAATATTATTATTGATTAATGGTCTGAACTGTTGTAAAGCGGGCGTTGCGAATTTTCGAGGTGCAGCATAAGTTTGTGTATATACTGACAGATATCATGAGGTCTTAAGATTTGTTATTATAAGACTTAGTGCGTGTGAATTAAAGTGTCATGCCAAATATCGGCTGCGTGAACCGGCACAATTTATTTCAACAATCGAATACTGTTTTTATTGTTTACACAAAAGTGTGCCAGGTTGCCTAGTAAACTACGAGACTGCATTTATTAATATTGTTGAGGGATATAAGGCTGGCCACTTATCAGAGTCTACCATTTATTTCTGGATCGTGACTTGGTCTCTCCATTTAAGTAGAATGTGGTGGCACTTTTAATTGACAATCATTTGTCGCTTTTTGCTGTATGAAGATGGTACTGCAGTGTTCCTTGGGTAGAAGAAAATGACGTGTACTCGTTTTAGGGGTGTGACCAAAGCAGTCTCAAAACATCTATTTGATATGAAGAGCATAATTTGAATCCTGTCATCTGAGTAACTGTTCAGCATAATAACCACTGGACTATTGTGTAGCTCTTGCTTTAAACTGTCTAATGTTTCTGTCTGTTTCGTGTTTCGTCTTAGGTCATTTTTTCCACCAAGCATCATGTCATCAAGCAAAAAATCGGCGATCAAAATCGAGGAATCTGACCTGCTGTGCAAGAACGGCTGTGGTTTCTATGGCAACCCGGCATGGCAGGGGTTTTGCAGCAAGTGTTGGAAGGAGGTGAAACCAATGAGTCACCATCACCATGATGACGCTGCTACGAGGCACAGGCTTAACCGGTAGACATACCTCTCTGAAATTCTCATCTAGATTGAGATTGACTGACCTTGTGTGTGTATTTATAGCTGATAATTCCCCCGAGAAGGCTTCTTGACTGAAGGGGCACTATATGAATGTTCGGATTAAATGAATTAATGAATGAATAAGTGATAATGGCCTGTTTGTTTATGCGTCTTGTTTCTTTTAAAGATCTCTTAATAATCCCTTTAGTGGCTGTCCCGATTATAATCGACAATTTTGTGTACGATTATAAGCCGGTCAGCCGCTAAAGGGGTTAAAGCACCATTGCTTTGCCAATCTTATTACTCTTAAAGTCGTTTAAGAATCAGTTTATAAGAAGTTCTGAGTGCTCGGTAGAATTAGAATTCAATTGATAAAATGTTAAGATATTTTTAAACAGCTTTTTGGAAGCAATTTTACTCTTTGAGGTAAATTTATGGAACATTAATACTTGGTTCAATTGGCACATTAATTCAGGGTGTTGGCCAGTTCATTTTTAGTTATTTTTATTACTGGGCTCAACGTCTGGTTTAACTTGTAAAATTTTTTGCATCCGAACAATAGTGCCTCCTTGTTGGTGAACTTTACCATTGATTCATGGTCCGTTTTGTTTTAACTTGCAAAAATGATGTTTGTGTTTGTTGACTGCTCTAAGAAGACTTGCTTAAATGATGTTTGTGTTTGTTGAGAACACGTTAGCATCTGTAAATGAAGAATGGTCAGATGAATGGAAAAGTCAGAGCCAAGAACTTTCACATGCACACAATCAAAGAAAGCCCTTTCAAGATAGACATCATATTCAAAACTGTTGGTCAATGTTAGACAGAGTAAGAGCCACGACTAAAAAACCAAGTGGATGGATGAAATGCCGAGTTGTCCACGGATCGACTGAATGGCATTCGCATCATCTCTGTGCATTTCCATCAGTTACAGACTTTTCTGTTTAATTGAATAGCATTTGCAGTTGTATGATCATGTCTCTATTGTTTGTCTTTTGTTTGTTGTTGAATGGCACTCCTATCATCTCAGTTACAGACTTTTCTGTTTAATTGAATAGCATTTGCAGTTGTATGATCATGTCTCTATTGTTTGTCTTTTGTTTGTTGTTGAATGGCACTCCTATCATCTCAGTTACAGACTTTTCTGTTTAATTGAATAGCATTTGCAGTTGTATGATCATGTCTCTATTGTTTGTCTTTTGTTTGTTGTTGAATGGCACTCCTATCATCTCAGTTACAGACTTTTCTGTTTAATTGAATAGCATTTGCAGTTGTATGATCATGTCTCTATTGTTTGTCTTTTGTTTGTTGTTGAATGGCACTCCTATCATCTCAGTTACAGACTTTTCTGTTTAATTGAATAGCATTTGCAGTTGTATGATCATGTCTCTATTGTTTGTCTTTTGTTTGTTGTTGAATGGCACTCCTATCATCTCAGTTACAGACTTTTCTGTTTAATTGAATAGCATTTGCAGTTGTATGATCATGTCTCTATTGTTTGTCTTTTGTTTGTTGTTGAATGGCACTCCTATCATCTCAGTTACAGACTTTTCTGTTTAATTGAATAGCATTTGCAGTTGTATGATCATGTCTCTATTGTTTGTCTTTTGTTTGTTGTTGAATGGCACTCCTATCATCTCAGTTACAGACTTTTCTGTTTAATTGAATAGCATTTGCAGTTGTATGATCATGTCTCTATTGTTTGTCTTTTGTTTGTTGTTGAATGGCACTCCTATCATCTCAGTTACAGACTTTTCTGTTTAATTGAATAGCATTTGCAGTTGTATGATCATGTCTCTATTGTTTGTCTTTTGTTTGTTGTTGAATGGCACTCCTATCATCTCAGTTACAGACTTTTCTGTTTAATTGAATAGCATTTGCAGTTGTATGATCATGTCTCTATTGTTTGTCTTTTGTTTGTTGTTGAATGGCACTCCTATCATCTCAGTTACAGACTTTTCTGTTTAATTGAATAGCATTTGCAGTTGTATGATCATGTCTCTATTGTTTGTCTTTTGTTTGTTGTTGAATGGCACTCCTATCATCTCAGTTACAGACTTTTCTGTTTAATTGAATAGCATTTGCAGTTGTATGATCATGTCTCTATTGTTTGTCTTTTGTTTGTTGTTGAATGGCACTCCTATCATCTCAGTTACAGACTTTTCTGTTTAATTGAATAGCATTTGCAGTTGTATGATCATGTCTCTATTGTTTGTCTTTTGTTTGTTGTTGAATGGCACTCCTATCATCTCAGTTACAGACTTTTCTGTTTAATTGAATAGCATTTGCAGTTGTATGATCATGTCTCTATTGTTTGTCTTTTGTTTGTTGTTGAATGGCACTCCTATCATCTCAGTTACAGACTTTTCTGTTTAATTGAATAGCATTTGCAGTTGTATGATCATGTCTCTATTGTTTGTCTTTTGTTTGTTGTTGAATGGCACTCCTATCATCTCAGTTACAGACTTTTCTGTTTAATTGAATAGCATTTGCAGTTGTATGATCATGTCTCTATTGTTTGTCTTTTGTTTGTTGTTGAATGGCACTCCTATCATCTCAGTTACAGACTTTTCTGTTTAATTGAATAGCATTTGCAGTTGTATGATCATGTCTCTATTGTTTGTCTTTTGTTTGTTGTTGAATGGCACTCCTATCATCTCAGTTACAGACTTTTCTGTTTAATTGAATAGCATTTGCAGTTGTATGATCATGTCTCTATTGTTTGTCTTTTGTTTGTTGTTGAATGGCACTCCTATCATCTCAGTTACAGACTTTTCTGTTTAATTGAATAGCATTTGCAGTTGTATGATCATGTCTCTATTGTTTGTCTTTTGTTTGTTGTTGAATGGCACTCCTATCATCTCAGTTACAGACTTTTCTGTTTAATTGAATAGCATTTGCAGTTGTATGATCATGTCTCTATTGTTTGTCTTTTGTTTGTTGTTGAATGGCACTCCTATCATCTCAGTTACAGACTTTTCTGTTTAATTGAATAGCATTTGCAGTTGTATGATCATGTCTCTATTGTTTGTCTTTTGTTTGTTGTTGAATGGCACTCCTATCATCTCAGTTACAGACTTTTCTGTTTAATTGAATAGCATTTGCAGTTGTATGATCATGTCTCTATTGTTTGTCTTTTGTTTGTTGTTGAATGGCACTCCTATCATCTCAGTTACAGACTTTTCTGTTTAATTGAATAGCATTTGCAGTTGTATGATCATGTCTCTATTGTTTGTCTTTTGTTTGTTGTTGAATGGCACTCCTATCATCTCAGTTACAGACTTTTCTGTTTAATTGAATAGCATTTGCAGTTGTATGATCATGTCTCTATTGTTTGTCTTTTGTTTGTTGTTGAATGGCACTCCTATCATCTCAGTTACAGACTTTTCTGTTTAATTGAATAGCATTTGCAGTTGTATGATCATGTCTCTATTGTTTGTCTTTTGTTTGTTGTTGAATGGCACTCCTATCATCTCAGTTACAGACTTTTCTGTTTAATTGAATAGCATTTGCAGTTGTATGATCATGTCTCTATTGTTTGTCTTTTGTTTGTTGTTGAATGGCACTCCTATCATCTCAGTTACAGACTTTTCTGTTTAATTGAATAGCATTTGCAGTTGTATGATCATGTCTCTATTGTTTGTCTTTTGTTTTCGTTGAATAGTGTTGCAGTTGTATGATCATGTCTCTATTGTTTGTCTTTTGTTTTCGTTGAATAGTGTTGCAGTTGTATGATCATGTCTCTATTGTTTGTCTTTTGTTTTCGTTGAATAGTGTTGCAGTTGTATGATCATGTCTCTATTGTTTGTCTTTTGTTTTCGTTGAATAGTGTTGCAGTTGTATGATCATGTCTCTATTGTTTGTCTTTTGTTGTCGTTGTTGTTAGGTCGGATGAGAGTCGAACGACTGATGCAACGGCGACGAAACCTGAAGAGAAGAAGAAACACAGTTCAGATAAACGCAGACAAACAGTCAAATCCATCTTCAAAATGTCATCTTCAGCGAGTAAGTCAAATCCAAAGTCATCAAAGTTCATTAGGAACATTTAGCTCATGAATCTGAATACAGATTTCTTAATTACTTTACTTTTTATCAATATTTTTGGTGATGTTGTAGAGACTTTGGTGTGCAACGGCAGATTAAGCTACCTTGCACCTTACCTTATATATCTAGACGATTTGCCTTGCAGTAGATTAAATCAATTTTTGACTTAAATTAGAATAAAGGCCAGATTAAATTACTTATCTCGTTGTTTTTCTCTCAGCATCAGAGTCAGCGTCAAAGAAAGATCGGACACGAAGATCGAACGCCGAGAGTCAACAGATCGGTGGAGAGTTTGCTGACTTCCTGCGAAGTCTCGGCAACACGGAGATGATGTTGGACGTGTCGAAGAACGTGAAGGGAATCATCGAGAAGTTGCAAGTGATGAGAGACGCTCCAATCGAAGACTTCTCTGAAATCGTCACCAACTTCTACCAAGCCATGTGCGACCGCATTCACACGAAGGCAATGTACAGAGGTAGGAGAACTTTCATGGTGCCCCTTAAAGGTGGCTACCTGGGGGCGCTCCCAACCTCAGCGTATCCAAGTAAAACCATCTCAATGTAAGAGAGGAAATCCTAGGAAGGAGTTCTTGGAAGGCAGTGGAGGGAGGCCATTCCCGGTTCAGAGACCTAACAGCGAGAAAGCTGTTCATTCATTGCACTAAGATATAGTATATGGAATTTCAGCTATGCTACTCCAGTTGATTATAAATGATTCTTGAGTACAGTCTCATTTGAATGACATGCATTGTAAAACTGGTGCCATAGAAGTCATTAGAGTATATATAATAATTATATTTGAATGGATGATTGACAACAGACGTTTGCGTCTGCGTATGTGTATGCAGGTGTTGCGTCCGATAAGCTCGATCTGTTGATGGACTACATTGAGAAGTACATGATGACACGTCTGCATCCTATTGTCTTCTGCCCGGAGACAATGGAAGACGAGAAGAAGGACCTCGAACTTCAGACGCGCATTCGTAGTCTGCACTGGATCAACGTTCATCTATTGGAAGCGTCCATCGATGAAACGCAGGAAGGCGTTCGAGATCTCGTCGACCATGCCATCACCGGTAACTAGTGATGTAGCTTTTCCGGAAAGATATTTTTCCGGAAACTTTCCGGAAAGTTTCCGGAAACTTTCCAGAAAGTTTCCGTAGACCGAAAAATACATCTAACACATAATGTCACATTTTTCCTATCGGAAAACATAGGAAAATTTTAGTTTTTAAAGTTCCTTTTATTGGCAATGTGGGAAATGTTCACCTTAAAGAATTAAAATGACCATTAAATGCTTTCATTAGCAGTTCAGAATATCTGACAATTTGACATTTTGGCAGCTGCTTTGAGCCTGCTCATTTATTTCTTTCACTGTGCTATTTAGGATTATATTGCAACAGTTAAATGGTGATGTAAATTAGCTGAATCCTTGAAAGTACGGAAAGAATGTAAGGGATTTCAGAAGTAATAAATTAAAGAAAATAATTATGGACAGTAAATAAATAAATAAGGTCACATAAGATAATAAAAAAGGCTTTTCCTTAGTCCGTACGCTGCTTACTCAAGGCAACAACTCATAGATAGAAAATTTAGACCAAAACATATTCTTTTTCTGCTTACCAAGAAAAGCAGATTTGAAAATAGATTAGTCTCACACTGCAATGGCAAATCCAATAACATCATATTTCAAGCATACAATAATTGTATGTAGGAATTAATCTGTTGCAGTACTTATTAAAACATTTGGTGTCTATAGTGTACTGAATCAATTGCTGTTTTTGTTTCATATTTTCAGAAGTAACAAATTAGAAGAGTTAGGTGACCAAATCATGAAAACTTTCTCTATAATAACAGTGAAGTCTGATTGCAATTAATTCTTAAATGTATTGTCGGTGTGTACACTAAACAGTAAGCAATAAGTGTTGCTTATTGATTGAAAAAAATCAGCAATGACTGAATAATATAGCTTACAGTGATTGATGTTTAAGCATATTTATGGATATAAATTGTTATTTAGTAATATTGTATTGATGGAAAAATATCGGAAATTTTTCGGAAAGTTTCCGGAAAGATACGTCGGAAAGTTTTCGAAAGTTTCCGGAAAGATATGAAACTTTCCGGGAAAGATTTCCGCCTCACAACACTACCGGTAACCACCAGACACCAATCAATCTTTTATTTATTTGTTGACGTGTATCAGTGTGTATATCAAGACACTTTCTGGAGTGCGGTGGTGTAGTGGTGGCGTCGTTGCCTTGGAGCCGGAAGGTTCGAGGTTCGAATCCACCCTCAAGCCTCCGCGTAAGGACCTTGTAGAAGTCCTTCACTCACAATTGCTCAGTGCTTCGGCGTGAAACTCCGATGCAGTGTCCGCTCGGCATTCGGGAGCGCCTCTGAGAAGATAGAGAGCTTGAAGGGGCGCTATAACAAGTGCATACGCATGTATCATCTTTATCACCATCATCAATGCTGTCTGTAGTGATCATTTTCATGACTTCTTGGGCTTCTTTCTAGGCTGTGTGTGTTCAGAGTTCGGTGGTTGAAGCTCACTCTCCTTTGTCTGTGTCCTTGGTACTTCATTAATTATTTTCCAGCTTTGTGGGAGACTGCAAATCAAAGGTCTGAGCACCCCATTAATGGTCCTGCCTGTCTTCACTCTTGGAATTTATGATGGAATATGTATAGAATAATATTTCAACTGCTGCATTGTCTGTATAGTCTCCCTGCCTCAGGCTGCCTGGTACCTACGCTTTGCAGCTTCTTGTGGGCACCAGAATGCTTGGCTCACCTTGTAAACATTTCGGTCTCTTTGCATATATTAAGCCAAAGAAGAGCTGCAGACACTATAAAAGAAATTACAATTACTGTTCTTCAACTTCTTACAAGACTTTTATTTCATTTCTGTTTTCAACGCTGCACGATGTTTTAGCGATCATCGAGATGAATTCAAAGCCAGCTCCACAGGATAAACTCGATTACATCGTCAAATGCAGCAAGTTCATTTTTGAAGCGCTACGAAAGTCAAAGAACGCACCTGCAAGTGCCGATGAGTTCTTACCTGCGCTCATCTACGTCGTTCTCAAAGCAAATCCTCCGCTTCTACAGTCGAACATTCAGTTCATCACTAGATTTGCTAATCCAAGTCGACTGCAGAGCGGGGAGGCAGGCTACTACTTCACAAATCTCGTAAGCAGCTTTCAGTTTGTCCAGAATTGTAGTTGTAAGTGCTTGTTTATTTATATAGCCCCTATAAGTGCTTGTTTATTTATATAGCCCCTATAAGTGCTTGTTTATTTATATAGCACGTATAAGTGATTGTTTATATCAAAGCGTTTGTTGTTGTAAGTGCAGGAAAACTGGGCAGATACCCTGAATACTACCATGCATGAGACCATGCATGAGACCATGCATGAGACCATGCATGCATGAGACAATATAGTAACACAGAATGGCTTCCAACCTGTTGTGAAGCAGAGGCATGGAGCATTAGAAGAAGCTGATATTATAGATTGCATGGAATCCTGTTTAGCAATGTAAGCATTGTACAGTGCTACGTGTGGTAAACTGGTCTGACACATTAATTATATACTGCATCCAGCAATACTGTTGCACATGACATTCTGCCAATTACAGCTCAAAAAATGTTAAAATTCAAAGTATCTAAGTTGCATCTTTTCAGCTGTTGTTAGAAGCATTGTCAGCCCATATGTACATAATTACATATGTACATACTTAAATACGGACATGTGTGTACAACTGCTTTGAGGAGATACGCAGAAAAATGTCTGCAACTCGGGTGTCAATAAAATCTATGGCTGTGGTTATTAACAAACGTAAAATATTGAAAACTGAGAGACTGTTGTCGAGTGACTTGAACACAGTTTACATTTTTAGTCGATACTTTGTTGAGTTTTCTCTTTTTCTTTGAAAGATGGACGACGACGGTGGTCGTGTGATTAAATGCAGTTGTTGTTGTTTGTGTCGTCGTCAGTTTTGTGTTGAGAGTGGTGTGATTAACCGCAGTTGTTGTTGTTTCGTCAGTGCTGTGCAGTTGAGTTCATTCAGAAGTTGAACGCCGATTCGTTGAGCATGCCACCAGATGAGTTCGACCGATACATGTCTGGCGAAGCGATTCCACACGACCCGACCAAAGTCTACACATGCGAAGGTCTTCGGCTGATGCACGAGAACTTGACGGCGCTCTCCGATCTCAAATCACGTCAGGAGCGTCTCATGGCCGAAGCGCTTCAGCTCCAGCAGGACATGGTCGACTTCTGCGCTGGCTTCCGCAACGAAGTTCAGGCCGTGCGTCACCGGACGCCGCTGATGGTGCGGCCGCCGCGTCGCACGAAGGTCAACCTCGACGATGAGGAACCGCTTGGAGGAGGAGAGTTCCTGCCGCCTCCGATCCAGCCGCAGGTCGTTGGTGCTTGCAGGTCCGTCTCAGAGGTGCTCAGCCAGTGCACGGCCACCATCGTCTGCACGAACTCCACAAACGTTGCGGATTGTTTTGAGGAGACGCAGAAGAATGTGCGCAACGTAGAACGAGCAAACGTTGCGAACGACGAACAACAACGTATGGAAGAAACGATGGAACACGTTGCGAACGTTGAACAACAACGTATGGAAGAAACGATGGAACATGTTGCATCATCCGACGATGACGTTTCTTGTCTACAGTCCGTTGATGTACGTTCAACTTTCGCTGCAGACGTTTCTGGAGAGGGGCAGGAAGCGGTTGAGAATGTGTCCGAAGGTCATGAGGTCGAAGGTCATGAGGTCGAAGGTCATGAGATCGAAGGTCATGAGGTCGAAGGTCAAGAGGTCGAACCTAGACATGAAGGTCATGCGGTTGAAACTACATCTGAAGGTCGTGAGGTCAGAGAGGAAGATGAATCTCGAGGTGATGCTCTGCAGCCGTCAAGTGGAACCGCTGATTCACTGATGCACGAAGTTTCATCGATGCACGAAGTTGATGCGGACAAATCTTGCGACGATCTCAGTCTCGATCGATCTTCGTTCTTTGCCGACGATCCATTCATGGCGCTCGTCAACGTCGGTCAATCGTTGGAACAGATCAACGACGTCAGCGGCAACGACGATGCGATGAGTTTCGTCGTCGATGTTGAAGGTCAGAAGGAGGAGGAGTCACCAATGGAGGAATAGCGGCAGGGTGGGGCGGGGGAACGGGGAAGATTTCATGGCATTTACGTTTCTTACATGTTCTGGCATTGTTTACTGAATAGTGGAACAAATGATGTCCACTGGAAGTAAGTGCTTTTATGTGCAACCGTGTTGTTGTTTCATGTGTGACAACAACATAAACGAAGCAACTACTTATTTGCGACTTTCTTGTAACATGTGACATTGTGACAACGGCCCATAGGAAACAAACTACCTTGTTGTACGTACATGTATATGCAACTGTGTTGTTTCGTATGGTTGTCCCTACAGTGCATTTTTGCTGTTGTTGATTACGACAATATCTTTGCAGGTCACAACAATATTGTATTGCCTGCATTCATATTATTTTAGATTTCTAACATCTAGCAAAGCTTCAGCATAAATCCTTATTAATAGGACTCGTCACATGTTGCATAGTGTGACAACGTAAAGCGATTTCTCATTTGTCACATGTCCTACAAAGCTTTAACGTTACAACCAAATTTGACAGTACTAAACAGATGTTGCAGGATTGTACAGTTGCAGTCTTCTTGTCAGTTGTACAATGTTTCATGAATGTATTGTACCTTCTAAAGAAAAGACTTCTTCTTGTGTCAGTTTTCAGTGTTTCTGTGATTTTCTTGGAATGTGGATACCAACAGACTTTTTATACCAGTAGGCTCATCAACATTCATTTCTTATATCAATTCAAAATTCAACTATAAATTTGTGCCAAGTTAAAGCATTTGGGTATTTCGAACTTATCTCAAAATTGCCATCAAACGCGTATTTTGCGGTTGTTTCTGCAAGTTCTGTGGAAGTTGTCCCTAGGATGATTACTTGATGTGTTCTAATTCTGGAACTGCAGAGCTTCTATAGCACCATTTATTTATGCAACCAAATCGAGTTGCTGTTGTATGCCAGAGGTTCTGTCAGTTTATGACAATTCAAACAAACCATGATGTTTGAAAGATATGTGGTTTCAAGAGACAAAGATGGAGTATTGCTTGATGGTGGTGTGCTACCAATACCTGCTTGAAAGCATCAGAGTTTCGTATGTTGTATTGATGCGCATTGCATATGAACATTTATATGGAGCCAAGTTTAGAATGGTCTGTCGTCAATTGCACTGAAACGTAACTATTAAACAGATCGAAAGCGGTGTGCTGTTCTGATTTGGTGAGAATATTTTGTCGTGTTCGTAGTGGCAGTGGAGTTTCACAGCCAATCAGATCGCCGATGGACACCAGAGGTGGAACTGCAGCAGAGCTCCCACAGGTAGAGGTGAGCCAGTAGCAGATGTGCCCAGTAATTATTAAATTGAATGATGCATTGACTCCACGCAAAACATTGATTCGTAATTGTAAACTCCAAATTTCTAATGAACCACTTGAAAGTCAATCGCAAGCACCAGTTTATTCATGAGCAGTTGAGCAGAATCAGATGATGGATTGTAGAGACAGGGTTGTCAACTGGAGATTCAAATCTGGTCACCAGGCAATCCAGAGAGAGATATAGAGAGATATACAGAGAGAGATATAGAGAGAGACATAGAGACATAGAAAGAGAGATATCGAGAAAGGGGGCAGATGAGCCGTCATATCATTTCCTGTTTTCGCAGTTACACTTTGTATCTTCGGCTTTTTTACGATCATCTGCGTGATCCGTTAAACTTAACTTATTGAGTATCAACTAATTTATAACTGAATTTAGAAATTAGTGTAAATGCTGCAAAAGAAAATGTATTTGTATTGATATAGAAATGAAATTTTGTTTACAGTAACGAAGGAAACTAGTATTGTACATTCTTAGACCTGAACACGACATTGTCATATCGTCCTGTGAATGTTTGCTTTTAAGTTTCTTAAATTGTAGTTTAAGACGTAGTTGATGATTTTTTGTAGTTTCTTTTGTAGTTTCAGATGAATAATTATCAAATGCTGATTAAAATTGTTTTCAGTTTTCTTTTGAGCCAAGTAGAAATCTTCAGGTAGACTGAAAGGTTTTTTTGATGTGTTTGAAGTTTCAAATCTATTTATGTGTTTTATGGTGTTTGGTTTCTTGTAATGCTAGACTGAGTTAAAGGATTTGAGACCATTTCACAAGGACCAAGATTTAATTTAAGGTCATTTAAAAGTACCAAGGTGAAATTTGTAGTCATTTTACAAGTACCAAGGTGAAATTTGCATGGAATAAGGTGAGATTTTATGCCATTTTACGAGTATTAAGGTGAAGTTTGAGGCCATTTTGCGAGGACTAGAGATGATGGTTTGTGGACATGAAAATTTGCTTTGGCTGCGAGGCACAAGGAAGAGTGGAAATATTTGTGGATCGAGTGCAATAATAATTGTTCACACAACAAGCATTGAAAATATGGAAGACCACTGATTGGCTGAACAATAGCAGGTCAAAGGTCAGGACAAATAATTTCAGGTCAGAAGTGAGGAAGGCCAGACTTATTTGCCATGTACATCCTGCAGCATATTGGTATCAAAATTAAAGATACTCCTTGGTGATCAGTGGCACATGTGTTACCAACAATTTGCCCTGGAAGGCCATTCATCACACAGAGTTGAACGAGCAAACCCAAAGGACCATAACTAGGCAAGATGCCACCATGAATATCATAGGTCCATCATGTGTAATTGATATAAATTACATCGTCAAACTCTACATGACCTCAAAGGCCTCATTACTATTGGATATAAGCATATCCTTCAACCGAAAACACTAATAATTAATATAGTGAAGACGCAGAGAAACATAACGAGACTTAATTATATTTTTCGACAGATGCAAAGTTATCAACGTTACAATAAATAGTCGCTTTTACTAAAAGTGTACAACATCTGCAAACTTATAAAAAAAATGGATCAACGTGTTTTCTATTCTCCTTCGCAATCCCGCAGCAGCAGTCCGTGAAATCCTTATGGCTTATGAAATCTGAAACAGAGAAAAGAAATTTGTTAAAAATAAACGCAATTCTTCATCAGAATAGAAGATCACATGCTGCCTAGAATGCATCGGTTTAACAAGTACGAACAGTTGATTTGAAAGTTACATGAAATTACGTATTGCCCTAATGTGTTGTTCTATTGTGCCAGTGTCTAAAACATTTAAGGCATCGCACAATGCAAGCCAACATCTCTTATGAGCTCTTCTACGCGTCACCTCTTCAGTCTTCCTCTATACCAGTGGTGCACAACCTTTTTCAGCCAAGGGCCACTAATCGATTTCTGAAACCCTTCGGGGGGCCAGACAAGTGTGACAACTCAGGCTATGTAGGCCTAATTATTGTAATAGTAGGCCTAATTGTAAGATGAATGCACCTCAAATTTATTAAGATGAGGTGCGCAATAACAGTATATAGCCTAAATGTTAAGAGTTATATAGAAAGGGGACTTATATCACTTCTACGTTGCCACAAAATAATAGTTTTCCAGTGACCACAGTGTCTGCTCACAGCGTTAGGTGCCTTTCCTTTTGGTCATCGCGGGCCACTTGACAACCCGTCGCGGGCCGGATTTGGCCCGCGGGCCGGACGTTGTGCACCACTGCTCTATACTATTAGTCTTTACTCCATTGGTTCCGTTGTAGACAGCATAATGCATAAAAACAATTAACTCTAGTGGCCTAACCTACACTGTCTACTCATGTTTGATGTCCCAGATTCCGATACTTAACCAACAAACTGTCCCTAACAGATCTGATTTGATGCAACATTGGTGATTAAGCTAATCTCTGTCTGTCTGTCTGTCTCTCATGCAGGTTCTGTGTGGCGTTGACTGAGAATACCCAACAGATTTACACTTACATTACACGTAACAACCTGTAAGAAAGACGAAGTGATTGATATCGATCGAGAGAGAGATAGATAGATAGATAGATAGATAGATAGACAGATAGATAGATAGATAGATAGTCGTACCTCGTGAAGTGTTTACTGTCCTCGTGAACGTGCATCTCGGTGCTCTTGAAGTCATTCAACTCCTTCCTAATTGCAGCCTAGCAACAGAAGAAGAAAGTATATCAAGACAGAGAATAAACTGAGAACAATTGTGCAATTGCAATTCGAAATTAATTTTATATAGCACTAATTCATGAAATTAGCAAATAGATAGCACTCTCAGGAATTAAGTGATGTTAAATTTCATTAAAACAATTAACTCAAATGGCCTAAACTTTTCATCAGTATTCTAGACCACAGTCTAATGCTGTCTACAGGAGATAACAAAGGGATCATTTTTTTGGTTGCAAAACTTTCTGTAACTGTGTAACTGTTCACCTCAGTGACCATTCAAGGCACCTGCAGCAGCTGAGAAAGAACCAGTGTAACGCTATTGACACTTTGATGTTCATTTACACTTACATTTTTAATTGTAGTTTTTAATTACTGATGCTGATTGATGAAGATAATAAAAGTTATAATAACGATTAAAAATAAAGAAAATAATAGTAAGAGTAAAATTAAAAGTACTTCAATTAGTACTTATATCATTATTTTGGTGACCCGTTAAAATCCCCAACGACTAAAAAGCAGTTTCACAATGACTCAACTGTTTCATGTTACAACGTAATGCGTCCATTTAAATTTAAACATAATGAGAAAATGTTCTATTCAACAAAACATAAATGCGTGCAAAGTTACTAGCAATGGCATGCAACATTAAACTGTTTTCTATGAGATAAAGAGCAAACCATGCTACTGGATGGGAATATTTTCCGACTGTCTAAAACATGAAAGGGTCTTGCATGACACCGTCCTTAAACTTGATCTCAACACCACGTCACCAATATGTTAAACAATATACATTAACTTCATTTTATTGTCTTGTGTGCTGTGCAGTACACACAGGCACTATAGAAGCTGCTTATTGTTTTACATGATCAGACAGTTACTTTGTCTCGTGGAGTCAGTCTGGTCCAAGGTTTGTCCGCTTTCCTGTCGTACGCCTCAGCGTCCGTCACTTCGATGTAGTCGCTGAACTTGAGAATACGACGAGCCTTCAACTCCTCAACAGTCGGACGAAAACTCAACTGCAAGAAGAAGAAAAATCATCATCATCATCATCATTATTGTTGTCATCTTTATCATCATCGTCATTGTCATCTTCATCATCAGTTTCATTATCATCAGTAGCATTATCTGCATAGAATAAATTTCTTCACTGAATTGAATTGTCTGATCAAGACAATAAAGCTTCACAAAGAATCGATTGCAAAGCAAATGACGCCAAGTTCAAGAGATCAACAGCAGAGCATCTAACCAATAATTAGCTACTTAGGGCTCAACTTGTCTGCTTCCAAGGTGAGTTATTGGTCATCATACAAAGTCAACTTCTGTAATTAAATTGTAAGTTGCAATTTAAATCATTTTTTGGTAATCACAGCATTCTTACACGTATCTTCTTACTTACACATAAATCTTCTTACGTATAATTGATGCACACACAAATATACAGAACACCTAAACACAATAATGATTTCAGAAGTGACGTTGAACTTTGACCTTTCTGATCAACGTCTGTTTCTTTTCTTCCCTTTCTTTTCTCAGGTCGTCTGCAGATTGTTCTAAACATATTCAGAGGCAATTTTCTTAATTTTCTCCAACAATAAAGTCATTATAATCACTTAATACTGCAGATATAAATGTTATTACCTAACCTCAAATACGAACAAAGCTATGTGAACCAACTTATTCAAGGGTGCCAGTCAAAAACAAAACTGTCAAAGCAGACCAGAGTCCAAAGTTTGGGCATGCAAATGGAGGTGACAAAGGCAGATGGTGTTTGAAGTTGGAGTAGAGGAAAGATAAGATTCAGAAGAGTTTAAAACTTCGAGCAAAATTCATTGAAGGAAAAGAACTTGAATCAGGATTGTATCAGGTTTTTTTTTATTGTGAGACCTACATGAAAGAAAATTGCAAATCAGACCACAGTTGGTAAGCTGAACATCAGATAGTATCATAATCAAGACCTAAAAAATTTCTAAAGTACTACTTCAAAGTTAAGAGCAGATCTTCCACTTATTCAATAATTATACTGAAGTCAATATATATAATGCAGTCACAGCAATATCTATAAAGCAATAGAAGTCGTCTGACCTAGATGGTTCAAATACTCTTGTCAGAATGAAGGTTCAATTCTATCACTGTTTGGCAGTCAGTATTAGCAACCAGTTGCCAAACAAATCGAAACAACAAACTCAAAAACATTTCTGTTGATGCAATTTGCATATGAAACCTTCTCCTTGTGATTCCATAAAGTCCGAACTGATCGCAATAGGGTTGAGTTTTCTTAAATGATGTGGACAAAAGGAAAATCTTACTGAGCAGGATGTGTTTCTCTTCGAGTTCTTCCTGAGTTGGTCTTAAACTTAATCGCCTGATAATTTAAAAAAACAGATTTTTAAATGTACAAGTAATTGATTCGATTAATCGTGTGTGCGCTAATTCATTTCTATCTGGTCCAAAAAGTCTTGTTTCTCTAATAATTCATTCCTGCTTATCTGTTTTCTTCTTATGCTGCATAATCAGAGTCTGGCAAAGCATTCTAGCACTTAACTGTGAACCTGTGAACTGAGAGGTCAACACAAAGTGGCAGCCACAGCTACATGTATAAAGCATATCTGAAATGTCATTACTTAGCGTAAGCAGTATATTATCTATCCTGTTCTAATCTTCAATTCTCAGAGAATCACGCTCTGTTCTACTGCTATTGTATTCTTTTCTGTTGCTGCCTGATTATGATTATATTACTCTTCTATTTGCATTCATGGGCAGCCACAGATCTATTTGCAGCAGGGGCAAGACACAGCAAAACTTTTAGCAAGAGCTTCAAAAATGCAAAGCAAGAAATTAGGAACATCAGTATTTTTCATAGTGATTTCTAAAAATGAAAATCTCTCAATTTCACTTTGTGTATCATTTGTATTATTGCTGCCTTATTGTGTAAAAAATTGTTAAAACCAAAAGTAACGAAAAAATTCCAAGGCTGCAAGTCGTCCTCTTGCCCCATGGTTCTAATTTCTTCTTTACTCATTCTAGCCACCCTGTTCCTAATATATTTTATTCATGTCTTAGTCTATTTCCTATTATATTCTATTCATATCTTAGTCTATTTCCTAATATATTCTATTCATGTCTTAGTCTATTTCCTATTATATTTTATTCATGTCTTAGTCTATTTCCTATTATATTCTATTCATGTCTTAGTCTATTTCATCTCTATTCTACCTTTGCTCTATTCAAGTTTGTTCCATTCTCTTCTTCTTCTCTTCCGTTTGTGTTAGGCCTATATTCCTGTTATGTTCTGTTCTATATTGTTGTATTCTACTCCATGGCAGGGAAGGCCAGTGTTCTATCTCACCACATAATCGTCCCACTGACTTATCTTTATGGCTGACCGTTGCAATGAAAACTTTAAAACACAGTTCACATTTTAAAAAATGGTGTTACAGTCTTTGATCCAACCACCTGATTTACATCTACAAGCCGTTGAGGTGGGGGGGGGTTGGTTGGGGTGGGATGGGGTGGGGTGAGGTTATTGAGCAGGTCACTGTGATGCAGATTTTGCATGGCACTGAGAAATTTTGAAGACCTACATCATCATCATCCATTCATCCAATCACCATTAATTCACAATTAATTCACATTAATTCACAATTAGTTCACATTAATTCACATTAATTCGCGATTTAACAAGTATACCCCAGTGGCCAGATGAATTACAGCACATGACACTCAAACAACAATCCTCCGCTTAACAACAGGTTGCAATTTTTTTTGGATGATGATGAGAGAAAGCTTCCCTTGTGCTGGTTCCCTGCACCTGGAAAGATTTATGTTTTCCCACACATTAGACACACAGTTCTGTCGTACAGATGTTTTCCTTCTAATCCTGCTTATCAGCTACACACTCCCTCACACCCACCAGCCAAAAAACACACACACAGCCACCACCACATATGCACTGATCAACTCCTTCCATCTGTTGACTCATAGCTTTAAAAACTCAGTTCATTTCACGAAACTTTGACAGAAAAGTTTTCAAGCTTCCACTGTGTGGTTTATCTGGAAAGCGTCAATCCAGCGTGGAATAAAAAACCAAGCATAATTACACATTTTTATGGCTCGTATATATATACCCAAATATATATACTTTTATATATACATATAAAATTATATATATATATTTATATATATAATAATTATAAATATAAAATGGCTGTGTGCCTCGTCCAACAGCAAAAAGTCACTAATAGCACCGTGCTCTCAAGCTGTCACCGGGTGCTTTGCTCTATCAATCAAAAAGCACAATAAAAAATTTTAAATAACACCTAAATTTAGTTTAAAAATCACCAATGTTGATCATCGCCACCACAGTTTATCTTGAACTACCGACAAGTTTGAATAATTATACTGAACTCAGTTTTTATTAAAAATTAATAATTATAACAGGTTTTATTTGGTAACCAAAATAATATGCAGGTAGTAATAAAAAATTCTAAAGATTTTGCGGTTTACACAATCCTGAGACCGAAAAAAGTGGCCAGAAGTCACGCAAGCCAGGGTCACCCCAGAGTATTTAGTTTTATCGTCATTGTGAAACCCTGTCTTTTCAAAATATGTGTAAATTTGCCATCGTGACGCTAAATCATTTTAAAATAACAATAAATTTTGTTGTTAAATTTTTGATGTTAGCTCTGTATTAAATATCTTGATATATTGCTAAAAGTGGAAAACCAGAAAAAGGTCAAAATCGTTGTAAAAAAATGACAAATATAATTATCAATAGGGATACGATGATGATGATGATGATGATGATGATGATGATGATGATGTTGATGATGATGATGATGATGACGACGACGACGGTGATGATGATGATGATGAAGGACGTAGAGACCTGTTGAGTTTGCGACCAATGATGTTTCGATCTTCGATTCGTTCAGCGTCTGATTTGACTGGAATAATGTTGCGCTCGATGAGGTCGCCCTTCGCAGGTCGGTTGCTCAGAAACTTCGCGAGACTGTCTCGTCTCTCCACTTTCGACGCCAGAATACCTTCGAAGATAAACAACAACAATTCACCAAGAACATTAAACAAGATTCACTTATGCACTGCTTCAACCTTTCATTCCTTCTACTGGCTCTCTCTCTCTCTCTCTCTCTCTCTCTCTCTCTCTCTCTCTCTCTCTCTCTCTCTCTCTCTCTCTCACTGTCTATGTCTGTCTCTATCTCTTTCTTTCTATCTCTCTGTATGTGTGTCCCTTCCATTAGATCTCTCACTCTCTGTCTGTCTCTCTCTCCTGTTATTTCTCCTTCCTCTATCCCCTCTGTCTCTCCATCTTCATCTATGGCAGGGGTTCTCAAACTGTGGTACGCATACCCCTAGGGGTACGCCAGGCGCCAGTAAGGGGTACGCGATAATTTTCAAAAATATAAACTTTTTTTGACCATCCTGACATGAGAATGACAAGAGGATGGTCAAGACGCTGGTGTGGAGTGTGGTCCTGTATGGGTCAGAAACATGGACAATGAGAAAGGATGACATAAGAAGATTGGAGGCTTTCGAAATGTGGATTTGGCGAAGAATGAAGCGTGTCAGCTGGATGGAACACAAGACAAACGAAGAAATACTGCAGATGGTGGGAGAGGAACGATCAATGATGGAGACAATACGGAGGCGACAGAGAAACTGGATTGGACACATCATGAGGAGTGACACCATAGTACGGGATATCATCGAAGGAAGAATGGAGGGGAAAAAGACAAGAGGAAGACCAAGAACAATGCTACTGGACTGGAGGATGACAAAGGACGGTTACAGAGGGCTAAAGATGGATGCACAGAACAGATATGCGTGGCGTCATTGGACATATGAACCTGCCTGACGGCAGAGAACCAAAGAAGAAGAAGAAGAAACTTTTTTTAGTTTACGAACTTTGTGTCCATTTTCCTTGATAAGCCATGATTTTTAACGTTCTTTCATGTAACAGCATTGCCATTTCTTTCTTTCACAACATGTGATTAGACTCACATACTAAGCTTATATTATAGTGCATGCAACATTTTTATGTGTTTAGGCCTGTCACTATAAATTTGAAACAAAATATTGTATAAACGGTTGAAAAAGCCAAAGCCAGAAACTCTCAGCATATGCTAATTATAGAGCTCAAAAAGGATAGCTGAATAAATTGTTCTAAGGATTAATTTCTGGTCGAGCTTTAAAATTTGTGATTCCTTTCACAGGTTTTCAGCATGTCTTAATTATAATCATAATTATATTTATCTGTTTGAAACTAGTTTTTAAACTATATATTCTTGCCATCAAAAATAAATATGGGATAGGCCTAAATTTGAGTTTGCAATTGACAAATATTAAACCAGGTAATTTTTTATTTTAAATCTGTGCTAGTCAAAACAAGCACACAACAATATAACGATATAGGTTACCTCTTTCTTACAGGGATTATAGACCAATTTCCATTTTTGTTGAAATGATTGCATGATTACAATTTTGAATATTTAAACATTTGCTCCCTGTAGGGCAGGCCATACGACTCTAATAGGCTACACCATACAATGATTAAAAGGACTTTAGTTGTCACTGCAATGGAAACTATAGCAATGGCATTTCGTTTCTGATCTGACTTGGCTGGGGGTACGCCACCATTCGATTTTTTTAGTTGGGGGTACAATAAAAATAGAGTTTGAGAACCCATGATCTATGGTATATCTCTCTGCAGCAGATATCTTCCTCTCTTTGTCCTTGCATCTCTCTTTATTTCTCTATGTCTGCTGTCATTGTGTCTGAAGTTCTATAATGCAGGAAAATCATGAGTAGATTACAACACGATAGAACAGAACAGGAATAATAAAGATCAACAGCAGAACTGAATGAAACAGAATAGAGAAAGAAATAGGACATGAATAATATATAGCAGGTACAGAACAGATTGATTAGAAACAGTGCTGGAAAAGGACAGTGCAGGAATGGAACAGCAATAGAGAGACAACAGTAAGAGAGAGACATGGATGGAGAGAGACATGGATGGGAAGTTAGATGAGGAATGATTGAACAACAACAGAGCAGAATGCAGAAATATGACAGTAGTTCTAACTGGATTCCGTGAGAACAGAATATTAGAATAGAAAAGATAGCGCCTCTGAGGAGTTCTCTTGAAGTGGCGCTATATAAATGTTCGATTACAATTACAATTACAATAGTATAGAAAGAATAGCAATAGCGGTGAATAGCCACAAAAGCGAATAGAAATCAGTTGCAACTAAGATGATTGAAGATAATGGATTAATCAACAATTCAGTAAAATCAATCAATAAGAAAAGATTATATGCGATTCATTCGTACATAAGACAGATAAGACTGATTAGATTAGATTAGATTAGATTAGATGATCAGAATAATCTGCATCAGATCAGACATTCGTATATATTTTCAACAGAAGATCTGAAGTCTGATTGATTGCAACATTTGGCAGAGTTGAGAGTTTTTCTCTGAGACCCTTCAGGCAAATCCTATTACTAACTAATCAACCTGTTGCTATGACGACACACCGTTTCTAATATATGTAAATGTCTGCTGTTAACAGACACCAGAAGTCTGGCATCAAGACAGGACGAGAGTCAGTGGCTGCCAGTGAATTATGCAATCAGTCATCTAAATTATGTTCCGGACACATTTTTGTCTGGTGTTTTCGTGGAATACTTTGAGTTAATGTCTATACATGGCTGAACCATAAGTGACTATCGTTGCGAGTGACTATCTGTGAGGGATAGAGGGAGAGAGAAAGAGAGAAAGAGAAAGAGAGGAGATAAAGCCCAGAGCAGCCAAGCCACCACTGCTGCTGCTGCTGCTACTGTTGCTGCTGCTGCTGCTGCTGTTGGTGCCGCAGGGTGATGTCAATCAAGCAGAGAGATTGATGGAGGGATGTGAAGGGATGCAGAGGCTGGCATATGATACATTGGCTCATACCAGTGCTATGATCATCATCATCATAGTCATAGTCATTATCTCAAGTGGCTTATCACCTTCACCACTGGCTGACAGGCAGGCAGCTAGGCAGGAAGGAAGGAAGGAAGAAAGGTAGGCAGAAAGCAAGGTAGGCACGAAGAAAGGTAAAAAGGTAGTGAAACACAGACAAGCTGAAATGGACTGAAAGAGACAGAAAGACAGGCAGAACTAAATCGGATGACTGACAGACATGTTTAGAAACAGAGGCTGGAAAAAATGCTGAAGGACATAACACAAATAGATACATACAAAAATACCTACATATATCATACATTATATATAAAAAAGTACATACATAAAAATATTCACAAATAGGTGTACATGCAAAAATACATAAATGTATGCCGTTACATAAATAAATATGTATACAATTATTATACATGTATAAAACAGTCCACACAGTTTTGTACACCATAATCACGATCAGTAATATGAAGATTTGCGAAGCACAAGTTTATATAAAAGTGCACCACTACACATGCCATGGTAATGCCAGACCCAAGCCTTGATAAAGAAGGAGGAGGACGACACTAATCATCTTTATTATGAAACACAGTTTTAAATATCAACTAAAAACAATCCAGTCTATATAATAATTTTAACCAAATATGCCACTGATGCATAAATTTACATATAATCCACATTCTAATGGACATAACCACATTCTAAAGAACATAACCACATTCTAATGGACATAATCACTTTCTAATGTACTTAATATTATTATATCCATGTGCATTAGACACAATGTCATGAAACTGCAATGCATGACGACACGAGAGAATTGTAAAGTACAATACTGACTGTGCGTATCTCTGTAGCTGTACAAGATCTCATCGTCATCATCTTCTCCATCATCACTCAACTGCTGCTGCTGCTGCTGCTGATGCTGGTGATGATGCTGTTGGTGATGATGAGGCTGGTGGCTGCTGCTGCTGCTGCTGGTCGTACAATCAAAATTCATCTTCAAGTGACTCGACGACGTCGGCCGATACGGCGTCTGCATTCTGTTACAATGATCAAGACACAATGATCAAGACACAATGATCAAGACACAATGATCAAGACACAATGATGACTATGATGATGATGATGATGATGATGCTGATGATGATGATGATGAATAATGAATAGAATGATGCTGATGATTGATGAAGATGATGACATCGATGCTGATGATGACAATTATGATGATGAACTCATGCAATCAAGATGATTTTGTCGTTCTTCTAAATAAAGTTGACATCTCTGAAAAAAACCTCTTGGGCATAAAAAAGAGTAATAATAATAATAATAATAATAATAATAATAATAATAATAATAATAATAATAAAATAAATAATAATATGATGATGATGATGACGCATCCTTCTTGACACTCATCAGACGCTTGCTATACTGTATAATAATAATAATAATAATAATAATGATGATAATAATAATAATAATAATCATAATAATAATCATAATAAAATAAAAATAATAATAATAATAGCAATCATAATAATAATAGTAATAAGCAACAGTTCCAAGCACAATTTTCTAGACTTCTGAGAGATTGTATGTACCTTGAGAAAAATAAGAATAAAAATAATAATACAAGGTGGGCCATAAAAGTAAGTGTCTAAATTTTTGGCAAATTTGTGGTCAGAAGTAAGAATTTTTAAATTAAGGTCTTACAGTTAGGACAAAATATTGGCAAAATCATTAGGGGATTACTTTTTTGGCCCACCCCGTATAACAGTAATAATAATGACAAACTAACCTTTGCAACAAAAAAAAGATCAACCAATGTTCCTCAAAAATTCTCCCCTAATTCCTGCAATTTCTGTGTTATGTACCTCAGGGAAAACGTAACTATTAATAAAAAGAAATTATAATGCAATGAGTGCGGATGGTAAATTTATATCAAGTGAAGCTTTCCCATCCTACTTAGAACATGCGTGCATGTAAGTGCACAATGTCATGTTAAATGCATCAGAGCACTTGTATAATAGTGCATGTATTAATGTATACTTGTATAATAGCACTCTTTAAGCAAATCTACAGCTGGGACGTTCCGGCACAGCAACCTAGGAACATAACACAACTAGCAGTCAGGGCTGAAAGTGTGTCGAGTTGGTCCGGGTCTGTGACCCGGCATCGATTT
This sequence comes from Lumbricus rubellus, assembly GCA_945859605.1. Lineage (NCBI taxonomy): Eukaryota > Metazoa > Annelida > Clitellata > Crassiclitellata > Lumbricidae > Lumbricus > Lumbricus rubellus. Next base: position 3,857,872 of record OX243827.1, read on the forward strand.
TCGAGACCTGCTGTTGCCGGGTCTCAGCAGGGTCGCAAAAACAGTCCCCAGGCGCCAAAACTAGGTAAAAAATTGTATGATTTTCGATAATTTGGGGCAAATGACTAAAAAAAGTCCGTCAGAAAAAATGTACGGGTCAAAAGCGTGTTCGTCCGCCAAAGTCAGACCCAGTAACTTTTCCAAACCACTTTCAGCCCTGCTAGCAGTTGAAGCAGCTGTGAATCGAAATGCCAAGGTGCAGACTAACAATGTCTGCCACCTAACATCTTTGTTTTCATTGTCCATACATCAAAACTGACATATTAATTACTCAGCCACCTTCTAAAGAACCAGTGCAATCTTCATGTCCACATAATAACAGTCATTTCTGAGGGACCCGGTAGAGTAATGGATAACACGTTGGCGCAGAGAGCGAGAGGTAGTTTGAGTCCCCATTGGACGGACATGCCTTGTAGGTTGCTATTAGCGCCGTGTATTGCAGGCTGTCTGTTCAGTTAGTATATAGTTAAGTTTCATGTTAATTAAGATTACTGCATAACTTGTACAATGTGAAGCGCAGTGTGTTTGCAGGCGTTGAATTAAAGAACTAATATTATTATTATTTATTATAATGATACATGCAGGGGCGGATCCAGGGGGGGCCAATCCGGCCATGGACCCCCATCGAAAACTGCCATGGGACGTGCCCCCCCCATTTGGTCTGAAATTAGCAATACGAATATTATGGGTGTAATGGAAATTGGTCCCCCTATTCTAAAAATTGGCCCCCCCGTTCGGTTTTCAAGTTGGGGACTAAAAAAAAAAAAAACTAAAAAAAAGGTCATCAACTTTTTTGGGCGGATGAAATGGTAGTATGATTTTCTCGAATTTTTTTTGGCAAATCACTACACAACATTTTTTCCCATCCAAGATCTAAGATTTTGGCCCCCCCCCCCTTGAAACAGTTCTGGATCCGCCACTGAATACATGGTGTACAAAAATAACCTTCAATATTCCCTGCAGTTACCATTATTCAACAAGATCATGTGACTGTCCATATATAAATACATATAAGCTTTTATAAATACAATACAATACAATACAATAAGGCTCGAACTGCCCTTAGCCAATCAGATTCATCTGTTCATGAATAAGCATCTCCAACTCTCTGCCTCTATTAATATACATCACGTAGTTTTCAACTGTTGTCAAATTGTTCATAATCTGTTTCCATCTGATTTTCTTAACTCTGCCACCGGTTGCACTCTGCCAGTGCCAGTCCCAAGCCTGGATAAAGGAGGAGGGCGTTGCTAATGGTCTTTGTTACCACACAGTGACGTTAAACAGCAAATACAAATACACATCTGATTTAGTGAACTGATCTAGGAAAGCATTTGTTTGTTCTGGATTACCATCATCTGACACCCTTTCCATCATCCACTGACACAATATGATAATTACGATATTACAATTAATCCAGGTACGTTTGTACAAATGGAATTGTTATTGACTGACCCAACACAGCTTCTGAAGATAACAGAATCCTGCTGCTGCTGCTGCTGATGCTGCTGGTGTTGGTTGTGTTGGTGGTGACTCATCTCCGGAATTCCATTCCAGTCCATCAGATTCGCTCCTTTGTTGAGTGCAGCCGAAGCGGAAGACCCGAGACTGTTGCGCTGTGGGAAGTTGTAGGGCGACACGCGATCGGCCTGGTGCCCCGTCCCCTGGACTCGACCACCAACACCACCGGAGTCCTGGAGACAGGTCGTGCCCTTGCGCACCGGAGGAGGAGGAACAACCCCTTCGACCCTCTGCTGCTTCTGCTCCAGCTTCTGCTGCAGCTGGTGCTGGAACTGTCGCATCGATGCCTTACCATCTGGAGCATTTGATGCTGAGGAGGAGGAGGAGACCACTGGCCTCCATGCGGTGGTTGCCGATGACAACGCTTCGCTTGGAAAGCCGTTCGTCACGGTCATCGCTCGGCTGTTGCGGTTGCAACTGCCGCCACCGGAAATGCGAATGCGTGGCGAACCAGTGACGTGAGGTGAAGACTTTGGAGACACGGATGATCGACTCTCACCTGCAATTCAAACGCAATCAGATTCTACGTGCATCATCAGTTGTAGCTCTTCATCTATCGATTATACATATAGCAGCGGTTCCCAACCCAATTACAAATTATTTTATTTTGACGTCTATAAGTAGCATCAAACATTATATTTTGAATCAATTACAACAATTTTATATGCTTTAGTCAATTAAATTTGAGCTGTGTGGGCCCTAATGTCCTTCAACTAAGAAAAGGTGGCCCTTTAGTCAAAAAAGGTTGGGAACCACTGACATATAGACAGCATAACACCCCTTTGGTGCACCATTGGCACAATATACAATGTAATATCAAAATTACAATATTACAGCTGATCAGTAACATTAATGCTCATGAAAAACACAAGTCCATGTGTTAGGATATAATGCTTAGACAAACAGAAAAAGCTGCTGGTCTTGCATATATGTATAGGCCTACTGTTGTATAGAGTAGAGCAATATCATACAGAGTAAAACAGCTGATCTGAGATATGAAAAAGCAACCTGCCAGTCACTAGAAGCAAAGCAGCATTCAGAGATGCCAGCTGCAAACGGATAAGGCCACCGTTGATGTTGACAGTCTACTCAGCATCACACAGTACACCCAGGAATGCACCAACCTCTCTGCTGTTCTGTATTCTGCAGACCTAACGTAAAGGTTCGTGGACCAAAGTTGTTGGTGTGCAAAAGTCCTGCACCTCATAATTCTTAATATAATCATCACTCATTTGACAACAAGGATGCTTCTTTACCATATTTAAAGGTCATGCAAAACAAAGAGCAGAATATAATCAGCTTGTAAAATAAGAAATTATATTTAAACTTACTACGGTACTTACTAAGCTCCACTGTTTAAATACAAAGCACCTATCGACGGATGGGGGGGCTGAACAGTTGTGAGTAAAGAACTTACTCAAATGAGTCCCACATTCGGATTTATAATCTCGAGCACATAATCATCATCATCGTCGTCATCATCATCATCATTGTCATCATCATCATTGTTATCATCATCGTCAGCATCATTGTCATCATCATCATCATCATCGTTGTCATCATCGTCATTATTGTTATCATCGTCAGCATCATTGTTATCATCATCGTCAGCATCAGTTCCTGACACCAACCATTTGGTGGCGACGGGTACATATCAACGACCTCGGTTATCCTCTGCCATCTTCTGTCATGTCCATTTCTCTCCAGGTGATGTTAACTCCTCGTTGTCTATCCAGTGCAGTCTTAACGGTCCGTCCTTGTATCTTTCTCTATTGAATTTTTGCATGTCGTGCGTTGCGTCGAATTTAGTCGGTTAGTATTCTCTCTCTCTCTCTCTCTGCACGTCCAAACTATTGGAATCTTCGTAGAATGACTTTATCTATCAGTGTTATTAAATTTTATATATATATTATATACACACATATATATATATATATCAGAGTTAATTATATGACATTCTTGCAGCATACTTCTGCTTTCTTGTGTGCATATGATGATGGTGGTTCTCTGCCCAAAGGCAGGTTCATTGGCTTTACACCCCTGGGGATGAGATGAGTGAGGTGGTTTCCTGTTGCCTTCCCCACAGACAATGATGGGTAAGCAACTTGCCCAAGGTCGCTCCGCAGGACCTTACGCCCCTGCGTCCCACACATGCTAGCCCGAGATATCTAAATCTCTGAATGTCAACTTCCAGCCCGGGGCTTGAACCGCAGTCCGTTGCAACCAACAGACGTATGCCGCTCTTGCTTACCGGTGTAGCTAACTAGGTCAGTTGTGTGCATATAACACATGCTAAAAAGAAATGAGTATATCTGCTGCACTGACTTGTAGTGACCGATTGCCTCATTGCCATGTTTTCGATGACGTTCTGCAGGATTTGGTTGAACTGCATATCCGCGATTGTGTTGCGATGCGACGAGTGCGGAGGTGTGATTGGCCGACTGAGACGCGAGTCGCCACACGCCCAAGTCACGTGTGGCAACGCTGTGTCCGAGAAGCAGACTTGCACAGGAGTCGTGTATTGCTCGCTTGACTGAGAGTGACACTTGCCCGATCGACTCGATCCACCGACGACCAGAGAGCTACGTGGTCCACTGACTAAGATTTATATGCAGAACAAACGCAGACATCAACATATTATGTGAAAAGTCTGTCACAATTAAAAGTACCATTTGTATGTTTAATTGTTTATGTATGCGGACACATTGTATAATTCACAGAAGCACTGTCATTTAAAAAGCAAGACAACTTATTCTTGTCTTGTTCCTTCATTTGTTCATTTCACGAATTTATATAGCACCCATCTGAACCCTACTTCAGAGGTCATCCCAGTTACCCTGTTCAACCACGGTGATACAAATAAACAGCATTTAAAATGCTGATGAATCATCACAAGCTAACAGAAGTATCTCTAATTGGAAACTTCTCCACACAGAAGGAGAACTACAACTGAGAAAGTGTGCAGATTGAGTTTCTAACACGAGGGACCAAAAGCTCCTTGCTACTTGCTAGAGGCAGAGCGAAAGGTTCTGCAAGCTAGCACATCAGACGATAAACATCAGCATTATCCGTCATACAGCTTCCAAGACAGACATCTTGATTCTAAACACTAAACCTAACCATCATCATCATCATCACTTATGTGCACATAGCACAACAATGGTTTTATGGTTGCAAAGACACCCAATCTGGGCAAGAATCAAGACTGCTAGATAAACTGGAATGCTAATAACAGTCAATCCTTCCTCACTCCCTCTTTAGAGTGAGCATAGCACTGTCCACTGGGACAGTACAATCACCCTCCTTCCTTCCCAACTCCCTCAGATTTAGAGTGGCCATAGTGTCCACTGCATGGGATAGTACAATCACCCTCCTCTTCCCAAGTCCACAACTCTTGCACTGAAGATTATTCTTCCCTAACTTCCTTAAATGGCTTCTTAAATAATTAAGGCTTACGACACCTTGCGTGGTGCTAATTCAGAGAACCTCTCCCACAATGCACTGCCTCCTTTCCCACAATGCACTGCCTCCTTTCCCACAATGCACTGCCTCCTTTCCCACAATGCACTGCCTCCTTTCCCACAATGCACTACCTCCTTTCCCACAATGCACTGCCTCCTTTCCCACAATGCACTGCCTCCTTTCCCACAATGCACTACCTCCTTTCCCACAATGCACTGCCTCCTTTCCCACAATGCACTGCCTCCTTTCCCACAATGCACTGCCTCCTTTCCCACAATGCACTGCCTCCTTTCCCACAATGCACTGCCTCCTTTCCCACAATGCACTGCCTCCTTTCCCACAATGCACTGCCTCCTTTCCCACAATGCACTGCCTCCTTTCCCACAATGCACTGCCTCCTTTCCAGTGCTCAATAATCCTGTAGGCTTCAATTAGGTCTCCGCTGCTCCTCCTCCTTCTCCTTCTCCCTAATGTTGTCAGCCCACACCTTTTCAACCTTTCTTTATGACTCACATCACTCTAACCACAAATCATCTTGGTAATTCTCTCTCTCCTTTTCACTTTCTCCACTTCTTCAATGGACATGACGTTTCCAATCTAAATTCTATTACTGGAAAAATTCGAAGTCACCCTCTAACCAGTGATTTGATCAACCTCAATATAAAACCCTTGTCTACACTGACTGCTTCTCATTCCATCATAGCTAACACTTAACTGCAATAGTTTCCTACTTTCCTATTTTACACTCACTTGATCAATTCCATTTCTCTTTTCCTCAATTTCACAACCCAAAAACAAATCTCTGCATGCTTTTCTAAATAATAAACGTAAGTCTTGTGAACATTTAGGCATTCCTCTTATACGCTCATACAGTACGGAGTATGATATCTCGTAGATATTTTACATAAAATCTCGATATCTGATATCCATGTCGTTAAGAAAACAGCATAACTGCAACGTGGTTCCTTCAAAGTATTTCAAGTACCTATCATAACATCCATGCACTAAATGCAATGAGATATACAAGGTAATGCAATTTTAAGTGATGAAACATAAGGTAATGTAAGATGCAGTATAAACATTAGGTAACATATTTATGTATTAGGCAAGACAAGTTTCTTTTACCGTAAAATCAGATATAAATGGATCAATAGTTTAAAGACAACTTATAACAATGAAGGTCGTTGCCATAGACAGAAATTATTTTTGTCATTATCATCACTCTTCATCATCATCATCATCATCATCATCATCATCATCATCATCATCATCATCATCATCATCATCATCATCATCATCATCATCATCATCATCATCATCATCATCATCATCATCAATCCTCCTCCTCCTCCTCCTCCTCCTCCTCCTCCTCCTCCTCCTCCTCCTCCTCCTCCTCCTCAACCAAAAAGTGCTGCTGTAGGTGAAAGGATCTTTTGTCAGAAGAACAGACAATGGATAAACATTGAACAGGTGACAGGTGGACAACCTTTCCTTACACATAGCAACATGTCAACATGACATTGTTGTCTATTCCACAGAAAAAACAGCAACGATAAACGAACAGATGAAAAGTAAACACATCTGTTCATTCTGTTGCTTTGGTGGGAAGATGAGTTGGCAAGGGAGAGGACTGGCCACTCGCACTCACATGCCGACGATAATAAAATGAAGCTGCAAACATTTCATGTATCTATGTTCGTATACCTACATCTGCCTCACTCCTCGGGTTAGCTCGAGGGACATTTGGCTAAACAGCATTTGACATGATAGCAGGAGGGATGATGATGATGTCATATCAAAGAAGCCTCCTGCATATGCATAAAGGTCTACTCAGAGGCATTTGTCGCAGCCTTAAAACCCTTCTTTTCAGCCGGAGTTGGACTGGGAGAGCTCCTGAGTAACAACCTTGAAGGGACGCTACATAAACCTCCATAATGAATGAATGAATGAATAAATGAGTGAATGAATCAATCAATCAATCCGTCAATCAATCAATCATTCATTCATTCAATCAATCAATCAATCATTCAATCAATCAATCATTCAATCAATCATTCAATCAATCAATTTCCATCAAACACACACTAAATACCTCCAGATCTAAGACATTTCTCTGTCTCTTACCGTATGTGTTTGGCGAAGCGCGGAGTCGGTCGCTGAAGTGTGGACTGTAGAGTCGATGCGTTTCCGTTGGCGACGGAACGGAAGAGGATGACGAAGTGACGGACGTTCGAACGTCCGATGGATCGACGACCTGAACGATCGTCGTCGTCGTCGTCGTTGGATTCGTGGAGGAGGTCGTCGTCTTGTTTTGCTTCGGAGGAGAATGGAAGCTGTGGATGGAATGCGTCTCCGATCCATCTCCGCATCCATTCTGACCAGCAGCACCAGCACCAGCCGGGTCCTTCACATCAGTCGCTGGAATTGAAAAGAGGAAGATGAGGATGAGTAAAGACATGTTATCCAGTTGAGGTGAGGAAAGGGAAGCTATCTGAGTTAAATGCTGGAGACTTTATTTGCTCAGCCTCAGCATATGATGAGGGTGGGTGGGTTTTATTTCAGAAATTTATTTTATATCAGAAATTTATATAGCGCTTCTTCACGGTAGGCTACTCAGAAGCGCTCCCAGCCCAACCACGACTAAATTAAATAGTTTTTAGGTTCTTAAAGAAACAGAGCGGAGCGACCCCTGGGAATTATGGTAAGCGCAATGTAACAGGAAGACCATTCCAGGTTGTAGGACCAGCAACAGAGAATGAACGACGCTGTCGGATAGCAGTCCGCGAGCGGGGAACCAGAAGCTCAATTTGGTTCGCTGATCGAAGGGTGGATCGATGCTGAACTCCTAAGGTGGAACAACAGAGTTCTCGAAGATACGGTAGAGCTAGTCCTTCAATGCACCGCCTACCAACGCACAGACCCTGTATGCAATCCGCTGTGGAGAAGAAAGCCAGTGTAAGATATCCCGCATATAAGATGAGACATGGCCATATTTTGGGATATGGCTAACAAGTCGTGTCGCTGAGCGGAGGACTCTTTCCAGGCACGTTGGTGGGTAGATGGTGGTCAACATCTTAGAGTGCACACCAAATAGAAACACACTGAGTGAGAAAGACCCAGAGAAAAGAAGTAGATTTTAGACAGCTACAAAAATATATTACATCTTATATATATCATATATTATAATATATTCATTCGGAAACTTATTTTTTTTAGTATATATACATAAGACATACAAACATGAATTCATACACAAGGTGTAAAACTAAATACATACCACACATAAATAAGTTGCAAATAGAAATTTATACATACCATACATACCTACATACATGTATAATACCTACATAAAAATGTGTCGATAGATAGAATGATGGACCCTGGCAGGCAACATCGGATCAATGTATTCATAACGAAATACCTGAACACCATCAGAGGCAGCAGCAGCAGCAGCAGCAGCAGCATCAGCAGCGGCAGTTGTTGTTTATATCATTCCATTAGAAACAAGTTTTTCCAACTCATTACATTCACTTGTTTTCTCTGCTTTTTATTTCTCATCTATTTTCTGGGTTTTTTCCAATCCTGTACTTTGCAAAATACTGTATATCAGGCAATAGGTTATAGTGCGTTCCTCCTGTAGCATCATGGACAATAGACCAATGAGCCGGGGTGGGGGTGTCTGATGAATGTGTAACAATAATGAAAACAAATAATTATCTCTCGTTCGCCTCTTGATTTTCTCTCGCATCACATCTACATTCAGACATTGAAGTGGTTTAAGGCTGGACTTTGGCAGAAAACTTTTGACTAATGAAGTTTGATTTATATTATGCAATTGGATGAGACACATTTCAGCAGACAATAACATAATCACACTGATCATCATGTGAATGAATTATTCAATTCAAGAGCATAACATAATTACACTGATCATGTGAATGAATTATTCAATTCAAGAGCATAACATAATTACACTTATCATGTGAATGAATTATTCAACTCAATACATTAACATAATTACACTGATCATGTGAATGAATTATTCAATTCAAGAGCATAACATAATTACACTGATCATGTGAATGAATTATTCAATTCAAGAGCATAACATAATTACACTGATCATGTGAATGAATTATTCAATTCAAGAGCATAACATAATTACACTGATCATGTGAATGAATTATTCAACTCAATACATTAACATAATTACACTGATCATGTGAATGAATTATTCAATTCAAGAGCATAACATAATTACACTGATCATGTGAATGAATTATTCGACTCAAGAGCATAACATAATTACACTGATCATGTGAATGAATTATTCGACTCAAGAGCATAACATAATTACACTGATCATGTGAATGAATTATTCGACTCAAGAGCATAACATAATTACACTGATCATGTGAATGAATTATTCGACTCAAGAGCATAACATAATTACACTGATCATGTGAATGAATTATTCGACTCAAGAGCATAACATAATTACACTGATCATGTGAATGAATTATTCGACTCAAGAGCATGACATAATTACACTGATCATGTGAATGAATTATTCGACTCAAGAGCATAACATAATTACACTGATCATGTGAATTAATTATTCGACTCAAGAGCATATGGACAGCCCCTGTAACAGATTAAGGTCCTCCATTGTGAAATTAAGAAAGTCATGAGAACTTAGGTCTAATCTCATAACCTTGTAGACAATATTATGTATGTATGTGTACGTGCGTGCGTGTGTACGTACGTACGTACGTACGTACGTACATACATACATACATATGCACTTGTAACAGTGCCTCATCAAGATTTCTACTCAGGGGTGCTCCCGACTGCAGCACGAACACTGAATCGGAGTTTCACGCCAAAGCACATAGGCAATTGCGAGTGAAGGACTTGCTCAGGGTACCTACATGGCGGCTTGAGGTGGATTTTAACAGGTCTGCAACCGGCTCCAAGACACCGAACATACCCCTACACTACCATGCCCCACATCATCATCATCATACAAGCATTCAAACAAGCACACATACATGCATAAAGCTCATCCATGCATAGGTTACATGCATAGTTAATGTTATGCTTCAGCGCTTGTGTAAACAAATAAATGGTAAACAGCTCTCTGACCAGGGACACTACTAATAATATGGGATGAAGCCTAACATATTTAGCAACAATATCGTTAAATATATTTGATTAAATATTGAGGAGGGGATAATTCAATAATAACAACAAAAATAATCCTCATAATAACCCTCATATCGTCATATCTAGTCTAAACAATTTTTATAGCGCTGCCATAGTTATGTGTCGCATGTGTTTAAATCGATCGTCACTTCAAAGCAAAATCGCATTCCGATACAATGTTGGGCAAATATAATAAAATAATGATTTTGAAATTGTCATTCAAACAACCCATCACAACCTCTGAGGCTTTGACCTATGAAGCTGGCTACGAGGTGACATCGTGAAGATACCATCGCCAGTTAATTGAAACCATGACGACACGACGACCACCACCAGCAGCAGCAACTAGGTCACCGACGAGAAACCATCCTCCTCCTCCTCCATCGTCCCACCTGCTGCTGCTGCTGATGCTGCTGATGCTGATGCACGAGCGCGCAACCGAGCGCAGCATGACTTCCATCGTTCACAGCCATAATTAATTACGAACCGGTGATTAAGACAGAATTGGGGAGGGGCAATCGGTTGACCTCCGACGGTCACCATCAATCGGGTCTGCAAATTAGATGCAGAGGCAGGCAAGAAGAAGAGGACGACGACGACCTACCTTTCGACAAGCAGACGCATCCCATTACGACGACGGAGGCAGAAGATGTCAGCAGCCGCTGAATCTAGCATCTTCTTTCGTCGGAGACAATGACGCGTAACTGTTCTCCATTGACAACAACAACAACCATAGACAACGACAACGATCAGTTAAACTGTGATAATATTATTCTTTTAAACGATAACCAATCCACCACTAGATCATCAACCTCGTCGTCGTCGTCTGTGTATATCATCTTATGCCGAGAAGTCACGACGCTCCTCTCACCCCTTGTCAGCCAACCATAGATTCGCCCGCTCTGACGTTGCATAGTACGCGGGAGAGTCGATTTGCGCGAAGCCAAGGTTGAGCAGGTCAGTGCTTCTGGCGCTTATGCTTATAATATGCTTTGAACGCGCGGTATAGCGACTGAAATCAGGAGGATGGGTTCAAACGACGTTGGGATCTGAAAGAGCAGACAGCAATCTGTTGTCCAGTCAGTCTCGGCATCAATCGCTGATCAAAGTCATGTTTTCTTAGTCGACTCTGCCTGGCCTCTCTCCAGTCCACTGATCTTTCCACCATGCAACCAGCGCATGCTAGGTGTGTATGATATCTGATTATTTTCTCAGAGACTGACCTGCGCGCTGATCTGCAGTGACTGACCAGTGACCACTAAACCCTCGCACGGTACGGCGTTACACAGCGTAACAAATTCAACCCGAAATCCAAACATGCACAAACGCAAAGTGCTGTCAGAGTCTGCCGTAGGCCCAATTGATTCTTGAACTGTCTCGGATCTTGTGTCTCGGTCTCGGAACCTATACTGTCTCCATCTCGGTCTTGGTCTAAAATGTTTGTTGAGGTAGGCCTAAGCCTAGGCCTACATGTTAAAAGCAGGCTAGTCAAAACTGGATATTCGAAAATTCGATATTAGTCCCAGAGTTGAAACGCAATTTATTTACGTTGAGATTGTTCACCCATTAATAATTTTAGATATCGCGTCCACTGTTACAAAATAGAGAATAATAAAACACTGCATGATTGCATAAGGTAAATTTTTAAGTATTGCAACGGCACCAAAAATAGAAAAATGCAATAGGCTAACAACAACATTTTCTAAGCTCCAAATGACTGTGATATTGCCACTTTGGTTCATTGTGTTAAGGCCATAGTATGTAAAGGATGCATCAGGCTCACAATATGTAATTAATGCATCAGGTTGAATAAACAGTTATTTTATTCTACAGTAAAATTATTAGTTTACTAAGTTCCAAAGCGTAGCTTACTTGCGAGCTTGCGAGAGACATTTAAAGATGGCGGCTGGTGAGTGTTGTCTGTAACTTTCTGACCTCATTGCCGTGTGTCCCATTTGCCTTTGGATTTTGAACTCTGGAATCGTCCGATTAGATTCAAAGCGTGACAATTCACAATTATTGTACAGTCTCAAACGTTTCCACCATGGTTCAGAGTATGTTCAATGGTTTTCTTCCTAGATTATTGCATGTGTTGCTCTTTCGCACTGGCTTTGCTGTGGGTAGTAGCGCAGCATACACGGTCCTTACAACACGGGAACCGTACGTAGTGGTTGCATGGCGAAAGATCACACCCAAACGATTCATCTAAAAAATCAGCACGGTCGGGGCCATAAAATTACTATGAAAAAACAAGTTCAGAATAAACAGAGGGCGTTTAACTGTCTATGCATTTAACCTGTTTAGGAATTCATCCCAAACTGCCCCAACAGTTTTTAGTCGTATCATGTAAACTGCTTGGAAGGAAGGATTGTGAAGTGTGACCTAACTGAGCCTAGTTATGTGAGCCTACAGTTTGTCAGCCTGTTAATAAAGATTAGAAACAAATTAATACCAACATTACTATTTTACAGTTTGTATGCCTTGCAGTAAACTTATTTTAGCGTGTTATTTGAGATTCTGTGGGTTCACAATTAACGATGCTTGCGACCTTGCTTTTGACAGTTCTGCTGAGGTCTGCCTTTTTAATTTTATATGATTGTTGGGCATAAATTGCAATATCGGGGACCGAAGCATATGCAATATCTTTGGACTGTATCTGATGATGGCACTGACTTTGACCGACCCTCACAATGCCTAACCTGACCCTAGCGTTGTATTGTACTCATGGTCTCAGATACTGCAGTTATGTCGATTGTTGCTTATCTCGTATGCAGAAATTTAAAAAAATGCTCAGTTACCGATGTTTTCACCTTGCTGTTCTTGTTTAGCCGATCTTCTGCATAGAAATCATTTAAAACTTCTGTTGCCTATTTATTTTGTTTACGAATTTTTCAGCCTTTTGGTAAGATTTGCACTTTATGAGATCCCTGAGCTGTGCTGCATAAATTTCCAACTCAAATACTTAAGTATATATGTATATACATACGAATTGCCTATGTACATGATTTACATAAAAAATATTTACATATATATGTGTAATTGTGTATAAGTTCAAATTGTACATGTATACAATTATACATACATGTATATAAATTGTCAATGCAAGAAATAGGCCTACATTTGATTGTGTGAATGTTGATGTTGATGATGTCTGCTGTTTTTTTTTCAAGCCAATCCATTCCTTAAGTCTCTGAAGACTTTAAAAGTCGGTCAGAAGGAGTACAAGTACTACGACTTGCAAAGTCTCGATGATAAAAAGTACCGTAAGTATTTCCTGCAAGTCTGCTTCAGACTACTCACTTTGCATTACAAAGTGAGTATGCTGTGACCAGCTGGGTATCGTCATTCCCCACACTTGGAAGAGGCGTGCATTTGGTCACATGCTGTGATGTGCACATTATCAAGCTCCACTATTTGATAAATAACCAATCATCAGTCAATGACATTAGGCTTTTAGCATCCTAAAGAGCCATTACAAGATAAAAAAAGGTCATTGAGACGTAACATCAAGAATGTGTTGTGTTAACGTTAATATAGACTTAGCTGATCAATGTATTTTCAACGTATTTTCAATGAATTGTCAATGTATTGTCAATGTATTTTCAATGTATTTTCAATGTATTTTCAACGTATTTTCAATGTACTTTTCACGACGTCAAGGTGATCTACCGTTCTCAATTCGTGTGCTGCTGGAGTCCGCCGTCCGCAACTGCGACCAATTCCACGTGTTAGACAAAGATGTCTACAACATTCTCAACTGGAACGACACGAAGGAAGCAACGGTCGAGATTCCGTTCAAACCAGCCAGAGTCATTCTGCAGGATTTCACGTACGTCATCATATCACTTAAATGATGAACTCCTGTTTTTTTAAATATTTTACCTAGATATGTCCTAAATGACTATTTATGAACCATGTGTGACTGTGTGTGCTCACGAATGTCTCTCGTGTTGCGTCTCAGCATTTATGAAAAGCTCAAATCTTGGAGATGAATTCATCTTGAATTTCGTATTGTACATTTTGTAAGTCACAACACACAGGAGTGGTCAGAATTCTATTTGCCATAGTCATTCCATGCTACACGCCCACCATCACATCACACTGTCACACATTTCCACCTTCACAAAAGGGGTTTGAAATAATATGCTAATGCAATTTAACCCCCCTTGACCCAGGCCATTGTAACTCTGTATGTATCGAAACATTTATATAGCAGCTTTAAAATATTGTGCAGAGTGATGAAACATTGCAATTCAGCAGGTGTGACATTGTGCTCCTCAGTCCTAATGGTACTGCTCCTCAAAGAGGTGTTTTGTACAAATTTCAAGTACCACATATTTCCATGTGAAATTAACAGCTGTTTATGCACTATTGTGGATGACGGGATAAAAATTGCACTAGAAGAAATTGCCCTATTTTTTATTACTTCCTTCTTTCCATGCTATCTCTGAAGAGTCCTTCACTGTTTTCTTTTTTTATCTGTCGGAAACTTGATGACAGTCGATCTGTGACTCGTTTCCAGCGTTACTTCATCTGATGAGCTGTTCTTTGTTGCAGCGGCGTTCCAGCTCTCGTTGACTTTGCAGCGATGAGAGATGCGATCAAAAGTCTCGGTGGAGATCCACAGAAAGTCAATCCAATCTGTCCGGCTGATCTCGTCGTTGATCATTCGGTCGAGGTTGATATATCGAGAGGGTACGATGACTCAAGTGTCATTTGTTTTGATTCCATGGTTGTTTCTTATCTTAAGATTTATGATGCACATGTTAATAGAAATATAGACATACTGCAAAATATCTTAGTAGTAGCTCGGCTTGGTTGGATGGCGGGTGGGAGCAGGTAAGTCTTTAATTTGTTCCTGAAGATTTCGATGATGTTCGTAATAATCTTCGTTTAATTTTAGACTTGCTTTGCAGTATGATTACAATTTTATGGATTGAATCGTTCATCAGGTGAACCTTGAATACTGCTGATAGCAAGTTATTACAGGAATAGAATTTAATTGTTTAGCAGCGAGGCAAGGGGGCATATAGATACAAAGACATGTCTAAGGAGGAACATTTTGATTTGATTTTTCTTTTCAGAAGACTTGCAGTTTTGAGCTTAACCTGAGCGAATCAATATTGTGCAGCAAAACAACGTTAATGATTGTTGATTAGTGAAAAACATGTTTTAGTGATAATATCTAAATGATAATTCTGCCCACAATATTTAATGAGCAATAATATATGATGATGATGATGATGAATAATAATAATAATGATGATAAAGTGAACGATGTTTGTTTAAATTATCAATGTTTCAGTCCAAATGCTCTTCAGAAGAACCAAGAAAGAGAATTCGAACGGAACAGAGAAAGATTTCTCTTTCTTAAGGTCATTTGCATCTTTTTTCTCCTCAACATATTTGCAGTTTTTATTATTATTGTTGTTTTCATTGTTGTTTTAGGGCTGTGGATTTTGACGATTAATTATATTAGGAGTTTTTTAATGAAGAAAGTAGTAACTAGCTCAGTGACTACATTTTTGACAGAACTTTCATCCTTTGCCTCACGTAATCCAAATTGAGAAGAGACAATCAATGTGCAATTATTTGTAGCAGGATTCTGGTGGGGAATTCACCTTCATCTTTTTTACTGCTTGAAGACTTTTCTCCTTTCATGAGCCTGTCATGGTGAGAGCATTTCTGATTAGCTCTGCTGTGAGAAGCGCTTTGCAAATGTTCACATTAGATTAGATTAGATTAGAAGGTGAATGCTGCGCAGCCAGTTGACCAACATGTTAAGCTGTAACAGTGTGACATGCTGGGATCCACCTTTGCAACATCGAACTTTGCTGACATTAGTATGAGTTCTGAATCGCCGTATTTTGCACAGAAGTGAAATAATTTGGTAGTATTATTTATTTGTCATGGTTACGTGTCAAAGGGTTTCTTGCTGTATTTGATTTTGTCAGGTGCCATGGTGGTACATTAGATTAAATTTTATCTTACCTGAAATATTTTTTTACATTATTTTCTTATATTGTTGTTTAGTGGGGTGCAAAGACGCTGAGGAACATGCTGATTGTGCCGCCTGGGTCTGGAATCGTTCATCAGGTGAACCTTGAATATCTCGCACGCGTTATATTCAA
Organism: Lumbricus rubellus; assembly: GCA_945859605.1. Lineage (NCBI taxonomy): Eukaryota > Metazoa > Annelida > Clitellata > Crassiclitellata > Lumbricidae > Lumbricus > Lumbricus rubellus. The sequence continues at coordinate 3,874,230 of OX243827.1, forward strand.
CGTTGACGGTCTTCTCTATCCAGATAGCGTCGTCGGAACCGATTCACACACAACGATGATCAACGGACTCGGAGTTATCGGTTGGGGTAAGAAGCAGCGTCGTCGTCATTCAAATGCATTCAGCTGTTTATGCAATTATAAATTCCTTTAATGTGTCACACCTTAGCAGTTAATGGTTATTTATTCAAATTTCTAAGATCTGTTGATCGTTTAATAATAATGTCAATAATAATGACAATTTATTTGGCACTGTAATGCAGCCAGGGCTGAAAGTGGTTTCAAAAAATTGCCGGGTCTCTTTAGGCCAAAGGATGCTAGATATCAGTGTTTATTCAAGCGCCGAAAAATTAATGCCGGGTCTGAGACCTGGACAGACCCGGCTCACTTTCAGCCCTGAATGCAGCCATACCACTACAATGGTGCCTCACAAATGGCTGTGGAATAAGCATTAGAAAACAGATAGGATTTAAGCTTCTTCGTTCTTCATCGTCACCTTCTTAGCTCCATAATAAAGAGAATCATTGGTTTCAATTGACTGGTTTGGACAGCAGAGATGAGAGAGAGGGGTGTTAGTTCTATTGACTGATGACTGAATGTTTTGTTGTTTTTGTTATGTGTTCAAAGGTGTTATTGTTGTTGTTGTTGTGTGTTCAGAGGTGTTGTTGTTGTTGTTGTTGTTGTTGTTGTTGTGTGTTCAGAGGTGTTGTTGTTGTTGTTATGTGTTCAAAGTTGTTGTTGTTGTGTGTTCAAAGGTGTTGGTGGTATTGAGGCAGAGGCTGTGATGTTGGGACAGGCGATCAGCATGGTCCTACCTCAAGTCGTTGGTTATCGTATTACGGGTCATCTCAACCAACTCACCACATCAACTGATGTCGTACTCACCATCACTAAGGTAATTACTCACTTACTTACTCACTCGTTTTTCCATCATCACCTTCATTGGCATCATTGGGTTGCATTTTTTATTAATAATGTAAGGCCTATCTGACTTGATAGTTGGGTTTGGGAGATGGTCGAATGGATAATTCAGGTGACTTTGAAGGTCAGGTTTGATGCTCACTACTAGCCCCCCCCACGAGTTTTACTCAGCCTTCCACTCCCTAGTGGGATTGACAGGCGACTGATAGGCAGAGCGAACGACTGAATGAATGAATGCTTTTCTATCTGCATAGCATGAATGATTGAATGATTGAATACTTTTTCATCTGCATAGCATGATTGATTGAATGATTGAACGATTGAATACTATTTTCCATCTGCATAGCACCTGCGTTCCGTTGGAGTCGTTGGCAAGTTCGTGGAGTTCTTTGGTCCGGGCGTTTCTGAGCTTTCCATCGCCGACCGTGCGACGATCTCGAACATGTGTCCAGAGTACGGTGCCACCGTCGGATTCTTTCCAGTTGATGCGACAAGTCTCAAATACCTGCGACAAACAGGTGAGTGATGATGATGATTATGGTCCGTTGGATTCATGTGGGATTCACGTTAAGATCCTACTCTGTTGAAACAACTGACTTCTCTACAGTGCGATTATGACTATTGATTGCATTGACCATCTGCTGATTATCATAATGGTGGTGCTATAGAAGTCATTAGATTATTATTATTATTATCATTATTATTTTTTTTTAAAATTATTTTTTATTATAACACACATTTTTAAAATATATTATTATTATTATTATTATTATTCAATTTGTAATTCACGCTCGATTGTGCTAGAATGTGAATCTGATGTGTGGATAGTTAGTCGACAAGAGAAGATGCAATTTCCAAATATCCATTTTCCGCAGATTATGATTCTCAAGCACAAATCAACAACATGTAGCAATCGTCCATTTATGTTTTCTATGTTATGATAAGGAGAGATTGTGAGTTTTGAGCCCTTTAATGATGATGATGGTGTGTAGTAAACAGTGACTTTGAAATCATTACAGCTCAGCATTAAAGTTTTAAAGTTTTGTTTGATTGTTTTGAATGTCAGGTCGTGATGAGGACAAGATCGTTGCTATCGAGAGTTATCTGAAAGCCGCAAAATTGTTTCGAAACTACGCAGATGCTTCGGAAGATCCTGTCTTCTCTGAAGTATGAATCAACTCTACAACAATAATAACAATGATTTTAACGATAATAATGATTAAATAATAATAATGATTTTAATGATGATGATGGTGGGGGTGGTAGTGAGGGTGGTAGTAGTAGGAAAAACCTATGACATTCGTATTAAAGTTTAAAAGATTAGTTACGATTAGTTGTGATTTGACTGTCTCTAGGTATTCTTCATAATCTTCACTTGGTAGGGAAGACTGTTCCATGAATGGGTTCAAGCGCTTCCAAATCTCGAAGAAGATTGTGGGTCTTGTGACAGATTTTTTGAAGGATCGTAACTGACAGATATCTGTTCTAATAGTTTTCTACGCAAATGCAGAAGTCTGAGATGCAGTGTGGCACACAATCATTCAAGCAAAGTTTATAATTAATCCTCTGAGGAATATTGTGCAGCCAATCTACGTGTATATATAATTATATATGTCTGTGGATTTATTTTCCGTGTGCATAATTTGTGTGTGTGTGTATAGGTGGTGGAGTTGGATCTGGCGAACGTTGTTCCATGTTGTTCTGGTCCAAAGCGACCTCACGATCGCGTTCCTCTGTCGACGATGAAGACAGATTTCAGCGAATGTCTCAGCAATCCAGTCAGCTTCAAGGTCGGAGGAAGAAGAATTCGCTTTTTTTATTTGACCAGAACTTAGACAATTCTATGATGAATTGATGATTCTGTGAGAAATGCATCCAGCCATGAATAACATGAGCATTGAGCACCTGCTGTGATGAGTGTATTTTGATTTGGTGCTATATCAATTTGCACTTACCATTGCTACAGTGTGATCCTTAATTCGTTTGATATCTGTTGAGTCACATAATATGCCAATCTCTTCATCGCAATGTCATCATGACATTCATGTGCAATTTAACTCTCTCTGCTTTTGAGTCATGTTTTAAATTTGACCTCTGTTCATATTGTGAGGCAAGGAGAATGACTGCAGTCTACAGCTGAACTGAACTCCATTAGAGTGAGACCCATGTAAGCTAACAGCTGGCATCATTTGTGAGACGAATTCTCTTGTAACCCTATTCAAAGCAATGATCCCAATTTGCGAGATAATTTGACCCATGAACAGAACTTTGTTTTTATATCATAGCCTCATTAGATAGAGTCATGGTTCCCAGACATTGCATTTTAATATAAGACATGTTAAGATTGGTGCAGTGCTTACTTTACATTACCTAACAAAGCAGCCGATGATTTGCTTCAGGGTTTTGGAATAGCAGAGGAGAAGCGGTCGGCATCCGTAGAATTTACGTTTGAAAACACGGCTTACCATTTGAATCACGGTTCCGTTGTCATCGCTGCCATTACGAGCTGCACCAACACAAGCAATCCTTCTGTTATGCTTGGAGCAGGTGGGCAGCGCACCCTTCAAAATCTCTTTGTCTCTTCTGTTGCAACTTTGTTTATCAGCCTCACTTCTAGTTTTCATGATCCTCTGAATTTTGACGACTGTGCGATGTTGTGACGGGTTCATATATTTTCTTATGGTTTTTGTTTGATGCTGTAGATTGATGTTTTGTGTTGTATGACTGTGGCTCTATAGAAGTCATCTGATTGCATTAGATTGGAGCGTTTTTAGAAAATGAGCTATATAAATGTCTTGATGTGTCTGTGGTCTCTTGAAATGTCGTGGCATGGGGAGCCTGTTTCAAACCGTGGGTCTGAATGTACAGTCTTTTCTGAGTTCACTCTGATGCATTCTATTCCTACGTGAGACCTGTCTTTAGCCATACTTTTGGGGTCAGGAGCACTTCTGAGTAGTTGTAGCTCTGTGGGATCATGCTATATGAATCTTTGTAGTGAATGAATAAGTATACATAATTACGTATATATAATTATATATATATAAAATGTACCAATATTCATATACCAATATGATGTATTGATACATAAACATGTACATTGTACAAGCTTACCTATATACTGACATTAATTAATGTTTAATGTGTTTAATTGTAAGGAATTCTGGCTAAGAAGGCCGTGGAAGCGGGACTGACTGTGAAGCCGTACATCAAGACAAGTCTTTCTCCGGGCAGTGGTGTTGTTACGTACTATTTGAAGGAGAGCGGCGTCATTGAATTCATGGAGAAACTGGGGTCAGATCATCGCTCATCACTTCTTACAGCTCTGCTTTATACTCTTAATAATTAATCTGTTATTTTTCATTGTTTACCATATACTTTTAATTTTAATGTTATGTTACTACTTTAATTTTAATGTTATGTGACTAATGAATGAAGAATATGCGTTGTTTACTTACTGATTTCGGTTATTTGTGTAAGAATTTATTTGAACTGTCACAGTTGACAAGTTTCCTGTTACTACATTATCATCGTTTAACGATAAAGCAGACTGAAATTAAATCTGTTGTTTGATTTGTTGTTTCTTGAAATCTCCTCTTCCGTTGGCTCATTTCCTCCACAGTCGGCTTTTAACATCTGATTGAATTTAACCATGGAGTTTGGCTTGCACACTTATAAGTTTCTTTCGTACTCTTTTGTTGATTGAATGAAATGAGTTGGTTGAAATGTTGATTGTTTAGGTTTAACGTCGTTGGCTATGGATGCATGACGTGCATTGGAAACAGTGGACCACTTGACGAATCAGTTGCAGAAGCCATTGAAAAGGTTTTTACCTGCATCTTATTTCACTCCCATCTTCATAGGATTTATATTAAGAAATGTAGGATAATTGGTCAATATTTACATGTTAAGGTATTATTTCCTACCTTGAAATTAAGCATTTAGAATTTTAGATGTATTGCTGTGGTGTTAAGGAATCTAAAAGGCATGCAGCTTCCACTGTTAGTAATGCATTTTCAGTGCATTAAATGATTTGAAGTGAATTAACTTCCTATTTAGTATGCCTTTCTTCCATTTCATCTGGATAATACTATGATACTTACTTGGCATGCCAGTACTCTATTACGGTATGTAGTGTAAAGTCTACGCTGTAGTATTTAGAACATCAGAGCAATCATCAGAATTTGTTGCCATTTGCGTCTCAACTGATGACTTGTCTGACATTTCAAATTGAATATCAACCAATGGTCAAACGAACTTTTCAGGTTTCCATGACCTGTTGGTTTTTGACCGAGATTTTCCAAGGAATTTAAGAAAAACGGTTTAGTGCAAGCAGCCACGGATTGATTGGTGCGATTAGATTTGATTGTCAGTGATTAATGATTGATGATTGAAGTTCCTTTCTGTTTTGTTGGTTGTTTTCTAGAACGACCTTGTGGCCGTCGGTGTTTTGTCTGGCAATCGTAACTTTGAGGGTCGTATTCATCCGATGACTCGCGCCAATTACCTCGCCTCCCCTCCTCTCGTCATTGCGTACGCGTTGGCTGGATCCGTTCTCATTGACTTTGAAAACGAACCAATCGGTAAGCAGCATCTCTATAATCATAATCATCTCTATAATCATAATCATCTATATAATCATAAGCGTCTATATCAGGGGTGTCAAACCTTTTTGAGTGGCGGGCCAGAATGAACATCTTCCTGCAAGTGGCGGGCCAGGGTGTCGAAACTCGTGAGAAAAATTGGGTATAGTGATTTGAGAGGGAGCTCCAGGCTAGCTTGGTCAGCCAATTCCAATAAAATTTTGGTAAACGCGCACACTGCATGCCCGTACTCCAAACAATATGGCTGCCAACGAATGGAATAAAATTAGAGCGCGACCGATCGACGCCATCGCAACATGCATCTCAACATGCAAAGCGTGAGGGTCGGTTAGGGCTCAGGTTAGGCGCCGTGAGGGTCGATTAGGGTTAGTTTTAGGGTTAGTGCAGTCATTCTGCTGAAATTGAAGCTGAATTGATGAACAATGTCGTCGATGGTCGCACTCTAATTTTATTGCGTTCGTTGGCAGCCATATTGTTTGGAGTACGGGCATGCAGTGTGCGCGTTTACCAAAATTTTTGTATTTATAAGTAAATCTCAAATGGTGCAATTTTTAGCATACAAAACAGCCAAATAGGGAGGCTTATAAAATCTTAATTTTGATTTTCATTATCAGTCGTGGACATGACATAGAACTCGTAAAGCTTTTGGTCTAATCCTAAGGTAATTAAATCTAGTTATTGTCATAAAATAAATGGCTCACAGTCTACCAGTAAGCTTGCAATAAAAAAATTATCACCTTAAGTTTAAGTCTTGTAGGCCTATCCCTTCACAACGCTATCGTTTTCCTCACAAATTAAAGATAGGCCTACTGGATAACTGTTGTATTCACCAAAGAAATACATATCCATCCAAATATCGCGAAAAGGTCTTGATTTAATGTCCACTTTCGTTTCTTATTAAATTTTGACAACATTTTAAATATTAGAAGTGTTTCGTAACTTTCATAATTTTGTCGACCAACCGGAAACCACAGATTATGACAGTCTACAGATACACAGTCTAGAAAGAGCTGTGCGAGTGTGCGTCTGAGCAAAAGTGACGTCATTAAGAAAAAAAACTTCCATGTATTTGGCGCTGACTGTAAAATATCAAAATTTGAACTTTTATCCTCAAATTTTGTAATCTTTAGGAAAGGCTCCGCGGGCCAGAAAAAAATCGTCGGCGGGCCAGAAATGGCCCGCGGGCCAGCTCTTTGACATCCCTGGTCTATATAATCATAAGCATCCCTATAATCATCAGCATCTCTATAATCATAAGCATCTCTATATCAGTGGTTCCCAACCTTTTTTGACTATGGGTACACTTTTTCTAAGTTGGAGGACATTAGGGGGCCACAAGGCTAAAACTTAATTAACTAAGGCATATAAATTTGTTTTAATTGATTCAAAAGATAATGTTTTATGTTATTTATAGACGTCAAAATAGAATAATTTGTAATAGAAGATAATTATGTGTTATATCCTGGTTAAAATGTCAATTTTCCATATATTTGTGTTAATTCTTTGAGAGATGAGGGCCATTATTTTAGGCCTGGCGGGCCACTTTTGGCCCGCGGGCCATGGGTTGGGAACCGCTGATCTATATAATGGGAATGATTGACCGGATATTAATCTAATCTGATGGTCGAACATCTCATCTCTGCACCATCTGCAGAACTTGGGTTTGTGAGTAGTTGGTATATTGTGTTTATTTACAGGACATGGTAAAGGTGGTAAACCCGTCTTCCTCAGAGACATCTGGCCTCTGCGAGATGAAATCGAGGTAGGATTTTTCTCTCTTCAATCGAATGAAATCGAGGTAGGATTTCTCTTCAGTCGAATGAATAGAGGTAGGATTTCTCTTCAGTCGAATGAATAGAGGTAGGATTTCTCTTCAGTCGAATGAATAGAGGTAGGATTTCTCTTCAGTCGAATGAATAGAGGTAGGATTTCTCTTCAGTCGAATGAATAGAGGTAGGATTTCTCTTCAGTCGAATGAATAGAGGTAGGATTTCTCTTCAGTCGAATGAATAGAGGTAGGATTTCTCTTCAGTCGAATGAATAGAGGTAGGATTTCTCTTCAGTCGAATGAATAGAGATAGGATTTCTCTTCAGTCGAATGAATAGAGATAGGATTTCTCTTCAGTCGAATGAATAGAGGTAGGATTTTCTCTTTTCAATCCAAATTCATTTGTCACCGACCAAAGCAAGGATTGGCTTGACGAAGGAAACACGTTGGAAGTATTAGCAATTTAATGAGAAGGTGTTTATTGACCCAACTGGTCTGGTCTTAGTTTATTTGTCACAGCTGGAGACCAGTGGAGAGGAATATTCATTTCAGGTAGAGAATAACAAAACGCAATAACAGTAACATGCAGTAACATGCTGTAAATTTCTTAAGCACTGTTTGAAAGCTAAGCAGAATGTTCCCAAAGATCAGAGGTTCATTGTTGTTTCGCTGCAGAAAGAGATTTAGAGATTTCTTACCACAATGAAATCAGACAAAAAAGAAACTCCAACATATTAATGTATTAATGTTTTAGAAACGGTGTGGTGAAGTGTGGACTTGTTTTCTAAGCAGTTTTTGCAATTCATGAGATGGTCATTTGGGCATTTTGTGTGTGTTTGAATTGCTGCAGGAATTAGAACGAAAGTTTGTCTTGCCTGCAATGTTTAAAGAAGTCTACGCAAGAATTCAGGTTCGTTGTCTCTTGTGAAATAATTGTCTGGTAATTTAGATAGAATGAACTTTCCAATCTACAAATCATTTAGAGCTAATACTAGAGTGAAATACCTTTAATTTGATGCATTAAGTATAAATAAATGTTAAAAATTGGCAAAGTTATACGCGTGCAAAGTCGGGACATCTATGCTAAACCACCCTGTACATTTATTTATTTTTCGTTATAACGACAGAACCACAGAAATTACATGATTAGTTAGGTTAATTTTCTTTTGATCTTTTTGAAAAGCTTTGAAGTGGATTGACATAATAAATCTGATACATGCATACTTACGTAAGTATTTGGTTTTGCAGAACGGCAGTGAGTACTGGAATAAGCTTGAGGCTCCAGCAGACGTCCTGTATCCGTGGGATTCCAGCTCGACCTACATAAAGTCACCTCCGTTCTTTGAGAAGATGGTTAGTGCAGAAGTTATGCTTTATTTCTGATTGTGTCTGTGTAAATGTTTAGTATTGTATCTTGTATAATATGCCAGTGGTTCAAGTCTTTCATATTTTCATTCATGTCTGCTTTATCTATTTTGCTGTCTGTTTATGTATTTTCATTTCTAATATTTCATTTACGTTTATTCTATTTCTGTTTGATTTATTTTGATTCCATTTCTGTTTTATTTAGTTTATTTTATTCTGTTTTTCTGTTTACGTATGTTGATTGTTTCTCTTTCATTTACGGAATGGCATCAAAGTGGACAAGGTAATGGTGGTATGGGTGGTAGTAGTGGCGGCGGCGGCAGTGCGGTGAGGTGGTAGTAGTGGTGGCGGCGGCAGTGTGGTGGGGTGGTAGTAGTGGTGGCGGCGGCAGTGTGGTGGGGTGGTAGTAGTGGTGGTGGCGGCAGTGTGGTGCGGTGGTAGTAGTGGTAGCAGGTGATAGTAATACATCGAGGTAGCATCATATGATGGTGCCTCAGACACACTTGGTATCTTGCGTATGTGTCTGATTTTCTGTTTTCGATTTTTCACTTCTGTTTTCTCTAATATTTCAATTTTTTTCTACGGCGACGTTTTGTTTGTCGCAGTCGAAGGATCTTCCGAAGTCATCGACGATAAAAGAAGCGTACGTTCTGTTGAATCTTGGAGATTCAGTGACGACTGATCACATCTCACCCGCAGGAAGCATCGCAAGGACCAGCGCGGCTGCACGATATCTCGCCTCCAGAAGGTAGAGATCATTGATCATTAACTACTCAGAAATACATGCAAACTAATATGTTTGTTAACGTGCATTTATATAGCACCCTTACAAGACCTCAGAGGTGTTCATGTCTTCGTGACCTCATAACCCAATACATGGCTCAATGATCCATAGAAGGCTGTTGCTGGGCTTCTTGTTCTCACAAGTATTTCATGTTTCTGCAACTGAGGTCAATTTATGATCCACCTCCCAGTTCATGTTTTGTCTGTCTGCCTATCCTTCTGTCTGGCAAGACAAGGATGTGAGGGAGGACCAACTGCAATCATCTGCTCAGTCTGACAAATAATATTGATAACTCTTAACACATTGTTGCACATACACCTAGAGAGAAACTGCCAAGAGGCCCAGCCAGGTTTAAAATTTAAAACAAAATGTATTCAGCTATTTCCATGCGAAATATACCTTTGCCAGCAGATTCAGTGTACATGGGTCAGCTAGCAAAGAACCACAAGAACTGGTCTAACGGTAATATTACGCACTGTTCTTATATTTATACCCATGCAGAATTCCTGCCAACATTTCACGGCCCCCATATTATCCACAATACCAGATACTGATATGCGACAAGACATACATGTGCAATTGTGCATCTTATCTATACAAACACGCAGTCTTACATGCGCTCAAAGTTTTTTTACAGATATGCAGCCACACTCTCAAATATCTTTCAGAGACACTTTTTCTTCTTATTCATCTCATAAATGCCTAATATGGGTGTTTTAGAGTTATGCTGCATAATCATCTCATTACATTACAGTGAAAAATGGCTGTAGCTGTGTAATTTCTCTTTCGATGGTTAGCGTTGCTGCGAGAGAATTCAATTCGTACGGTTCACGTCGTGGCAACGATTCCGTCATGGCAAGAGGAACGTTTGCAAACATTCGACTTCTCAACAAACTCGTTGGAAAACCCGGACCAAAAACCATCCACATTCCATCTGGAGAGACGGTCGGTGGAGGACACTTCGATTTCTGATCATCAGTTTGCATCTGTATATAAGAATGCATAAACTTTTGTATCTATTTCATTTATTTTTCTCGGTTGTAGAGCAGTCCATGTGGAATGACAACGCTATAAAGCTGCGTTTATTACAGCTGATCAATCAAATTTTGTTTTATAAGTCTCTTAAGTCTTCCTTTTTTGCCATGGCTGGGTTGGGAGCGCTCCTTATGGATAGCTATGCATGGATTGGATAGCTATGCTGTGCCAACCTCATCACAGCATAGAACAGATATTCATTAGTAGTTTACCAATTGGTTATAATAACCTCTACTAGTTTGACCACTTTTTGAGAGTAGTCTGTCTTTTCTCCTATCTTTTTTTAGCATTGTTTGTTGTTTTAAAATGATTATATTGTGTTTACATGATGGTGGTTCTTCTGTGCATTGCAAATGATGTTTTCTGTTTCGTTAGATGGATGTGTTTGATGCAGCTGAGAAATACCGATCAGACGGTCACCAGGCGATCATCTTGGCCGGAAAGGAGTATGGTTCCGGATCATCACGAGACTGGGCGGCCAAGGGACCATGGATGCTGGTCAGTTGTCTGTCTGTCACTCTATCTGTCACTCTGTCTGTCACTGTTGTTTATATATATATATATCTTCTCTGCCCTACTTTTGTTATATCTCTTCTCTTACTCTTGGTCTTGCCCAGCATCCAAGTACCGTCATGATCTCATTAGTCTGCCAACTTCAGTCTCCTCTCTTTGTCCAACACACTCACGTGACAGGCATGATCTCCTTATCTCATGCGAGCAATGACTGCTTTTTTACCAAACCTCGAGCTTTTCCCTTTATTTTTCCTGCACTTTGGAATCATCAATCTCCATTGACACATTCTTCATTGTTAACTGGTACTTCCACTGTCTAAAAATTACTTTCTTTTCTCTGGGTCTTTCGCACAGGGAGCACCTCAGGTGTGCACTGTGAGAGGTGCTTTATAAATCTATAGATACGATTATAGATATAAAATATTTTTGCAGGGTGTTCGAGCAGTGATTGCGGAGAGTTACGAGCGTATCCACCGCAGCAACCTCGTTGGAATGGGAATCGTTCCACTTCAGTACAAAGACGGAGAAACTGCCGACACCCTCAGCCTCACTGGATCCGAAACCTTTTCCATTGAATTGCCGACTGATATCCAGATTGGTCAGGAAGTTGATGTCAAGGTCAGTTCTGGTTTCAACGTCAATTTTAATGATGTGCTGACAAAACTTTGCGGTGTAAAGTTTTTAAAGTTCATAGATAAACTTATTGTTGTGGGTATTTACACGGGCTGCAGTCAATTTTTTTACGCAGAAACTTGGCACATGTCCAAGTTTATTGAACAAACTTCTAGGAATTGGTGATGTTCTTAAGTGTCTCATTGCCTGTAGCATATGATGCAGTGGTTCTGACCGTCTTTCTTTTGACCCACATTTAGAACTTCATTTGCCCATACCTGATTCATCGGTCACCTTTTTTTGTGAGCACTTATTATTTAGCATATTTGTGTTGTCTTTTGTGACTAAGTGATATTGAATAATAGGATAAATAATTACATGCTCTTGTTTAATTTTCCTTAAGTCCTTTTTGTTTGACTATGCTGTATGCTGTGCATAGGTGAATGATGGACGTAACTTTCGAGTGAAGGTTCGCTTTGATACGGACGTTGAGTTGACCTACTTTCGTAACGGTGGAATTCTCAACTTCATGATTCGTCAACTACTCTGAGTTTCGCTCTATGTTTTCCGCTGATTCACCTTGCAATCGATTCGCGTAATTATGTTAATCAACGGGGAAACTTGTAATCATGATTGATTTTAGTTTGAGATTTCTTACATCGTTTCAAATTTTGAGGCTTTACGTGGTGCTTTGCTGGAATTGATTTGTGGGAAGGTGTTTTCTACTGATTTATTTTTCGTCGACAAATTCAGATAAGTGTCAAGAGAACGTTACTATAATAATAAGTAAGATAACATTAGGTGAAGTACTGTAACATGTTGAGTCACATTAGTGTTTGTAATGTTTGAGAATGAATGTGCTGTAGATACTTGCTACTAGTGTAGTAGTGAGTGCCAATACATGTCATCGTTTTTTGAGTTTACGATGTTTTGTCGATTTTTGAGGATTGTTGGTGTCAACCATTGGCCCTGCCTTTTATTTTCATTCAAAAAGACCCTAGGTCCTTATGATAATGAACTTTCACTTTAATTGTGACTGTCAATTCGCCCTCTTCCAATTCCCAGTGGGTACAATGTAGTTTTTGGACGTACCCTCTCCTGTATCAGAATGATGTTTGAAGTCTTTTACATCCGAGGATAATGTAGCAACCATGTCCAATCAGTTAATGCTCTACTGTGAAGTTTTACCCTCTGATTTGCATATCGGTCTCATGACCTATTTGAGCAATGCTCCCGACTCAAAAGCACATTGCACGCATGTTGACTATATAAGCGCATGCAACCAACACAAATGTTTGAATACAACTGATTTATTAAAGCCAACCGAGTGACGTCTACGGACATTGAGTCATTTAACTTTTATGTTTTATCTGTTCGTTTGAACAAGAAGTCGTTAAGTCAGATTACTGTTAGCACAGAGTTCAGTCATTTGTCAGTTTCAAAATTCTTGAGCTTAGGTCACTGCCCGACCATAGGTCATTGTTTATTGTTGCTATGTTCAGTGGTAAATTAAATATTAGTCCGTTTCATCAAAAATATTGCTTAATAGGAACATGATGATAGGCGATTGTGGATTGAAGTCTTAGCAATAGTTGCATAACCAGTATTGTGATAATTAATTGATTATCGTAATTCATTATTAGTCATCTCTTTATTTATATTTATCAACCTGCATTATTAAATTCTGGTTTTCACTTTTGTCTGATTGACTTCATTTCAATCAACAATAAGAGTTTTGTTTAAAAAAATGCTTAGTTGCAAGCAGTCTAGTTTTTACTACATTGGTAGTATATAAATTACAATTGCAAATTTATGTAGCACCATTTCAAGAAAGACTTTTGTCAGAGTGTATGTTTTTGGTGATTTGAGTTGTAGCATCATTTAAAAAAAAATGGCCATCATTGGGTCTTTGGCTGTTGGTCATATTAGTTAAAGCTGTAAACATTGTTTAGGAACGTACATAGATGTTTACGTAAACGTCTGTTTGTTTTTTAGTTTAGACTTACAAACTGATGTATAATCCGATGTACAACAGTATTTGAAGTAATTTGATTAACTGCGTTTCTTTTCATGTATACCGGTAAATTGATTTCTTGCCAAACAATATTTTGTGTGAAGTCTAGTAAAGAACAAATACATGGTAAATGAATTAAATAAAACTGATGTGAATAAATATACTGTTTTATTTTTTAACACTTTAACGACGAGCTGCATTGCTTTCTTAATCACTTTTAGAACAGTCTTGTCGATGTAGGGTTAAGCCATAAAGTTGTTATCAAGTTCTTTTAAGGGAAGGGTTTTGAATTAATGTGAATAAACGTGGCAACACATGATATCAAAAGCAGCTTTAAAGTGGACCACCGACAACATTGAAGACATGACATTTGTGACTGGACTCCTCTGGTTGGATTAAGAGCTGCTTAACTTGTTGTTCAGCTTCAAGTAAAAAAGTGAGGCACTCAGTTGCGTGCAAAACTGATTGTAAGCAGTCGTCGAGATGTCATATACGCTCATAAACTTATTAGAAATTAATTATTATAATCATTATTAGAAACATTTTTAACGTGTTCAAAGTCACACAGAAATGTGAATTGGAGGACTTGCTAACGTGTAGAACACTGTACACATGGTGCCACAGATACATCAGATAAATAAGGAGTCACAAAGTCATCATACAATATGTATCCGCTCACATGTACAACTGTTGCTAGAATAGTGACAGTCGCACAGATCTCACATAAAAGCAGATTCTTGCACAAAGGTAGTGAAACAGACAGGTTTCAGACGCACACCTATACTCACAAATAGAAGACTCACACCTATACTCACAAATAGAAGACTCGCACCTACATGTATACTCACAAATAGAAGAGCACATTTCTCCACAAATACAAACGTGTAGGCAGGGCCGGATTTAGGGGTGGGCACAAGGGGCAGTGCCCACGGGCCTCCACCACATAGGGGCCTCCACCACACAAGCAAGAATCTTTACAGACTTTTTAGTAGGCTACTGTAAACTGCCCAAAGATACAATTTCGTGCAAATATTTTATGAAAAGAAACAATTGAAAGACACGTGAAATCCTGAAAGGTCAGAAATTAGGGTTATGGTTATGCTTAGAGTTAGGGTTATTCGTTCGCTTGGAATCTCAACAAGATATCCTAATTTCTGACCTTTCAGGATTTCACGTTTCTTTCAATTGTTTTGTTTTCTTAAAATATTTGCACGAAATTGTATCTTTGAGCAGTGTACAGTACTATAAGGTCTGTAAAAAATTCTTGCTTGTGTGGTGGAGGCCCCTAACCCTAAACCTACTTGTAATTTTCAGGCAACGATCAATTATGCAACCAGTTTTACAGCATAGGCTACAGCCTACACGTATGTCATGGAGATCAGCCTAATCTTTATATTTGGTAAGGCCTTTATATCCTACTGCAAGTTGAAGATGAGGCGCCCTTATGACGGCATTGCTGTGATACGTACGGCACCATTAAAATTGATATTTAAATTTTTTTATAGAATGTCCTTTTCAAGGGCCTCCACATGGGCGGAGACCTAGGGCGGACAGGGGGGACGGTCCCCCAAAAAGGTGTTGGGACGGCCCCTGTATTGGTCCCCCTCCCAAAGTTGAGCGTCAAGACTTTCACGGTGGGTGGGAAAAAAATTTATTGGAAAAAATTGAATTTGTTCTTCACTTTTAAACTTTTTTGGTCCAAATGACTAAAAAAGGTCATCAACTTTTTGGCGGCGAAAATAGAATTTTTCTTGAGAAAAGGGTCGCGGAAAATTTTCGTCCGCCCAAAAATCTCGCGTCTTTCCTTCAGCCACCCGTCAGTCCCCCCCCAATCCTCAGCCCAGGTCTCCGCCTATGGGCCTCCACCACAGCGGTGCACACGGGCCTCCACCAAGATAAATACGGCCCTGCGTGTAGGAACAGATACACTTAGACACCTCAGGCTAATCAGTGACATTAAACCACAAATTTGTCAAGTGCAGAATTGGAAAAACTAAAAAAACTTTCATGTTCCGAACAAGACATTGTATAGTTTATTATGCAGGCACACAAAAACACTGAAGATATTTGTCTGCAGGAAACGTCAGTTAAGAATGTCTGTCATAGATTTATCCAGGCAGCAATTGCAGCCATAGGATGTTTTGAACTGATAAGACCATTATT
This sequence comes from Lumbricus rubellus, assembly GCA_945859605.1. NCBI lineage: Eukaryota > Metazoa > Annelida > Clitellata > Crassiclitellata > Lumbricidae > Lumbricus > Lumbricus rubellus. Next base: position 3,890,003 of record OX243827.1, read on the forward strand.
TCCTATAAGTGCATTAAGCTACTGTCAAATTTCACATTCATGATAGTGCAAATGTGCAACGAAATTTTCATTTTCTTTCAAAATTATAAATACCTAACAAGTTCAACTGAAGGGAAAAGTCGAGAGGTAAGACTATCTTGGGAGAACCTGCTCCACTTGTTTCCTATACATGATTAAAAAATTGATTCTCACATTCTGATAATGACAACATGACATTGTGATATGTATTGTGACGATCATCATCAGTCATCGATATCTAGAGCAACTGTGTGTTTACTTTAGGGTGAGAATCTAGAGATGGGTGAGACATCCTATGTAACAAAAATATTGAAACATTTGGAGCTACATCGCAAAGTCAATGAGTAATCAATATTTAAATGAGCTGCTGCTGCTTAAAATTCATCTCTTATAATTATGACAGCTCGAAATGCCACAGTTGATTTGAAAGGAGGACATGGTTCAATTGCAGTCTGTCATTCTTGAAATGGTCGAGTGAAATCATGACGCGTCATGTTACGCTTGAAAATCTCCGACTCGAAGAATGAAATCTAAAACACATGATCACAAATAAATCATTGCTGAGATTGAGAACTAAAGTGTGCTTACTTATTTGCGTATGCTGTAGGCTAACTGTAACATATCCATTTAATGCAACAATTTCGTCCTGCTGCAGTACTGTTATGCAATAATTTTGCTGATGGTCTTTGTTTAAGCTTATATTTATATGCAGGTTTACAGCTTGCCCCTCCCATGAACTGTTTTCAGGACAGTTCATTTGCATTGCTTTAAATTAGTAGGCTAAGCCTAATGTTAAGACTTACAATCGTTGAAGTTTTCGCCTATACGACGCCTTTTATTTCTTATCTGTAGACGGATCTGGAATCAACACACGAGCAGGGAGGCAGTCGATTTAAGCTCCATCATAAACGTTGGTATTTTGCTTGCAACGTGACGTAATGATTACGTCATCGCGCGCTCATTGTTCGATCCGCTGAGCCGTCGTCGCAGTTCCGATAATAATTTTTACTTTTATTAATGAATTTGATATTAAGTAATTAAATATTGTAACAGGAGCTAGCACGAAATTTGAATGAGATTTTGCAGAAGACGGACGCATCCGAGTACGACAGCTGCTTTCGAAATTCCAGAATAATCTACCGACATCTTCCATCGAAATTCTCACGATTCTGCTCCACCAACAACACTTCTTCCTTCGAATGCTTTTCGTTTAACATGGACATCAGGTCAACGTAAATAATTGCATGACATTGAATTTTATCGAAATTTGGGCATAATTATAGTATCGGTGACCGACGTGTCGATTATGATGCAAGGCGTGCGGGTCGTTTAGGGCTGAGGTTAGGCGTCGTGCGGGTCCGTTAGGGCTGGGGTTAGGCGTTGTGCGGGTTGGTTAGGGCTGAGGTTAGGCGTCGTGCGGGTCCGTTAGGGCTGGGGTTAGGCGTCGTGCGGGTCGGTTAGGGCTGAGGTTAGGCGTCGTGCGGGTCGGTTAGGGCTGAGGTTAAAAAATAGGGCTGAGGTTAGGCGTCGTGCGGGTCGGTTAGGTTAGCCTGGGCGTCGTGAGGGTCGGTTAGGATTAGGTTAGGGTACGTGGCATCATTCGGTCCCCGATACTTTAGTTTTGCTGAAATTGGAAATAAGTAGTTGATAAATATTGTAAACTGCTTTTAATGTTTGTCTGTTCTTTTCTACGTTAGTGACTGTGGAAGTTGATGTTTGTCATAATTTTTTTATTGCATTAATTTCTCTGGATTTTACTGTTGAGCAATATTGCTGTATAGGAGATTGAGACCAGGTTGGCTGAGGTCAGATGAAAGGAATTGAAATAGAGGAGAGGGTGACCTCAAGTTGCATGGAGCAGGGAAAAGATTCATGAAGAGGATTCCATGGATTTGAAATATAGGAAAGAGCGACCTAGTCTAAGTCTCACGCAGAAGACTCCATGGAGTTGAAATAGTGGAAAGGGTGACCTTAAGTTGTATGGAGAGAAGCAAGAAGTGACCACGTTGCATGGGGTGGGGGAAAGACCCCCAAGAAATTGAGAGAAATGGACTGTGGATTGAGTTGAATGGATGTGACAGTTGGATTGGAATGGAGAGATTAAAGAGTTGGTGGATAGATGTGGTTGAATAGAGAATGCAGTTATTGTGTATAGCTTTTGCTTTTATTGGTTTTCAAGTTAAGTAGCTTAATCTAGAATTTATTCGTATTTTTTAGTTAACGCTGAATGTTATCATGTTGTAAACTGTTGTTTTCTGATGTGTTGTATATATATATATGTAAGTTGTGTGAGAAATGTGGTGTCCAAATGCATCCCATTTTCTCTGTAAGATTAGCAATGCATGTTTAGCCGTATAGCCATTTGGGTATTTCGATCATAAGCATCTCTGGCAGTTTTACTTTTCATGCATGTTTGCCTTAGTATTCTTTAATTTTCCTTGTCGTCTTTGCATTAACGTTTCATATTATGGGGGCCTACTTCATATCTATAGCCTACTCCCTGCAGTCTCAAACTCACTTTGTCCGTGTATCTCACGCTCACATGATCTCTCTTTGCTTTCTCCGCACTCTGGAGTTTTCTCACGTTTTTCACTTTCAGTCTTCGGATGGCACAAGTTCTAATATCAACTAACTGCGTTTTCGTTATACCCGCTAACCATCTATCTTTCTCTTTCTATTTGTCCATCCATCCATCTATCCATCCATCTGTTCTGTTCTCAGCCATCCTTGATCCGAGGGTCGGCCGCATCATGTTCCTCCAACGCTTCCTGTCCTGAGTGTCCTCCGTCAGTCTTATCATTTCTCCCAATGTCAATCCAGTCCATTCCTTTATAAGTTGCCCAGCCAGTTTGTTCTTGGTCTTCCTCTTTTCCGGTCTCCTGGCATTGTGCCCTGCATGATGTCTTTCTCAATGCATGTACCCTCTCTTCTCATCTGTCCATCTAATTTACAGTAGTGTGACTTCTTGTCTCGCATTTCCCACCCAAAACTACAAATTGCTCAAATTGCGAATATTTTCAAAATTGGAATTTCTGTGGGTAACAAATACAAGAAAACTTGGGGATGAAATTAAACTGCCTTATGAGCGCTGAGATGATCGGAATACGGAGACCTTTGCCAACACCTCCTCGTGGTGGTCTCTGGGCGTGCAGTTAAACCAGCTGGTTGACTGCATGGCGAAGATTGGCAGCTTTGTCTATGGCCATATAGCGGTGTCTTTGATTGTTTATGATGATGATGATGATGATGGTAGTGATAATAATAATGATAATAATTCATTTATTTGTTGTTGTTGATATTATTACTATTATTATTATTATTATTATTATTAGGTCTATTATTATTAGGCATAATATTTAGGGCTGTTGTTCGATTAAAAAATTTAATCGAAATTAATCGCACAATTTACTTTTTTAATCGCAATTAACTGCAAATTAATCGCAATGCATTTTCTTCAAGTAGCCTATATCAATGTTAATCTATATAAATAAAAATGTAATGGCGTTCGCAGCAAATTGAAAATGATAGGATCTGCCAAAGTAATGCACCGATTCTTTTCAAAATCTCACCAAAACGTTCCATTCGAATACGTGAGTGTTCTTTGAATGGTTTTCCCCCCCCCCAAAACGCAATCTTTAACAACAATATTTGATCAAATTCGTCGACTATTTCACCTATACAATTTTCAACGTCGCAGACGAAACATAGAATGAGGTCGAGTGCCGTGACGTCATAAGCGAGTTGCAAACGAAAGCAGCCTTTCGCTTTTCTTGGGGACGGGAGAGGGGAGGGTAGGGAGGGAGTGGGGGAGGGGTTGGGGAAGGGGGAGGTGAGGGTAAGGGGAGGGGCAGGCGAAGGGGAGGGTTGGGGAGGGGAAGGGGAGGGGTGGGGGTTGGGGGAGGTAGGGAGGGATGGTTGGATCCTCTTTTCAGCCACAGCAACGCATGGCCGGGTTCAGCTAGTATTTTTATAAAGATCCTAAAGCATAAATGAATAAATGCATTCTTTTCAATAACCTTTGGCTTAGGCTTATTGAATTTCTGCATTTTTTAGTTTTGTATAACAGCCAGAATTTAAACACTGTTCTAATCAGTCAACTTCTCAAAATCTGTCAATTTTTTTTCAGTTTGAGCCACTTTTTAAATGATATAAATGTAAAAATTAGTCGGTCTTCTGACTCTCAAAATTAAATTTCATTCCGCCAATTGTTTTTAGACCAATTTACTTTTATTTGTCGGTTCAAGGGATTCTCTTTTTAAATAACAACAGTACTATTGAACCTCATGAACTTGATCAGAATTTTTCACAAGATCTGAGGTTGTAGTTCTTGCCAAACCTTGTCTCTTTGTACATTTGTAAGCATTTAATGTATCATTCGAAACATGGATCCATTGGTCTTGCCCTCTTCTGGAGTTCAACCAATGTACATGTAGTCTGAACAACTTTAGTGGATGATGTGAAGTGGCCGATGTCAACGGCTCATCATCGTTATCGATAAATTAGGCTAATGCATGTTTTGGTTCGCATGCTAGCGATAAATGTGCGACAAATTGCTGTGATTACACTCAAATTCCTTCTTGGAATATTTGCAAAGAATATAATTATCACTAGTTTTAAGTAGGCTTATGATCCTTTAATTTAAAACGATTTTTATGCCTTTGATTCCATTTTAATCAGATCTAGACAAGACAAGGGGGTCGTATAATGAGACAACGGTCGTCATGGTTACCTGTTGTTGAAGATCTCGTATTGTATTGTTGTTGCGTCTCTTGTTCATCTGATGCAGTTCAAGTTGTCGTTTGTACGTGAGATGCTCTTGTTCCAGTTCCTTCCACAGCGCTACGTTCTCCTTCCATAGGTGATCGTCCGACGCTTTCTTCAGTCGCTTTTTAAAAAAATGAACAATAAAATTTGCCGTTTTCTTTTCTCTCGAATAATAGTATAATTAACATGACCTGTGCTCTTCATTTTAGAGCAGTGGTTCCCAGCCCATGGCCGGTGGGCCAAAAGTGACCCGTCACGGGCCGTCAGGCCTCAAAAATGGCCCTCATCTCTCAAAGAATTAGCAAAAATATATGAAAGAAGTTGATTGAAAATAGACGTGAATGCTACTTGGGGCTAGATATGGTACGAATGTTTACAAGAGAGGCAGCACCTAAGCAGAGCTTTCTCTCATGTTATATATTATGTGACTCATAATTATTGGGAGACAGAAATCAAAGAACATGTCTATACTTACTGAATTGGTTGACTTCATGTTGTCAACAAGAACAGAGACGGACGATGTCGTTGGCTGGCGTTGTTCTTCCACTGACGACCGTGCATTGGCATTTCGCGCACATGACTTCGATTCAGTCGATCTGACGCCTCTCAATATTCTTGCTTTCTCCATCTTCCACAAGTCATCATCGCCATTGAGATAGTTGTTGTGCGCAGGATATGTCGCGATGTCATCTCTAGACGATGATTTCCTAATTGTCTCTGCCGTCCCTTTTCCCAGAAACCGGTTAGCCATTGTTGAGGGTCTCTGCAATTCCTGTGGCTTGTTTAGTCGAGACAATAAACAGGACAGAGAGGAACATGTGGGATTAGTGGCAGTCTGATGGCTACATTCCAATTGATGGATCATTGATCCTTCTTCGTGGTTCTCTGCATGTGAACCACTCAACCGTGTCCTTACATTACCCACTCCTTCTTCTTCATCCAGTGATCCATCACTTAAACCATTCATTTGGTCTGTTGTGTGATTTTTATACATCAACAGACTTTCATTAACACTGTTACTAACATTACTATGGTATCCACCACTGCCACCATTGCCAACCCTACCATTAACTCCACCAATGGCACTGCTACTGATTATACCATTAGCTCTGCCATTGAGACTGTTTCTGTGTATATGAGACCATTTTCCTGACATGCCATCAAAGTCTTCATGTAATGTCTTTGACTCTCTTGTTGTGCCACCCAATGTAATTCCATATGGCACCAAGTAAGAACCTTCAAGAGTTTCAAGAGTTGCCTGTTGCTGTGAATGTGAAAACCGAGAATCATTCATCCATCGACTGCTTTGTCCAGACGTCAACAGATTTTCCTTGAAGCCAACCCTTTCCTTAGTATGGTCTGTTGATGTTGTGGGATGAGGCGACCACGAACTTCCAACTGGATGGTTGTTTTGAGTTTTGGATGTTGGCTTGACTTCCTCCCACACACCAAATCTCGATTCAATTTGTAGATCTGCTACACTTGAAGCGAATGGCTTTCGAGGCAGATGATTCAACATTTCAGCTAACTCTAAGTCTCTATTTGAAAGATTGTTATTCTGTTTTAAGATGGAATCAATACTGATTTCACTCTGAGAAACTTGATTACATTGAAGAGGAAACTGATTGGAAGAGGCATGCCTGGAAGCAGCTGAATGCGTATTTGGAATTCTATTTTGAGTATAAAGAGAATCAACAAAGAAACGTGGTGAAGTGGACTGACTTTTGGACGGCAAAGATTGATTCGGAAAGAGATCTGAACCATTTCCACGCCAATCACGGTTCTCATCCACTTCATGATAACCTTCATAGCTTCTACGGTGACTCTGAGTAGGCATCTGAAAAGAGTTATGGTCGCTGAGTTGAGCCACTGTCCAATCTTTCTCTCCAAGTAGAGTTTCATCATCTGAACTTAACGCGCTGTCTGTAGATATTCTTGAAAATCCAAAACCTGGCTCTAAAACATCGTCAACAAAGTCATCGTCATCATCATAACGGTTTCTCTTCTGCAGATTTTCCTTGGTATCTTCAAGGTCATCCATTTTTATTGTGTGGTCTCGTTGAATATCAGTCTCTTCATCACTACTTATTCCCATCTGAATTTCTGTTCTGATCTCAGTTTTGTTAAGCGACAATGTCATGCTTACGTCATCTGTTAAATTTATGTCATCTGTTAAAATGTCGACTTCTGCTTTCTCTTCAAGTGTCATTTCTTTTCCAAAGTGGTCGATAATAAAAGCTGAACTGTTTTCCAGGTTCTTATTTCCTATATCATGTGTGCCATCACATACGATTTCATCACCAGTTTCTCCTATGTTGTCTACTCCTGTTTGTTGACTTATCTCAGAACTATTCAACAGATCTTTCTCATCAATTCTTTTTATTTCTGATTTGTTGTCTCTTAACAGTTCGATACTCTCCTCTGTGTTTCTCTCTGCATCCTCTGTTCTTACTTTCACCTTTTCTTCAATGGATCTGGAATTCTTCACGTCACTTAAACGTTTTTCGTCGCTTCTTACAAATGCTGCAGTTCCGTCTTTCTTGTGTTTTTCTATTTCCTCATCATCATCAGATATTCCTTGTTCTTCAATCTCATTGATACCTGTTTCTTCATTAGCTTCTGTTCCTTCCTCCTCAGCTTTGCACATTTTTATTTTATCTGCATCAGCTGTCCCACCGTTCTCCCTTTCGGTTGTTAGTCCAGTTTTCTCCACATCAATTTGCCCTATTTTCTCCTTTTCAGCTGTTTGCCCAATTTTATCTGTATCAGTTGTCCCTATTTTCTCCTCTTCAGTTATTTCAGTTTTCTCCACATCAGTTTGCTCTATTTTCTCCTTTTCAGTTGTTATTTCAGTTGTCTCCACATCAGTTGTCCCTATTTTCTCCTTTTCAGCTGTTTGCCCAATTTTATCTGTATCAGTTGTCTCTATTTTCTCCTTCTCAGTTGTTAGTCCAGTTGTCTCCACATCAGTTGTCCCTATTTTCTCCTTCTCAGTTGTTAGTCCAGTTGTCTCCACATCAGTTGTCCCTGTTTCCTCCGTTTCATTTGCTAGTCCAGTTTTTTTAACATCAGTTTGCTCTATTTTCTCCTTCTCAGTTGTTAGTCTAGTTTTCTGCACATCAATTGACACTATTTTCTTCTCTTCAGTTATTTCAGTTTTCTCCACATCAGTTGTCCCTGTTTTCTCCTTCTCAGTTGTTAGTCCGGTTTTCTTCCCATCAGTTGTCCCTATTTTCTCCTCAGTTATTTCAGTTTTCTCCACATTAGTTGACCCTATTTTCTCCTTCACAGTTGTTATTAGGTTTTTCTCCACATCAGTTGTCCCTATTTTCTCCTCTTCAGTTATTTCAGTTTTCTCCACATCAGTTGTCCCTATATTCTCCTTCTCAGTTGTTAGTCCGGTTTTCTTCCCATCAGTTTGCTCTATTTTCTCCACAGTTGTTACTCCCGTTTTCTCCACATCAGTTGTCCTTATTTTCTCCTCTTCAGTTATTTCAGTTTTCTCCACATCAGTTGTCCTTATTTTCTCCTCTTCAGTTATTTCAGTTTTCTCCACATCAGTTTGCCCTATTTTCTTCTCCTCAGTTGTTAGTCCGGTTTTCTCCACATCAGTTGTCCCTATTTTCTCCACAGTTGTTACTCCCGTTTTCTCCACATCAGTTTGCCCTATTTTCTTCTTTTCAGCTGTTTGCCCAATTTTATCTGTATCAGTTGTCCCTATTTTCTCCTCTTCAGTTATTTCAGTTTTCTCCACATCAGTTTGCTCTATTTTCTCCTTCTCAGTTGTTAGTCCGGTTTTCTCCACATCAATTTGCTCTATTTTCTCCTTTTCAGTTGTTAGTCCAGTTTTCTCCACATCAGTTAGCCCTATTTTCTCCTTTTCAGCTGTTTGCCCAATTTTATCTGTATCAGTTGTCTCTATTTTCTCCTTCTCAGTTGTTAGTCCGGTTTTCTCCACATCAGTTGTCCCTGTTTCCTCCGTTTCATTTGCTAGTCCAGTTTTTTTAACATCAGTTTGCTCTATTTTCTCCTTCTCAGTTGTTAGTCTAGTTTTCTGCACATCAATTGACACTATTTTCTTCTCTTCAGTTATTTCAGTTTTCTCCACATCAGTTGTCCCTGTTTCCTCCGCTTCAGTTGTTAGTCCGGTTTTCTCCACATCAGTTGTCCCTATTTTCTCCTCTTCAGTTATTTCAGTTTTCTCCACATCAGTTGTCCCTATTTTCTCCTTTTCAGTTGTTATTTCAGTTTTCTCCACATCAATTTGCTCTATTTTCTCCTTTTCAGTTGTTAGTCCAGTTTTCTCCACATCAGTTGTCCCTATTTTCTCCTCAATTGTTAGTCTGGTTTTCTTCCCATCAGTTGTCCTTATTTTCTCCTCTTCAGTTATTTCAGTTTTTTCCACATCAGTTGTCCCTATTTTCTCCTCTTCAGTTATTTCAATTTTCTCCACATCAGTTGTCCCTATTTTCTCCTTTTCAGTTGTTATTTCAGTTTTCTCCACATCAGTTGTCCCTATTTTCTTCTCAGTTGTCAGTCCGGTTTTCTCCACATCAGTTGTCCCTATTTTCTCCTCTTCAGTTATTTTAGTTTTCTCCACATCAGTTGTCCTTATTTTCTCCTCTTCAGTTATTTCAGTTTTCTCCAAATCAGTTGTCCTTATTTTCTCCTTTTCAGTTGTTATTTCAGTTTTCTCCACATCAGTTGTCCCTATTTTCTCCTTTTCAGTTGTTATTTCAGTTTTCTCCACATCAGTCCCTATTTTCTCCTCTTCAGTTATTTCAGTTTTCTCCACATTAGTTGACCCTATTTTCTCCTTCACAGTTGTTATTAGGTTTTTCTCCATATCAGTTGTCCCTATTTTCTCCTCTTCAGTTATTTCAATTTTCTCCACATCAGTTGTCCCTATTTTCTCCTTTTCAGTTGTTAGTCCGGTTTTCTCCACATCAATTTGCTCTTTTTTCTCCTTTTCAGTTGTTAGTCCAGTTTTCTCCACATCAGTGTGCCCAATTTTCTCCTCTTCAATTATTCCAGTTTTCTCCACATCACTTTGCCATATTTTCTCCTTCTCAGTTGTTAGTCCGGTTTTCTCCACATCAATTGACACTATTTTGTCCTCAGTTGTTAGTCCAGTTTTCTCCACATCAGTTGTCCCTATTTTCTCCTCTTCAGTTATTTCAATTTTCTCCACATCAGTTGTCCCTATTTTCTCCTTCTCAGTTGTTAGTCCGGTTTTCTCCACATCAGTTGGCACTATTTTCTCCTCAGTTGTTATTTCAGTTTTCTCCACATCAGTTGGCAATATTTTCTCCTCAGTTGTTAGTCCAGTTTTCTCGACATCAGTTTGCCCTATTTTCTCCTCTTCAGTTATTTCAATTTTCTCCACATCAGTTGTCCCTATTTTCTTCTTCTCAGTTGTTAGTCCGGTTTTCTCCACATCAGTTGGCACTATTTTCTCCTCAGTTGTTATTTCAGTTTTCTCCACATCAGTTGGCACTATTTTCTCCTCAGTTGTTAGTCCAGTTTTCTCGACATCAGTTTGCCCTATTTTCTCCTTTTCAGCTGTTTGCCCAATTTTATCTGTATCAGTTGTCTCTGTTTCCTCTGTTTCATTTGTTAGGCCTGTTTTATCCACATCTGTTGTCCCCATTTTCTTCTTCTCAATTGTTAGTCCAGTTTTCTCTACATCAGTTGACACTATTTTCTCCTTTTCAGTTGTTATTTCAGTTTTCTCAACATCAATTGTCCCTATTTTCTCCTTTTCAGCTATGAGTCCAATTTTTTCAACATCAGTATGCCCTATTTTATGCCTTTCAGCCACAAATTCAATTTTCGTCACATCAATTTGCTCTACATTCTCGTTTTCAGTTGTTAGTCGAGTTTTCTCAACATCATTTGTCCGTACTTTCTCCTTTGCGGATTGCCCAATTTTATCTGCATCAACTGTCCCTACTTCCTCCTTTTTCAGTGGTAGGCCAGTTTTCTCCACATCAATCATCCCAATTTTGTCTTTTTCAGTTCCTAGTCCAGTTTTCTCTAAATCATGCATTTCATTTTCATTTTTCTCAGACTCTTGTCTTTCCATATTCTTGGTTGTAACTGTTCCTTCTTGCTTCAAAAGCTCTTCACCTAACTTTTTAATCCCAATTGTCTCTTCCTGTTGTACTATTTCTTCATCTTCTTTAGTCTCAGTTCTTTGTTCCTCCACATTTTGCTCTTCTGCTAATATTTCTTCATCTTCTTTAATACTAGTTCTTTGTTCTTCTACAGCTTGCTTTTCGTCAGGTATTTTCTTATTTTCAGTCATTGCTCTTCCTATCTGTATCATGCCATCTTTGTCACTTGGTTCTCTGTTTCCATAACCAATCGCTTTTCTATCACTTCCAACATCCAGCAGATGTTGATCTGTTTCCATTTCTTCCTTTTTAATCCTTTGCTCAATCTCTTCGTTCGTTTTTTGTTCCCCATTTTGAATTCCCACTTGTTCCTTCCCCTCCATTCTCATTTTGTTAATGTCAACCGTTTCATTCTCCACACTCATTCTCAATTCGTCTATTGCACGTATTTCTTTCCAGTCACTTACAGTAGCTCCTGTTTCCTGACCATCAGCTGTCTGTGCTTGTTTTATGTCACTCTCTATTGTTTCCTGTTTTTCTATTGTCTTCACTTGCTCACTGCTATCAAACTCAGTCTTGCACGGCTCTGTAATTCCTGTCTCCTTCTTCTCATGCTCCTCTGCTTTCTTGTCTGCTGCTGCTGGCCGTGCCTTCTCTTGCATTTCGAATAGTTTTCTCTCCTCGTCAATTATTCTTCTTTCATCTTCCTCAAATCTTCGTATTTCCTCATCCTCATCGCTCGTTATTTCTACCTCCTCCTCTGTTATCACTGTTTCCATCATTTTAGTTGTTGCTCCGGTTATCTCTCCAGTCATTCTTGACTGCTGCATGTGCTGATCGATCATCGGTATCTCCATCTCGACTCCTCCATCCTCTGTCATTTTTGCAACAGAAAGAGTAAGCTGTGGAGATTCCATAAAATCTGTTCTGTCAGCTCTTTCCTCGTCTTGACTCAAGAGTTTCTGCATGTTTGCTGTGATAACTGTTCCTTGTCCACTTTGTTCGACTTCATCCTTGTCAATCATTCCAGTGTTGCCCATTCCCTCAGTTCTCTTGTGCTCCATTATTTTCTCTGTTTCTTTGAATTCATTTGTTTTACTTCCCATATTGTCCTCTTCAACTGAGACTCTGTTGTCCTTTACATTTACTTCTCCATCATCGATTACACGACGTTCCTTTACATGTCCCTCAGGAATAAAGTTTCTCGTAATGTTTCTTGAAAGAAGTTCAAATTGTGAAAACATAACATTTCTAACCTCAGAATTCTCATTACCAATTTGTTGTTCACTTGGGCTACGACTGCCATCTTGAAAGCTTTCTCTGATCGAGTCTCTTCGTAAAGTTCCCATTTCCACATAATCCTTTTCAGTTTCCTTTTTCTCCACTGCTTCCTCTTTCATTTCTTTCCTTCCTAAATCAAATCCTTTGGTCAAATGTCTTTCTTCTGTTTCCTCCTTCATCTCTTGACCTTCAGCATCGGCTCTGTTTAAATCATCATCTGGTTCTTTGCATTCTTTTACACTGTCAAGTATGTGCAAATCTTTTCCAACTAAATCTATCTTTCCAGTTTCTTCTTTTTCTTCCATTTCTTCATCTTCTTCAGTTGCAGATTGTTCTTCATCCACAGTTCTTGCATCTTCGTCTTCCCTCTCCAAAGAATCTTCTTCTTCATCTCCAATCGACAACTCATCATCTTTTTGTGGTTCTAAAGAATCTTCATCACATACCGATAGTTCTTCTTCTTCGGCAGTTTGAGCATCCTCTTCTCTTTCTAAAGAATCTGTTTCTTGAAGATCTTCTATTCTAAAATCACTCTCTACTTCCATGTTTTCCTTTATTCCATCATTTCCTTGAGAATCGTCTTCCATCAAGTCGTCATCCTCGGTTTCCTCTCTCTCATCTTTGACTTCTAACGAATCTCCATCGACTTCTGATAAGACTTCTGACAAGACTTCTGATAAGACTTCCTCAACAGTTGACTCTTCTTCTTTCAATTCTAACGAATCATCTTCAGTCACTGATATGTCTTCGTCTGCTTCTTCTTTCTCATTCAACAAATCTTCAACTAAATCCTTCTCTATAGTTTGGTCATTTTGATCTTCGTCTACAAAATCATCTTTATAGAAATCTTCTTCATCAATTCCTTCCTTCTCTTCTTCTTCATCATCTTCTTCATTCAACCCCTTCTTGGCAGTTTGAACTTTTTCCTTAGCTTCCAAAGAATCTTCATTTCGATCCATCTTCATGTCATGTTCTTCATGCTTTTCTTCTTCATGAGAAAATTCTTCTTTTCGATCTGTCGCTTCTGTTGACTCTTTACTCTGAGAATCTCTAGTTAAAGTCTTCTCTAAAACTGCTTCTTTCGTTTCAGTTTCTCGAGTGCCATGAAGGGCATCGAAAACATCTTCATCGGCCAAATCTGCTTTGCTGCTTGTTTTTGTCTGAAAATTTACCACAAAATAACTTTGTAGAACAATGTACTATATTATGTGCATATAATAATGCAAAGAACACATTAACCTTTCTTTTTCCCATTGGATTCCAACTCCAAATGATCGTAGTTTTGAAGTACTTAACTATTTATCAATGCTCTTTGCATCATGATGATGGCACACCATAGATTCAAGTCTTATATACACGAGTCAATCTTATTTTAAGATCACCATTTGTTATAACAGAAAAATGCCCCCCACCATTTTCAGTTGCATAATTTCCACCATTTCCTCTAATAATTATAATTTATTGTCACCTAAGCAGCTGCATTTTTTGCCTTTCTTCTACAATGTCATCAATTCAATCTAAGTCATACAGTGCGAAAAGAGAGAAAATGAAGTAAATGAAGTCGAACCTCCTTCTGCAAGGATAAGTCTTGGCCATCCTTTGAGTCTTGGCCATCCTTTGAGTCTTGACCATCCTTTGAGTCTTGACCATCCTTTGAGTCTTGGCCATCCTTTGAGTCTTGGCCAACTCTTGAGTCTTGGCCATCCTTTGAGTCTTGGCCATCTGTTAAGTCTTGGCCATCTGTCGTGTATCGGCCATCCATTGAGTCTTGCGGAAGAGTAGAGTCGCTGGAATTGCCTGGCAGACGATCAGTTACCAAGTCTTTGGTTGTATCTGCAAAATATAACAACGAAATAGTCATCACAGAAATGTGCACCTGCCTTTCATATAGACAATGGCTCGATTCTAAGTTTAAACAGCAGCAAACATACTGTAGTTCTTTACATTAAAAGTCATAGGGTATTAACTGTAGCTCTTGTGTAATGCTTCCACTTTCAAAATGCGGACGGCAGCTGATTGGGTAGAGTGCTAGTAGCATGGAGATTATGGGTTCGAATCACCTCCTCTGAGAGTCAGTTTAATCTTGTGCATGGACTTTGAGTGAAGCCCTTCACTCACAATTGCTTGGCGCCATCAATTGAAGCTTGGCCATTAGATAGGAGTGCTATTATGGTACACATTGATGGCACATTGGCACAAAGTCTCCTTCGAACTTCTCAATTGAATTCTAATCTAAATGTTTCTAGCAGCCAAGTTATTTTCACATATTAAAAGAGAAGTTTGCTTGCCTGTCGAGATTTGCTGATCCACATCCACAGCACGAACGTCAGAACAATGGACGTCAGAACAATGAACGTCAGAACAATGAACCTCAGAACAATGGACGTCAGTCTGATCTGACCAACTGACAGATTTCTGTGAATCCACTCTTTTTAGTTCAGTGATTAGTTCTAACGTCCTTTCACTCACCCTCCGAATTTTATCAGAAAGTTTATTGCCATGATCTTCAATTGTTTCATCTAATTCTTTTGTAGTACGCTGTGTATTATATGTTTCAATCCCACCAGATTCATCCTCCTCCTTCTCCTCCTCTGTCTTGGTGTGCTTGGTATTCTTTTCCAATTCAAAGACTTCATTCAAGTGAGTTCTCGTTGATTCTCTTTTCTTCCACAATACGTCACCAGATTTCTCTAGATCAACGACATCTCCAATACTGTAACTAAGCTGCTCTAGTTCAGCATTGATGTGAGCGGTTGATTCAGTCGCAGTCTTTTCAGTTCTACTGAAGTCCACTGAAGCAACAATTTCTGCTTCTGTCTTCTCAGCCTGATGCCTGTGTAAAGTGTGTTTGGATTCTGCTGCTGCGGTGAATCCTGAGTTTTCTTCGTGAGTGACTAAGTTTGGGAGATTTCCAAATGTTGTAGATATCGTTACACTTGGTCGTAAAGCATCAAGTCTTTCAGGAGCTGTGATGTCTGCTGACCTCTGAGATATAATTTGTGATTCAGATGTTTGTGATGCGACATTGAGATGCACGTGTGTTGCCGATGCGCTCGTCGGATTCTGCGATGTATGAGAACTTTCAAACTTACGTTCTTCAGATTCGGAACCTTGCTGCAAAAGAATTAAGTCGTTGCCTTCGAAGCCAGAAAGCGGAGAAGCGCTGAGATGGTCCGATTGAGAATCAAAGTTTGATGTGACAGAAGAGGAGACGACGACGCTAGGATTGGATGTCAATGGATCTGGATCAACGGATGAACCTTCGTCTGAATCTATTTCCTGGTCATCGCCGACAGCCAACGACAACGACATCGAGTCTTTAGATTTCTTTGTAAAAATAGAAAGAAGAAAATTATTATTACCATTTTACCATTTACTGAATTAGTCTCAGTGCATTTAAATATTGTACGTCATGGCCAAAAGCCAGGCTAATGCTAAATCAAATAAATTGAGCAAAAATGGATGCATTATTTAGACTGAGCTAAGAAGTTTACTACCATACTGACTTACTATTAATTAACAACATAAAGAGCATTATTATTATTTATTACTTCAGAATTATGATCAGCGACTAATCTGTAATGGTTTTAATAACACAAACCTGTTATGGAATTTTTAGAAGAACAATAGAATAATAGATTCTAGACGATGGATCTCTAGTCAAACTTAACAACAAACATCTACCTTTGAATATGCATACATTTTCTATAATATACTGGACAGTAATAATTTGTAATTTATCTGTAGATTGTCTTTGAATTCCTTGTCTCAGAACATATGTTACATAGTACTCGTAATCGTAATCTCCAAATTTCTAAAGCCAATCGCATGGCCCCAGCTTATCCATCAGTGCTGTCTCAAGTCAGAAGGTTTGTCAAAAAGAGTAGTTCAAAGAAGGTCGTTATCGGGTGACATAGATTAGTCACTGTACAATGATATTTACAGGTCTAATAATCACACATTTTCAAGTAGTTCAATTTTAAAAGCAACTGTCAAAAATGGAATTTTATAGCTTAAAACACGTCTGCTGTAACAAGTACTTACATTTTAGAAAGCATAATGCACAAGGATACCAAGTTCTCTTACGAAGACAAAATGCCTACATGTATCCAAATAGCCAGGATTTTCAATTTTCTTACATACCGTAGCTAGACTTACCTTTCCTATGACCAATTAACTGTGTTGACTGTTAAGCTCTGACCAATGACTGAGACTCAATTGTAACTGACTGTCAACTGATTGACATATACTATGCACATTGTGATATTGATGACAGAAGAGATTAGATTGTGATTAAAAGAAAAGCTTTATGTTGGTTGTCGTCATTGATTTGTGTGAGATGTGATGCATAAATGAGAGAGCAGAGAATAATTTCAATAGTATGATCATCAATGCAACAATGACACAATAGATCCACTTATGCAACACTTCTGCACAACAGGAACATCTTGTTTGAACAATCATGAGCACAACACCAATGAGCACGATCAAGGCATACATCTTTGCTATAAAAATGTGTACATTTACACATACATTTAAACTTACAATTACACTTGCATTTACACTTAAATCTACATTTAAACTTACAATTACACTTACACTTACATTCACACTTAAATGCTCTACATTTACAATTACATTTACATTTGCATTTACACCACAAATTTGGTCTTGACCTCACGACATGTGACAAAAGTCTTGCTTCTGTTTTCTATTAACAACTGTGCACAACATAATTGTCTGATAGCAATCAGCAATGTAGGATTATGATTAGTTTCACATGTATGGTGTTTCTCTCATTCTGAGTGTTCCTGGTGGTCCATTTCAGTTTTTACATTAACTGATTGCAGGCTGTGCAAGGCAACACACGAATGGCTGGTCGATAGACTCTGAGAGGTACACAGCTACTTGTGTGGGGACAGAAAATCCAATGAATAGCAGGCAAACGTTTTTGCGATTGACTGAACGTCTGCTAAACGTCTTGTTCCTGAACATGTTTGAGCAAGTAGTCTGCAGGCATGGCTCACATTATAAACAAACCCTTTGGCCAGCACTACATACTTACAACAATTCTCTGTGTTCAATCCTTTGAGTATCAAATGCATCACGATTTGACCATGTGCATTTTGTGCAATGTGCATACATAGATATAGGTCATGCCCAAGAAGAGATTTTACAGGTCTCCCTGGACACTGTTCAGATTTTAGAAGTCTGTAGTAACGCTGAATTTGCCCTAACCAATGGAAAGAAGCACTGGTCTCCGATATTAAAGAATGGTATCCACTTTAAAATATCAGCGATAAGAATTTTCCATTCAGATTCACCTGACTTAACCTAAAACATCCAGAGTCATCAGAGTCGAGCATTTAACAATGGTATCCATGATAAAGTTGAGCAATGGTTTAATTAATATCAACTTATGTGACTCAATCAAACCAACTCACAAGACATGTTGCTAAGAGCAAGAGGCATAATTGAAACGATCAGTGAACCTGACAGTCTTCTCTTAAGACTTGCATGACTCCACAACGATAAATTGCACAAGGCACAAGTACTATTTCGGCAGCCTAGGTCATATGCCAACATACCACCCATATGGAATCTACATATTATATTGCGTCATACTTGCATATGTGATGCAGAAAGACAAAATTTCTGTGTTTAGGAAATGAAAAAATAGATTATAAATATAGACATCAATTAGCAGTACACATCTTCACAGACGAATTGTGAATCCTAATTGATGCAAATGAATCCAAAAACAAAGAGGTCAAAAGTAGAAATGTTTCAGCTATCTACTACTCCAAGGCTACAAACACCACCACTACACCACTGTCCCCCGCATTTGAACTAAATGTTGTTCTTTTTCATTTGTTTGTACTTTTGGCCGTCTACAATACTTGACTTCATTCAACTGCCTTAACTGCTATGCGAAATAAAATAGATTAAAATAATCACGCACATAATCTTAAGATGAGTTTGCACAAACATCCAGGCGCTTAATTATAGCTACAATAAACACAACCAAAGTGGGACTTGGAACTTTGACACATCATAAGAGTCATGATACACCACGCATCTGTATGTGTGCGTGTGTGTTATGATACTGGCATCCAATCGAACATTCGAGTGTTGGCACTTGAAGTATTTTGAAATGCAGCAATGAAAGCCCATAACAAATACCTGACACGCATTTCGCATGACACTTTAAATGACCAGCAATCCAGATCAACATATAATGTGCAATATAGCAGTGGTATCTGCATATTACTTGCCCAGTTCAATCTCGTCTAGTTTGATCTCTATAAGTATTATTAAGTAAGTCGTCAGAAGTGTTTAAACAACACTGGATCTTTTGGACTTCATTTTACACATCTGGTCACCTGGTGCCGTCAGCTTCTGGAGCTCTGGCTCCAGAAGCTGACGGCTACACACCTACTGTAAAACATGCTTGACCCACAGGCACATTTTTTTGTAGTAATAATAACAACAATAAACGATAATAATGACAATAATAATACTTAGAATAATAACTTTAAAAAATAATAACTTTAAAAAATAATAATCTTACTAAGTTTATTATTTCAAACCAACATAAATGCAGCATGATTGCAAGTGATTGTATAATTGTATGATCCCAAGTTATTACAGGAATTAAATGCAACTATAAGAGTATAAGACAGCCATGCATGTTGCATTGTATAGCATCTATAAGTAAATTAAATATACCTGGTTATGTAGCATCTCTTGCAGTGCACACTAATCAGAGATGCGCATGTATAATGGAGAAATTTCATTTTCGGTACAATCACTATAGAAAGCCAGAAACATATAAGCTTAGAGCCATACCAGCTGATGGTTGATCCAATATGCCAAAGCACGACAGATGCCCATGACAAAATTGTAGATCCAGGATGGAAGATGGAAAGACCGCTTCCACATCATGGACCACATGCCGTAGAACAACTTATGATCTCCCATACAATCTGCAATCAGCTGCTGCTGCTGTGACTTGCAAGTATATGGACTATGCTCATGTGTTACAGGCCTATTATTAATGTACAGTTCTGTTTGACTTCTGAAGTTCTGCGTCTCTTAGAAAGTCTACGAGTTAGCCAGAGTGGGGGTGGGTTGTTCTTCTCTGACAAGTGAGGTGGAGGTGGTTAGACACTACTGGGTCACCACTGGGAATAAGACGTTGATTACTAGAATTTGTGGTCCACTATGTCCAAACACCAAACATGTTCTATCTTGCTATGGGGAAACAAATTGATCGTTCATAATTATTAATATAAACCGTCCACAAACCATAGTCTCATAGTCTGATACACCCACATCATGAAAGTGCAGGCCTATCTGGACATTGGCAGACACGCCAGCGATAAACTTAAACAACTTTTTTAAAACAATATTGGGTTAATCTCTATAATGACTCGGTAGCAAGTAAACATCATGGCGACCAAAGATCCGCTCATAATAGAGCGCGGTCACGTGACGGCAAAAAGGTAGCCCAATATTTTCGCGGCCTACGGTGATGTATAAGCCAATGTTTTCGCGAAAGTAAGTAAGTAAAAATACCATGAAAAGGTTATTTTCATAAATATTAATACGCTTAAATAAGCTAAAGAACACAACAAAATCGATGGACCTTAACACATTGGCCGCCATCTACGAGATATCTCGCGGTTTTTACCCCGAGATCTCGCGGAGATATCTCGCGGTTTTTTACCGCGAGATCTCGGGGTAAAAACCGCGAGATATCTCGTAGATGGCGGCCAATGTGTTAAGGTCCATCGATTTTGTTGTGTTCTTTAGCTTATTTAAGCGTATTAATATTTATGAAAATAACCTTTTCATGGTATTTTTACTTACTTACTTTCGCGAAAACATTGGCTTATACATCACCGTAGCCTCCGTAGGCCGCGAAAATATTGGGCTACCTTTTTGCCGTTACGTGACCGCGCTCTATTATGAGCGGATCTTTGGTCGCCATGATGTTTACTTGCTACCGAGTCATTATAGAGATTAACCCAATATTGCTCACCGTCCACATTAAGAATTGCAAATACTTATAGGGAAATTGTGCTCACCCTTGATCCAGGAAATACTTGGCCCTCCTTCATTGCCGACTGAATAAATTATCAGATGACAATTTCCGAAATAGCGTCAATCTTGTTCAGACGCTATAGTCGAGGTTCGAAACCTGATCTCAAGTCTGTATATCAAGAACATCCCAGGTTGATTCGTCTCTGGTCCAACATAAATGAGAATCTGAAAATCGACAACTATCCCAACTTAATCTTGGCACGTTCATACAGGTCTCACGAAAATAGGGGTACGTAGGCCTAAGCCTTAAGCGGCATAGCAGGAGTAGCGACAGCCGACGAAATCGGCGTCCTACCTTCTAAAGCCCAACTCAACCAACATGCACCAACGACAACGAACAGCCGCTATTATAATTATATTTCCAGCGAAAACCAGCACAGGAACATCTCCCCCACCGTTGAGTTGACGAAATCTAATTAAACTATTCGCTTACATGTAGGCCTATGTAGACGCCTACATGGACCTGGTCGGTATTGGATACATGTATAAACGCATTATATCCCGTCAAGCGTACGTAGGCCTACGTACGTTTGATATCGTGTTGATAGACGTAGGCCCTACGCTGCCAGCAGATCGATTATTTATGGCAGGTGACCCGCAGTCTATAGCTTATACTAGCCTAGAGGCCCTAGACCGATTGATACGTGCTCGTTAAGACCCCATGCACACACACCCCTCTCCTATTAAATTTTGTGTAGCACTCGCACTCACGCACATGCATGCACGCACACAATTAGGCATAAGCTACCTATTTATAAGACTGCGTGTTTTTAATTTTTAATTACAGTAGCCTATCAAACTTTTTATTCGTGAGCTCTAGACAAGCTTTGATAACGGCATGTTGAACACATAATTATGCACTCGAAACCATGCATCTATCAAAGCTGAACTGAGCAAAAAATTCGTCAAGTGCAATGATTTCGGGTCTATAGCCTATATATATATATATATATATATATATATATATATATATATATATTTATAAATATATATATATATATATATATATATATATATATAGGCTGCCTACAGACCTAATCAGGCATGCAGTACGTACCTCCGTGAGGCCTAAATCAATTTTACACGATCGATCGATGTCCAGGCAAATCATCTAGGCCTATCGATCGTGATCGCTAATTCTGATCATTGCGAGTGCTTTTAGATACTCTTTAAGAACCTGAGGCGCTATATAAATCTCTTAAATGAAAGCATGGGCCTAACATGGCCTGAACCCTTCGTTGTGTCCAATGGGTTTCTCATATTCTTCGTTGTGTCCAATGGGTTTCTCATATTCTTCGTTGTGTCCAATGGGTTTCTCATATTCTTCGTTGTGTCCAATGGGTTTCTCATATTCTTCGTTGTGTCCAATGGGTTTCTCATATCCTTCGTTGTGTCCAATGGGTTTCTCATATTCTTCGTTGTGTCCAATGGGTTTCTCATATTCTTCGTTGTGTCCAATGGGTTTCTCATATTCTTCGTTGTGTCCAATGCATGGTTTCTCATATTCTTCGTTGTGTCCAATGGTTTTCTCAGATTCTTCGTTGTGTCCAATGGGTTTCTCATATTCTTCGTTGTGTCCAATGGGTTTCTCATATCCTTCGTTGTGTCCAATGTGTTTCTCATATTCTTCGTTGTGTCCAATGGGTTTCTCATATCCTTCGTTGTGTCCAATGGGTTTCTCATATCCTTCGTTGTGTCCAATGGGTTTCTCATATCCTTCGTTGTGTCCAATGGGTTTCTCATATCCTTCGTTGTGTCCAATGGGTTTCTCATATTCTTCGTTGTGTCCAATGGGTTTCTCATATCCTTCGTTGTGTCCAATGGATTTCTCATATTCTTCGTTGTGTCCAATGGGTTTCTCATATTCTTCGTTGTGTCCAATGGGTTTCTCAGATTCTTCGTTGTGTCCAATGGGTTTCTCATATTCTTCGTTGTGTCCAATGCATGGTTTCTCATATTCTTCGTTGTGTCCAATGGGTTTCTCATATTCTTCGTTGTGTCCAATGCATGGTTTCTCATATTCTTCGTTGTGTCCAATGGGTTTCTCATATCCTTCGTTGTGTCCAATGGGTTTCTCATATTCTTCGTTGTGTCCAATGGGTTTCTCATATTCTTCGTTGTGTCCAATGGGTTTCTCATATTCTTCACTCCACGGGATCGAGCGAGTTCCATGCTTTGATCGAGATACTTTTAGGCCTATATAGGCTATCGTGGGGCGCGGTGGTGGAGTGGGTATGTTGCCTTGCATCCGAAGGGTTGCATGCAGGTCAAGTCGCCGGGTAGAGACTTTGGGCATTTAACTCTTTCCCGCCGGATCGGGTCGCGGGTGACCCGATAAACCCAATAGGTATCGGAACAATTCAGGCGGGAATGAGTTAATGGGCAAGTCGTTCGATCGCATTTGATCAGCGCTTCGGCGTAAACTCCGATGCAGTGTCCGCGCTGCAGTCGGGAGCGCCTCTGAGCAGTGAGCTTGAAGGGGCGCTATAACAAGTGAACATAGTCTACAAACTAGGATATAGGCCTAGGCCTACATAATGATCGTCCTTGAGCAGCTATATATAGCGGCTGCATGGTACCGGTATAATAGGCTACATGCATTCAATGAATTTATCGAGTAAAATCATTTAAATAAGCCTATAGTCTACTCTTCATTATCGCTGTCCGCTTTGATCAATGGATGCCGATCATGTGTGTCAACAAGACAATAGCCTAATTCTGGTGATTATGGCCTTTAGGCTCAAGTTAGGACTGTTATGCTATATGCCATAGGCGGAAACCTGGGCGCAGATTGGGAAGGGGGAGGGGGGAAGGACGAACGAGTGGCCGAACGAAGGACGAAAAATTTCTGACGAAATTTTTCCAAGGTTGATGACCTTTTTTAGTCATCCGGCCAGAAAACCATGAAGAATTTCTATTTTTCACCGCCCATAAAAATTCCCGATTTTTTGTCTTGACGCCCAACATATATTGCATGGGGGGACCAATGCATGAGCCGTTCCCCCAACACTTTTTTGGGGGGACCGTCCCCCCTCCTAGGTTTCCGCCTATGCTATATGCATAGCCTACATGTCTTCTTCTTCTTTAGTTTTCTGCCGTCAGGCAGCAGCTAGGTTCATAAAATTATGTCCAATGACGCCACGCATTATCTGTTCTGCAGTGCATCCATCTTTAGCCCTCTGTAACCGTCCTTTGTCATCATCCAATCCAGCAGCATTGTTCTTGGTCTTCCTCTTGACTTTCTCCCCTCCATTCTTCCCTCGATGATGTCTCTTATTATGGTGTCACTCCTCACGATGTGGTTAATCCAGTTTCTCTGCCATTATCGTAGGCCCTATTGTCTCCAGCATTGATCTTTCCTCTCCCACCATCTGTACGTACTATTTCTTCGTTCGTCTTGTGCTCCCTCCAGCTGACACGCTTCATTCTTCGCCAAATCGACATTTCGAAAGCCTCCTTATGTCATCCTTTCTCATTGTCCAGGTTTCCTACGTAACCTACACCGCCTATACATGTAGCCCAGTTAAATTTACAGGGCAGCCCGCATTCTCTTGTGACGTTCAAGCCAACCAGCAAGCCAATAGCCTAACAACAACTAGCATAATTTATAAAATTTTAAATATTTTAGGCCCTATAATAATTACCATAATTGACATAATTTTAAAATTGAGAAATAAGATTTCAAAGTATTTTCAGAAGTTCAAAAACCTTAAAATTTG
The DNA here is from genome assembly GCA_945859605.1 of Lumbricus rubellus. Classification (NCBI taxonomy): domain Eukaryota; kingdom Metazoa; phylum Annelida; class Clitellata; order Crassiclitellata; family Lumbricidae; genus Lumbricus; species Lumbricus rubellus. The sequence continues at coordinate 3,914,007 of OX243827.1, forward strand.
AACAATCATTTGCTATGAGAATTGCGCGTAAATTACTAATAGGCTTAGCTAGTAGGGGCCTAGCCTACGTAACCTACACCGCCTATAGGCCAATGTGAGAGTCCTTGGCAAGAGTATTTTGCACAAGGCCAAGCATGCAAGAAATGCCATTGACCAGGGTTGACCACCAAGCATGACCAGAAGCTATGCAAGTAGGCTAACCGAACAAGTTAGCAGAAATTAGCGGTTTCGTAATAATTATTAAATACGGCAGGTGCCCGTTTGTCCATTATAATAAATTACCACCGCTGGGTCACGTGATGCATAACCACGCGGAACAGAAATAATAAATTAGTCGTAATGAACGCCTGAAACAACAAATAAAAACAAGACGCACTTAAACGTCCTTATCTAATCACGAAATTATTTAAGAAATCGATTTAGGAACACACGAAACGACCGATGGTCGAGCAGAAATAATCGTCGCAGTAATTACCGTACAATGGGACGAGTTAATAGATAACTTATTACTGACGTCATTGATAAATTATAATCGTTACTGGTTAGTAAGAAACGTTCATCACACAAAGACAGTTGTTGCATTAACAAGTGTTTTGTGGTTCGGTCACATCGTTCTTCGGACGATTCCTATGCCGGGACCGGACAGAAACCGAGATATGGGGCTGGAAGACGATTCGACCGTCGACGATTACGATCAAGGTGAGAAAAAATGATGAAAAAAGTAAATCGCGTTTAACGCCCGATTGAAGCACTTCACAAAATGGTGACCCTGCCTGCCTCGTCTATCATCTAATCCGCTGCTGCCGTTTTCAGTCTTTTCTCGCCTCCTGTACCCGGCATGGTTTCGCTATAAGGCTTCTACAGTTTCTAGAGCAACGTGCGGATAAATATGGAAAATGGCGAAAGCATGCGGACCGAAACGGTGGCGCAAAAATTGAGTTGAGCTAGAAAGGTCTTTCTAAGTACCGATAATTTATCAATCGTATTTACGTCAATGAATGGTACAGAATCAAAATATCATGCTGACGCTGTATTTTGCTAATGTGGAAACTGATAGGGAAGTTTGATAGACGCATGACAGGCTGATGGCTTGTAAGAGTTTGTTTTATTTGGTAATGAAACTCAGAATTTGGAAACAAAGTTTATCAACCCTGAAAAGAGACTGTTTAGGCATAATATGACATATGCAGAAAAAGTAACAGTAATATCACAGCAAGTATTATTTTGGAATAGGTTTTGGAAAAAATATCATTTGAGTGCAAACCTTGTGCAAAATTATCACATCAATACTTGTGGCATACCAATACAAAATGATAAACCCGACAACTGTTTCAGTATAAAACAGCTCTCAGTAATCAATATCCAACATTCTACTATTTTGGTCAAGTGTTTAGGTTAATTTTTGTTATAAGAAATCACTGTTTACTTATTTTGAAAACTCAGCTAAGTTTGTTTACAGACATTGTAGAATTTTGAATGAAATGCAAGTTTTGTTTCTGCAGTACCCTTGATGACTGGCATAAGAAATATTGCGAATCACTAAAGCATTCAATCGTGTTTGCGATGCAGCATTTGCAATTTGCCACTGACACGTTATTTAAGTTAAATCTAATTGTGTCTTTTACAACAGTGTTTGTGACTATATGGTCAAACGAGTTTACAGTTTAACTAATTTAAGCCAGTTATAATCCACGATAAATGTCCATTTGCTGTCATACTACTTGTAAGCCGTGTGGCTGCCGCTGTACTACCATCCATGGGAAATTAAGTAGGGTAACTATATTTTGGATGAATAAAGAATAATATTATACTTGCATGTTTACAAGCGAATTAAACATTTAGCTGGTCGTTGTTTGATGAACTTGTATAAGTGTGCTACGTAACTGGCAATTCCAGTGATTTGGCGCTACCAAAGCATGCAAGGAAGTCCTTTCTATGACCGATTAAATGATAAATGACTCATGACTTCAAAGGGTACATTGTGGGGTCTTGTGCACTGGGAGCGCTGCTGAACACTGAACAGTTACCCCGCTAGAGGCACTTTATAAAATTTAATGCTTATGTACAATACAATTTTGTAAAGTGGACCAGATATTGAATAGCTTTATGAATTCCACAAACAGACAACTTTAGTTTCTTATATTGCTTTCTAATCTTCATTTTTGCCAGTCGGAAAAGCAGAGTTCAAGCAACCTTGCTCGAATTACAGTATTCTTTAATATATGTACAAGTACTGTTAAATGAAATACACTGAATTTTTTGATAAAATAGTTAATATGTTGTTTTTATTAACTTTTGTCAACCGTTGTAATCTGTGTAACAGATGATAACGAACTTTCCATTGATTTGCCGCCCGAATCTCCCGTGCCGAAGAAAGGAAAGAAGCGAAAGGCGAAAGATTCTGGCAAAGAGAAGAAATCGAAAAAGTCAAAGTCAAGTTCGTCGTCGTCAAGAGTGCAGGAGGCGCTCGTTTATGCGGAGGCTGCTAATGAGGAAGGCACAGATGTTGAGGATGAGGTAACAAAGATCTGTTTGTATTTTTATGCACACTTGTATGTATACATGCACATTGCACAATCTGTATCTATATAAACTTAAAATATGGGTTCAACTTATGTTTTCGCAGCTTCAACATTAAATTAGTAAACTGTAATCAACACCTTGTTTAGCAATTGAGGGTAATTGCTTTGTGTGGTTCGGTCTATATTTTAAAGATTCACAACATGATGCTTTGTCATTATAACAAGAATAATAATTATTACCCATTTGAAAACGGCAGTGGCAGATCTCTGTACGTGATCTTGAAAGTATATTTACTCTACTAATAATGATGAACCATGGTGTATGTTGGCCTATTGGTTCGATGGCTAGGCTTGTAATCGGAGTTAAATCACAGGTGTAAGGATTATTTATTTATGTTGTTTTCAGAATGGTAAAATGATTTCAGTTGATGTGTTGCTATAATGGAGGACGTTGAATGCATTGATGTTGTGTTGCTATCATCAGATACTCGACTATGGGTTGGGAGGAGGAGCAGAGGAGGAAGAGGTTCCTTCACCTGCGACGACGACGTTGTTGCCAAGAGAAAAGAAACGCAGCCGGCAGAGCAAGAGGAAGGAGGAACCCAGTGTAAGCTGAACTCTTAATTCTTTTCGTTTCCACTATTTAGACTTTTGTCTAGAATGCAGTTCAGCACTGATTGGAAATTGTCATTTTATATTGATGATGGATGTGTTAGCGCTTGATGAGCAAGAGTCTGATGAAAGTAATTGAAGGGAGACCAGCACAGCCAGTTATCATCAGATGAGACACGTCGTAGTCTGACGTGGATTTTAAATTAAAGTCCTGCTGCAACTTCTGATCATGTGTCGTTCATATCGTGATTTATAGTGTATCAGTTTGAAAAAAAGATTATATAGTATCGGTTTTTCGAGCCCAAAGCCATTAGTTGAGTTTTGGCTGTTAGCCATTGGCACTTAATTCATAATAATAGTAATAATGATAATAATAATAATGTTTCATAGAATCTGAGGGACTTTTTATACCTTGGGCACAAAAGGCGTGAACCAATAAAGAACTTATAATAATAGTGATAACAATAATAAATAAATAAAATATTAATAAATTGATATTAAGAAGCTGAGGTAAAATAAATTCAAGTTGATGATTATAATTTAGTAGGAATGAAAAACGCGTAAAATCATCTCAGTGATTGTTGTCTTTTGATTAGGATGCTACTCTGGACGACACTTACGGTGACGAGGCGGGTGTGAGTGGGTTTGCGAAACCTAAGAAAAGCAAGAAGTCTTCGCGTGGGTCGAAGAAAAGGAAGGGACACGTTGTTGCTGTTGTTGAGAACGTCGACACTCCTGATTCCACTGCTTTGGTACGCTACACACACTGCGTTTAGACCGTGCTTCATTCGGCGCGAGTACTTCACATTTAAATTTTATCAACATCATCATCATTCATTCATTAATTCATTCAAGTATTTATATAGCGCCTCTTCAAGGAAACTACTCAGATGCGCTCCAGACTTCAGCACGGCCAAACAGAACAGTTTTTAAGTGCTTATAGAATGTGTCAGAGAGTGATCTAGGGAACAGGCACTGCTCAAGTGGAAGGTCATTCCATACAACTGGACCAACCACAGAAAAAGCACGACTCTGCATGATAGAGGTACGAGCAAACGGGACCTAGAGCACTTTTTCATTAGATAGTTTGGATCTTGATATGCAAGTTCAGTTCATATGCATCATATCAGTTTCATAGGAAACACCATGTACACAGTTGAGACGGTGTATAGATCAGTTACATGTGAATATTGAGAGAGAGATATGGATGATGTCCATGTCGTTTGAAGAGTGTTGTTGATTGTATTCAGTGATTGATTGATTGACTTATTTTCTGAGCAGGAAGCGGAATTCGACGGTGCATCAATTGATCCAGAGAACGATGATAGCGAATATGTTTCAACAGAATCAGCCGCAAAGGACAAGAAACGTCGTCAAAGGAAGGATAAAGACGTCACCCCAGTAAGACACAGTGCTCTAAACAAACTGTGCTTTATGTAGAGCCAATTTTTGCTTATATCCCAAAATGTGTTTATCATTGGCTCTGATTGATCTTCATTTGTTTGGTGGGCACAAGTCCTACGTTGGTCTGTTGGTATAACTTGTATAAATTTCTAGAATCAGTTTTATGTGCTTGTTTCTTGTCTTTGGAAAATCTTTACTTGTTGTTTCTATATTTTATTTATTTATTTTTTCTCACATTTGCTATAGCGCCCATTCAGGCTCTCTACTCAGAGGCTATAGCACAGACACTGCATCAGAGTTTCACGCCAAAACACATGAGCAATTGCGGGTGAAAGACTTGCTCAAGGTCCCCTACGCGCCATCTTGAGGTGGATTAAAACCTGGAACCCTCCGGCTCCAAGACACCAAACTCACCATTACACTACCGCACTCTGCAATTTATAATTTTGAAGATTTGGAATCTGATGACTTTTGTCATTTCCATACGATTTGTTTATATATATTTGTTTCATTGCATCATTTGGACATGAAATTGAAAGATGCTACTGACTGTATAAACGTATAAATTGCTTAAATTGTTCAGGATCAGTTGACTTCAGATGACGTTTGTGGTAAACTGAATCTGAATCCAGTCGCAATGGATTACTCGGAGGACGACTTCCGAAACCTAAACTCCTACCGACTGTTCATGCATCACGTTCGACCGGTTGTCGTGAGAGAAAATCCGAAGATTGCGATGTCTAAGGTTGTGCAGCTGATAGCGGCCATGTGGAAGGAGTTTCTTAACGTCAATCCATATCGCGACCAGATCGAAAAAGTCGCAAAGAAGGCAAAAGAAGGTGCGTGATATATTGCAGAGATGTTTATGACAACAACAACACATTGCTTGAAGTCAGATTAATTGTCAAATATTTGCAGATATATAGTTGCTTGATTCTTGCGCCTTTCATGTCTGTCTGCATTCAGTGTAACATGTGAAATTCATTATTCTAATAATAATCATAAATTAATAATAATAATATCAGCACTATTCATAGTGCTGTAAAAACAGAGCCATGCCGCTACAAGGGTGCCTACCCATAACTAAGTAGTTTGGGGTGTATAACTAAGTAGTTTTGGGTGTAATGTTCAGTCATAAACAACCTTAGGACTCTAGTGAGTCTAGTTGCTTCCCTGATCTGTAGGTTTGCCTTAGAATTTTGATCGGTAACTGATGAAAACGTTTGATCCTTTTTTCACCTGAATTGACTTTCGATCGATATTAAGTAAAGATTAAAGATTGGCAATGTCATCAAAAACTAATTTATGTCTCCAGGATGACAAATGTTGTCCTTGAAAATCAGAGATGAACAGTTATTAGAGAATAAATATTATTATTATCATAAATATCATATTCACTTAAATATCTTCAGTAATTGATTTTAAGTGACTTTCAATCAGCTGTTTGGCGTCTAATTGTTTTCCATTTCTGAGACATAGGAACAAATTAAGCGGGATAGAAAAATAATGATGTTGCTGCTGTGTTTTTCCGTCAAGTGTCGGACATTGGAGATGAAAGTCAGAGCGTGGATCTGGCGGAGAGTGAAGACGGTGACCAGCCAAGCGGAAAGAAAGATCGAAGTGCGAAGAAGACGGTGGCACCGCTGAAGATCAAGATCAACAACAAGAAGAAGAAACGTAGGAAAGGAAGCGACGTGAGTATAAAAGTATGAAAAAGTGTCCTCTAAGTTTATCTTCTCACATCTGTGGTTCATGCCGCGACATTATTTTCAAGTGTTATCAAGAGTGACATGAAGCGAGTTCATTGATTGGTGAAACTCACTAAGTGAATGCAAACAATTGACATATTTTCAGGCTGTAGGTTGCAGCTTTTTTACTCGAGAGCCATGTGTATAAAGGAGTGAAGTGATCGATATGTTTGTTAGTTAAAGTCTGCAGCTCTATCAGTCCTCAGTGTAATCTGTACTTAACCAGTTTTGAAATGTTAGCAAACGGCAGAGGTTTTATTTCTAATTCTGAAATAACTAAAGTTGCTATATAATTGCCGCAACATATTTTTCTTAGAAACGCGTTAAATTTTGTTTCTACAGAAAAGGTGTTTAAAAAAAGTATTTGCTAATAATGACCATATATTTATGCCCTACACGGGTGTCCCAGCCAAGGTTTGAATTTTTAATTTCAAAATAAAAAATATATATATATATATAAAACAACAAAATAATACCTGATGTTGAATTTTATATCAACAGTGCATAGAATTTTTATTAGAGCAAATTGGCTATTTTTAGCTAGTATGTGTTGCTAATGGCCATGCATTTATGATCATCAACAAACACACTTGATTATGTACGTTTAACTACACTTGATTATGTACGTTTAACTACACTTGATTATGTACGTTTAACTACACTTGATTATGTACGTTTAACTACACTTGATTATGTACGTTTAACTACACTTGATTATGTACGTTTAACTACACTTGATTATGTGCGTTTAACTACACTTGATTATGTACGTTTAACTACACTTGATTATGTACGTTTAACTACACTTGATTATGTACGTTTAACTACACTTGATTATGTACGTTTAACTACACTTGATTATGTACGTTTAACTACACTTGATTATGTACGTTTAACTACACTTGATTATGTACGTTTAACTACACTTGATTATGTGCGTTTAACTACACTTGATTATGTACGTTTAACTATCTGTTTATGGATGCCACGTCTCTGTCTGTCCACGTAACGTATAATGTATTGATTTAAATTTGTTTTTATCATTGCGTGACATCTCTTCAACCGAAACAAAGGAGAGACGTATAATTGTATAATGTATATGGTCCAATTATTATCTCTATAACCTGTTCATCTGTCTCTGTCTTTCTATTTCTCTCTGTGTGTTCCCATTTGTTTCACTTTATCTGTCTCTGCCTCTTTTTTGTCTCTCGCTAATGAACTCCTTGTGTATGTTTTTATGGCCACATCATCATCCACTTACAAGTGTAATTTCTAGCAGATGACAGAATGCTCTAGTGTGTTTCATCTATGGCTGCTCTCCTCAGAGCGGGCAGCAAGAGAATTATGAATCTGATGAAAAGGATTTGCAACATAGCAAGACTTTCAGTTATTATATCTGTCGATTACTATATTGTCTGATGACCATAACTATTATTGGACGCAAGTTTGTCAATTGTGTGATGAAAACTATTTGCAACTGACTTAAGGGCACCACACCAAATTTCTCTTATATTTTGTTTCAGAGCTTTTAAAGTAGCTTGCATAGTATTTATTGGCATCAGTTATTGTAGTATTTTTTGCCTCTTTCCCCGTTTAGCATTTGATGATGAATCTATACGATTGTTGTTGTTTTATGCTGTCTGATTGGGAGCGCCTTGGAGTGGTTGCTATGGAAACGGCACTCTGGAGATTTACGATTGTACGTAAGTTGTGTTACGACGTTACGATTACGTTACAAGTTGTGTTACGACGACATTGTTACAGGATGAAGACAACGAGGGATTCAATACGAGCGACGAAGAGTTTGAGCGTCAGTTGGAGGAGGCAGCGTTGATTGAGGAGCAGGAGAAGGTGGAGAAATCACGCAAGCCAAAGATGAAGAAAGGTCGTGGAAGGAACGCAAGGAAGAAGAAGAGGACTGGAGGACAGGGAGATGGAGATGCGGACGGATACGAGGTTTGTGTATCTCTCTGAATGATTAGTTGTTAATCTGATGATTGTCATCTGGCAAAATAAAAGACTCGTTGGATCTTTGTGATTGTGGGTGGAAGCAATCCAATGTCCTCGCTGATCTTTTGTTCTTCATGCCACTGCCATGCCCTGAACCCCTTCCCCTCGCTTCTTGGTCGTTATTCTCATCTTATTTTCATCCTGTTGGTTGTTCCAGGTTTCATTTCTGATTGTGTGATTTTTCGTTAGCCTTTCTAGATTATTATGCCTACAAGTTTTTTATGTCTGGATTCTTAATTATGACTGACCTATCTGGTGTTAGAAATTTATGCTCAGATAACAAGAAATTTTGCCATTAGTGACAACTTTTGGGGCAAGTAGTAAAAGAGTTGCCACCAGTGGGCTCTTGCAAACACATAGAGCTCAACCAAAACCAACAGATAATAGCAGTGATGCATTGGATCAACGAGCTGTAAACTGTTGTATGTTGTTCTGCTTTTGAAGACCGATCACCAGGATTACTGTGAAGTGTGTCAGCAAGGAGGAGAAATCATCCTTTGTGATACGTGTCCAAGAGCCTACCACCTCGTCTGCCTCGAACCGGAACTGGAACAGGCGCCAGAGGGAAAGTGGAGCTGTCCCCATTGTGTAAGTACACTCATTGTTATTCAACTATATTGAAAAGTGGAGCTGTCCTCATTGTGTAAGTACACTCATTGTTCTTCAAATATATTGGAAAGTGGAGCTGTCCTCATTGTGTAAGTACACTCATTGTTCTTCAACTATATTGAAAAGTGGAGCTGTCCTCATTGTGTAAGTACACTCATTGTTATTCAACTATATTGAAAAGTGGAGCTGTCCTCATTGTGTAAGTACACTCATTGTTCTTCAAATATATTGGAAAGTGGAGCTGTCCTCATTGTGTAAGTACACTCATTGTTCTTCAACTATATTGTAAAGTGGAGCTGTCCTCATTGTGTAAGTACACTCATTGTTCTTCAAATATATTCATTGCATTTGCAAGGAGCACTCTTGGTATTACGAGGGTCTGTGAAGACTTACGTGAGCTCTGCAATTCTGCTTCAGCATGTACTCATTCAGAGATGACATCGATCTCTACGTATGTTCTCCTGCCTATGGCACGTTGCTTGTGACCTTTGCATGCTCTTCCACCATTCAATCCCAGCTTTCTGTGTCTTGGTCCGAACCAATTTAAAACAAACAGTCTTCTATTGGAGATTTGGAGAACTCTATGTTTGCTCCCATTTACAAATTTTCGGCCTTTTACTAAAAAACGTTCTTTCAGCTGGTGTAAAAGATATTTTGAAGGGGCATTACAATTCAGGTTTATATTAATTGATTGAATAATTGAAATGTACCAGTAGTGCATCCGTAAACAAAGCAAACAAAAGCTGTAGAATTCAATGAAAGTTGTTACATGTCATGATGTCGGTGCACATCAAGATGATCTGATTGATTGATTCAGGAGGAGAATGGACCGCAGGAGAAGCATGATGATGCTCACATGGAGTTCTGTCAGGTGTGCAAAGATGGTGGAGAGCTACTGTGCTGCGACAACTGTCCATCTGCCTATCACATCTTCTGCCTCCGACCACCTGTTTCAGAAATACCAGTCGGACGGTGGCACTGTCCCAGATGCTCCGTAAGTGTGTCCTGCATTGGCTTCTTTTTCTCATCACTTTTGTACGGATTCAGGCAGTGCAGATACAGACCCAACTGTTGTCACCAATAGGTGAAATAAAATGCAAGTATAAAAGAATTGAAAGCTCTCAATGGGCCAAACAAGTGCAGCAGAAATCTCAAAACAACTTTGGGCAATGATTGGAATTCAGCCCATGATTCATTCATTCATTCACTCTGTACCATGCCTCTATTTGCAAGAATTTCAGAGTTTTGGTTTTACATAATGTGGTTGGGAGCATCTCTTAGGATAAGTGTTATTAAAGAGATGCTGTAGAAATACGATCTTACGATGACATTACGTTGGTTTCGTTGCAGTGTGAACCGATTAAAGGAAGAGTGCAGAAGATTCTGACGATGACATTACGATGACATTATGATGACATTACGATGACATTACGTTGGTTTCATTGCAGTGTGAACCGATTAAGGGAAGAGTTCAGAAGATTCTGACGATGACATTACGATGACATTATGATGACATTACGAATACATTACGTTGGTTTCATTGCAGTGTGAAGCGATTAAGGGGCGAGTGCAGAAGATTCTGACGTGGAGATGGAAGGAACCTCCAAAGATTGTTGATGAACTCGATCACGTCACACCTCACAGTCCCGACAAGAAAAAGGTCAGCAGCAGCAGCAGCAGCAGATGACGACGATTTATATCCACAAAATATATATGAAAACATATTTCGTTAACCTTATTATTATTCATATGCTATAATATCCTACAGTGTTATAATTATTGTGTTAAAATGTTTCATTTAATATAATAGGATTCGCATCAGAATCGCATTTTAGTGTGAGCTTGTGCACACTACAGATTTATTTAACCCCTTTCGTGTGGAATTAAATTTTTTTTAACCCGTCGTCATTGTGGAATTATTTCTCCCAAAACTTTTTTCGTGATGGGTCGACACTCGACATAGAGTCATACATACATACGTATTACATATACACATACATACATATATACATACATACGTACATACATACGTACATACATACATACATACATACATGCATACATACATAGTACATACATAGTATACATGCATACACTAACTCATCTTCGGAACTTTCGTCATCATCAGAATCTATAAGATCTTCCTCGACAGAATTTGTAATATTTTGCAAAGCAGCAGCTAGTTCAGCGGCGATGAGCTTTCTTTTTTATTCAAAGTTTCCGTATTAGACATAACTGTCACTAAAAAAGTCAGATTGTTGTATAATAAAACAGTAATATGAATAGATATTCGCCCGAAGTCCACAACAAAATTAGGTCATGCCATATGAAGTGTGTCCGACGATGTTGAAGAGTAAATACACCAAGAGCTGCTGTTGTTTGTCGAAATTTTACTAACCACTGCTGTCATCTACCGAATCAAAACGCAAAAACGATGTTAGAACGTAATATTACGGCCATCACAGTGCATGGAAGTCAAAGGCTAATGAAAACGTAATATTACGTTCCCCACAATGACGGCCGGTTTGGCGCAAACGTAATATTACGTTCCACACACGAAAGGGGTTAATGATGATAATTATAATTCATTTAATTAAAGTTGATTTAATTAAATGTAAGTAACTTTGATTAACTTATGTTGTTCATTTAACTCTTTGTTGCCATTTCTAGTTGATAACAGCTGTCTCCTTCAGGAAATTGTATGCAGTTTCATCGTATGTGAACGTGCACGTTTGTGTGCGTTGTGTGTGTGTGTGTTGTGCCAACTTCAATGTGCGTGTGCTGTTGACGTTGCAGATGGATCATAGGGAGCGTGAGTTCTTCATCAAGTGGCATGACATGTCTTACTGGCATTGTGAATGGATATCGGAACTTCAGGTCAGTTCAACTCCGCCTCTCTTCACGATACTTAAATTCTCATTATTTACATTCTCTGCATTGTTATTTCTTTGATTTCTACCAAAATCCTACAGCAGATCTTGAAAGTTTCACTTGAATTGACGATCGATTGTAACCTTTTACTTGTGATTGTGAACTAATGATTCTTCCTATTGTATTGTATCTAGTGGTTAAAGTAGTTTGGGTGAGCAGTGGGAACACAGAATGTGTGAGCAGTGCTGATGAAGAAGTTTTATTGGAATGCATGTATTTCCAGGGTCCATGTATGGTGAGCAGTAGGAACGCAAGCCAAGAATTTTGAGAGCAGTGGAATGCTGTTCTCACGTGTTCTCAGACTTCTCACCCACTTGAACTCTGAATCTTGTATCTTCATTTAATCAATTAATAGGAGCCGACAGAATTCTACTACTGATGATCTTTACATTTTCAATTGAATTCGGATTTTTTGTGTGATTTCACTTGATAGGACTAAATTGAAATATTGTGTCTTGTACCTTATAGAAGTCATTAAATATAGTTATTTGTTTCTTACATTATTTGCGTGACAATGACCAGTTTAGCTTCAGTTGCTTGATGATGTCATCTAGTGTCTGCCAGAGTCATAAGCATCAATTTGAATCTATCAACGGCAAATCATTATCACTAGAGAACTGTGTGAGGTGCTTTGAAGCAATGCTGTTCTGTATGCTTACATGTATAGTGTATGAAAAATGTTGTGTAAAGATTTACTCTGTCCTTACACAATGGTAATGGTGTCAGAGTAGTGGAACCAGTCAGCCACGTTGTTATGCTATCACTTACATTTCTTTTATCGTGCATTTTTCCAGTTGGACGTTTACCATCCGGCGATGTACCGCAATTACATGCGCAAGACAGACATGGATGAACCACCTCCACTGGAAGACGGAAGCTCATACGGACGCGACGATAAGGACATCCAGGAAGATCCTCATAACCTCGAAGAACGGTTCTACCGATATGGAGTGCGACCAGAGTGGCTCCAGATCCATAGAATTCTTAACCATAGGTAAACACAACGAATTTTTTAAATTTCTTTATCATTTATTATAACTCACCTTGTCACCTTGGGCTGTTAGTTCCTTGAACTCTAGCGACCGTCATGACCATCCGTCTCCATTTCTTTCTTTCTGATGTCGCTTCCCTTAGTTCTTCCAGATTCATTCCTTTTGTTTCTTGAACCTCGTCCACCGTGATAATCAGGCACTAAACGACATTAAATGTCATTAGGATCAGAAATCTGAGATCTGTGAAAACACAGTTTGCAGCTCACTAGAAGAACATGAGAATGAGCGAAAAAGTGGAGACAGGCCAACAGATTCCCATCCAAAGTTACATTGGTTGCGCCAATTGTGCAATTTCTGCAGGGTGCGTCAACGTTATGGGAGTTATTTAGCAGGTCGAAGAAATAAATTGCAATGAAGATATATTAAAAATTCCAAAGTATGTTTCGCAGGTAATTAGGTGAAGAGTAAACAAGCAGTACGTCAAATGATCTGCCGCAACCTGGGGCGGTGGTGGTGCCACTGCAAAGTTGACAGCTCATCATGTTCACAGTCTCTTCTCTCATTTTCTGTTATTAGTAATAATCACTGTTTACTGATCATCTGTGTTGTCGTTGTTTTCACGATGTGATTCAGGCAATTCAAAGATGGAACGGTCTTCTATCTGGTGAAGTGGAGAGAGCTTCCGTATGATCAGGCGATCTGGGAAAGTGAAGACTCGTCGGGAATTCCCGACTTCCAGAAATTCATAGACGAATATTACGATCTTAGGTGACGAATACTTTACGTTATTTGACACTAATTACTTCAATTTACAGATCATCTGCATCTGACTTTCATGTTGTTGAAAAGTGTTTAACACTTTTTGGCGCTGAATTTAGCATGTGAGCTTGCCCAGTGACAGTTTTGCATGTTCCTAGTTAGAACTAATTTCAATACGATGTTATGTGGGGTATGGAGAATTGCAACTGGCTTAGGTCATAAATAATTTTAACTCTTCATCTACTTACAGGCAATACTTGAATTGCATTTTTTTAGCAAGATTACTTTGGCTCGAAGCAATGATGTTACAAGATTTGACGACAGCTCACTGTCAGAGAGAATTGCTGTTTGCAGGACAATATTTTAAAATGTTTCACATAAGTTCAAAGATGCTAGTGTAATATGATAAATGTTGAGTTAATCAGTTTAACTTAATAAATCAATTTATATGATTGTTTGCGTTGGCAGGGCGGTGATGTTGGACACGGACGAGAGGCCGGCGGTGGTGGTGAAGGAGAAGAAGCCGAAGAGAAAGCAGAAGAAGAGCAGTCGTAAGAGGAGGAGGGAAGAGAAGGAGGAGGAGGAAGATGAGGATGATGAGGAGACGGAGCAGAATGACGAGACGGAGGAAGAGGAGCCACAGAAGACGGTGGTCGAGAGGAAGAAGATCATTCAGCCGCCGGAAGATCCATCAACGGACGTAAGTTTAACGCTTGATCTGCATTCGAGGAAGGGTATATGGTGAGACAGGCAGCAGATGGGGTCTGTGTGTAGTAGGTGACCCAGTGGATAATATCGAAGAGAGTTGACCGTGGTTAGAGCTGAACTTGTTGCTTGAAGAGAGTAGAGGTTTGATTGTTCTTTAGTAATATGATTATTGTGTACAGACAATGGGTAAGTCCTCCGTGCATAGTTGCTCAGCACACAATCGTCCATCAGCAGTTATATTATTATGTTTTATATGTTGTGATGCTTAATAAATGCATTGATAATGATAATAGTTAGTGATATGGTTTTAAAAGTTTGAACGTTGCTATCTGGAGCAGTGTGGCATTCACAACCCCCCTTCCCAGCAGTCAATCGATTGATTGATTAGGATGCGTTTTGAAACAGCAATGTTCTTACAAACACATGACTGAGCAAGTCTGTCTGACTGAGATGCTCTCATAGTCATAATAAAATACTCACCTGGTCACCTGGTGCCGTCAGCTACTGAAGCTCTGGCGAAAGCCCTGGTGCATCTTCTCCAGTTGATCCTCTCCCTAGTCGCCTCTCTTAGTTCCTCCAGTCTCATGCCAGACTTTTCCTGTACTTCATCCAACCATTTCTTCCTTGGTCTTCCGCATCTTCTCCGTCCCTCACCGCATGCCGTCATCAGCTCCTTTTCCAAACCGTTAGATCTCATCACATGGCCGAAGTAGCTCAATTTCCTCCAAGTTGCTGTTTGCTGCAGTGTCTCCTCCCTCTCTATTCCGAGCTCCTCGCGCACCGATTCGTTAGTTCTCTTCTCCGTCCATGAAATCCTTAGCATCTTTCTCCAAATCCACATCTCACACGCGTTGATTTTCTTTTCCATATCCCGTGTCTTTGTCCATGCCTCGCATCCATATAGGACGACTGGGAAGATCAGTGCTCTTACCAGTCTTTTCTTTGTTTCCCTGCTCACGTATTTGTCCTTCCAAATCTTTTCCAGACCGTTCATTGCCGTTTTCCCCATTGTTACCCTCCTCCTTATTTCCATATCACTTCTTCCCTCCTTCTCTATCATAGAGAAATAAATAAAATACTACTGATGAATATATATTCGTTGTTTTCTTGATGTGTACTGTTCGCAAACTTTTCTGTTTATTTTAAATGTATTCTTAATTGAATGGAATGTTATGTGTGATCTTTTTCAATGTTGATGTGTTGTGCATAGTTGACGAAGAAGCTGGTGGAGCAGCCAGACTACGTGACGGCGACCGGAGGAACTCTTCATAATTACCAGTTGGAAGGAGTGAACTGGTTGCGCTATTCGTGGTCACATCGTATCGACACGATTCTTGCGGATGAGATGGGTCTTGGCAAGACCATTCAGACCATCATCTTCCTATATTCCCTCTATAAAGAGGTTAGACCATTCAGACCATCATCTTCCTATATTCCCTCTATAAAGAGGTTAGACCATTCAGACCATCATCTTCCTATATTCACTGTATGAAGAGGTTAGCAACATATTCTTGCTGTGATACTCTTTATAAAAGAAGTGAAAAGATTAGGTTGAATGATTGATTCATTGATGAAGTCAGACGATGAAATATTGAAATCCAGACAGGTTTTATGTATTTGAAATTTGTGCAACTGTTGTATTGTTATATCATGTGGTAATAAATGTTCTGTATTTGCTCTTTATCGAGGTATCACAATTCACTTGGCTGCGTTATTTCCGTAGCAGCTCTGACTTTCCATATTTTATGTTGAATGTGTTTTGTATTATCTACATCTAGTTCCTCTGATTGGTGTGCGATGTGAAAGATGCTTTATTAATTTATAGATACAAAACAGCACAATACAATTTTTTCTTAGTTTCTGGCTTAGTGGGTGATTTCTTAAAACGTAGACTGATACTTTGTGTTTTTGATTTAAAAAAAGGATCTTTGAGTGCATTATCTTCTGCATTTGTTGGAGAATGTAGAACTGATTCTTGATTGATAACTTATCGTTTTGTGTGTGTGTAATGTTGTACGTTTTGTGTGTGTAGGGTCACTGTAAGGGTCCTTTCTTGGTCAGTGCTCCTCTCTCAACAATCATCAACTGGGAACGAGAGTTTGAATTCTGGGCTCCAGATTTCTACGTTGTCACTTACGTCGGCGATAAAGACAGTCGAGCGGTCATCAGGTCAGTCAGTGCAGTTGTGAAGGAAGTGAAAGTGTAGAAGAGCAGTATGTTTATCAGAATACGAAATTACAACATAATTTGTTGCATCATGAAGTGGTTTTGGTCTCTTTTTCATTCAGCCAATCAACTTTTCTCTTTAATAATAAGCTGATGAGATGATTGTTTTTGTTCTCCAGAGAGCATGAGTTTTCGTTTGAGGAGGGAGCGATTCGTGGAGGCAACAAAGCATTCCGCATGAAGAAAGATGTGACCGTCAAATTCCACGTTCTCCTCACATCGTACGAACTGATCACGATCGATCAGGCGACACTTGGATCGGTCGACTGGAAAGTACTCGTCGTCGATGAAGCACATCGTCTCAAGAACAATCAATCGAAGGTAAGCCCAATGCATGTTGGATTTAAAGGAGCATGATAATTTCCGCATGTAACTTTATACGAAGTTCCATCTGTTAGACAGTCCAATGAGACTTGCACTTGAGACGTTATTAAAATGAATGGTATAAGAAGTATTCAACAAATGAATGGTATGAATGGTCAGCAAACGACCAAATTGAATAAATGAGCTTCTATAAAAGGTGCTCCCAACTACAGCGCGGGCACTGAATCAAGGTTTCACGCTGAAGCACGTGATCAGCTGCAGGGTTCCTACACGGTGGCTTGAGGTGTATTCGAACCCGCAACCTTCTGGCTCCATTGCATTGAACATACCCTTACACCAACGCACCCCACATGATGTTCCATTTTGTGCTGTTTTAGTTTTTCCGCATCCTGAGCCAGTACAAGATTGCTTATAAGCTTCTGTTGACTGGAACGCCGCTACAGAACAACCTCGAAGAGCTTTTCCATCTGCTCAACTTCCTCTCGCCAGATCAGTTCAGGTAGAAAAACAAATTCTTCTCGATGATTATGTTTATGCTTCATTCTTAACTCAGATTGTTGCAGCATTTCTTTCCATGCTGCGTTTTGTCATTGCAAAATAACGGGCGTGATTAGGTCATGTCTACACAAGTTCTTATTTTGACTTGTTGAGCTATAGCAAAAATAGCTATAGGTCTTAATAATAGCGTTTGAATATTACAAGGTCATTTCTGCTATGATTGTGAACCATATGATATGTAATATACTAGAATTTTGTGCATTTAGTTAATGTCTGGGCATTGGTTATTTAAATATTATTATTATTTATAAACTTATGTTGAGGCTTTGGTGGTACACAAAAGGGAATCACTTCAACACCAGAAGGTCATTCAGACAGAGTGACATCTTTCTATGAACATCTAAAAGGTGTTCTTTCAGTTACAATGTAATGATTGTAATGTGATGTTTTTCTGTTGTGATAGGACAATGGTAATGACTGTTCTATGGGCCAATGCAGAGGTTGCCTTCTTTGTTTTGGCTTTTCGTTCTAAATGTGTCTTCTGATTTCTGATTGTCTGGTTGTTTTCAGTAATCTTCAAGGTTTTCTGGAGGAGTTTGCCGACATCTCGAAAGAAGAACAGATCAAGCGATTGCACGATCTGCTTGGTTCTCATCTGTTGCGTCGACTGAAAGCAGACGTTCTCAAGAATATTCCATCGAAAAGTGAATTCATCGTGCGCGTTGAACTCAGTCCAATGCAGAAGTCAGTCAGAGTCTAATCTCATATCACGTTGTTTGACTTCACTTTCATCTCTCGTCTCTTTCTGTCTCTCTCTTGAATTTCATTCAGTGCTGGTTTTGCCATTCGATCTTTTATCTCGTGTTTGACTTGCATTCACAGTTGTTGCTAAACCATTGTATCATGTTGTATATGGTAGCAGGGTCAATCCAAAGGTCATGGGTTCAAATGTCAGCCTAGGTTTCTGCAAAGATGTGCTGAATGAATTTTCCATTTATTTCTGCTGTTATATATTTTTCTCAACATTATAAATTATCAATTGAGGATACATGGAAGTATTTAGGGTTGCATACTTAACAGTTGATCTCAACCCAGAGCTGTAGCCTTCAGCAGAAGCAGAGCTTATGATGAACAGATGCAGAAATATTTATTTATGCATCTGATTATTCAAGATTCATTCAGAATCTTTATCTATATCTGCCGCAAGTTTGACATTCAAAAGAAGATTTTTGGTGTTTGTTGTGATGAGGTTTTATAAAGGTGGTGGTTGTAGTGGTGGAATTGGTGCTTGCTCTGAGGTTGTATGCACCTAAGAGCTATGTAAAAGAAATCCAGACTGAAGACAACATACATTATTATTTAACAGTATTGCTGTTGTAATTTAATAGGTGTAAATGAGTACTTGTGCTCACCTTGTGCTAAGTATGTTTCCATGTGTTACAGGAAATACTACAAGTACATCTTGACGCGTAACTTTGAAGCGTTGAATACTCGCGGTAGTTCAACACAAGTATCGCTACTCAACATCATGATGGATCTGAAGAAATGCTGCAACCATCCTTACCTCTTTCCAACAGCAGCTGCCGTAAGTCGTCAGACCAACTCTTCTTCATTCTTTGTTTTTTATCATTGTTCTGCTTGCAATTTAATGAAAGCCTTGCTAAACCTTGTATAATTATTAATTGCAGTTGTTTGGGAGTTTAGCTAACTTATTTAAACTTTTCTCTAATTGCATCAACATTTTCTGATTTGTTTAGACTGCGCTCCAAATCATTTAAGAATTTGTTTGAATTCGTTATTGACATTTTTATTTGAACGAATTTTTTTACCATTTGTTGTCTCGTCGACTGATCTGAAGTCGCATTTTTATGTCTGTTATATACAAGATAATATTATGCTTGATTAAAGCTGCTTTGAAAAGCTTATCAAAGATGCTGTGTATTTGTATGTTCTTGTGCACTTAGCCAGACAATTTAGTCACATTCAGGATATTAAGTGTTAATTATATATTCCTCACCATCTAACATCAAAACTATTCTGTTGTGTTCCACTGAAAGATCATCCAACTAAATCTCTCGTTACTTTATATGTTGGTGGTTTTAATATATGGAAGATGACATCATTTCTTTTGTGTGTGTTGTAGGAGGCGCCTAGAATGCCGAATGGAATGTTTGAGGGATCGGCTTTGATTCGATCGTGTGGAAAACTCGATCTGCTATCGACAATGCTCAGAAAACTATATCGCGATGGACATCGCGTTCTCATCTTCTCACAGGTTCTTACATCACGTTCTCATCTTCTCACAGGTTCTTACATCGCGTTCTCATCTTCTCACATCGCGTTCTCATCTTCTCACAGGTTCTTACATCGCGTTCTCATCTTCTCACAGGTTCTTACATCGCGTTCTCATCTTCTCACAGGTTCTTATATCGTGTTCTCATCTCCTCACAGGTTCTCACATCGCGTTCTCATCTTCTCACAGGTTCTCACATCGCGTTCTCATCTCCTCACAGGTTCTTACATCGCGTTCTCATCTCCTCACAGGTTCTCACATCGCGTTCTCATCTTCTCACAGGTTCTCACATCGCGTTCTCATCTCCTCACAGGTTCTTACATCGCGTTCTCATCTTCTCACAGGTTCTCACATCGCGTTCTCATCTTCTCACAGGTTCTCACATCGCGTTCTCATCTCCTCACAGGTTCTTACATCGCGTTCTCATCTTCTCACAGGTCGACTACTTTCACAAATATTAACCATTGTGGGGCGCGGTGGTCTAGTGGTGGCGTCGTTGCCTTGGAGCCGGAAGGTCTGAGGTTCGAATCCACCTCGCCGCGTAAGGATCTTGGGCAAGTCCTTCACTTACAATTGCTCAGCGCTTCGGCGTGAAACTCCGATGCAGTATCCGCTCTGCATCGGGAGCGCCTCTGAGTAGAAAGAGCTTGAAGGGGCGCTATAACAAGTGCACATACATACATACATACATACATACATACATACATACATACATACATACATACATACATACATACATACATACATACATACATACATACATACATTGCATCATGGTCACTTGTTTTTCATTTGCCAACAAGTCTCCATAGGCATTTCTTATTAATTTATTATTAGGCTACCGGTAAATAATGGATTTCCAGTACAGTGTGTTACCCTTTGTGAATTGTTGTAAGTCAATTCAGCCATTTGAATCCCGAGCATGAGGTGCATTGCATTGAGAAAGGTTTGCATCAATGGACAATTAGGCATGATAGAAAAAGTGTAGATTGTTACAAATGAAAGTCAAAACAATAACATTCATAATCATAGATCTTACCTACTTCTGTCTAAGGGCATTTCTTGTTTTGATGTCTTTGAATCTCATTGGTTGATATTTACATTGTTGCTATGGTAACATTCAGCAGTTGCTAATGCTAGACACAGTTTTCCTTTAAATTGCTGTTTATAACATTGTTTTCTGATAGCCATTGAATTAGTTCTTCAGTGTTTCAATTGTTGTTCTAAATTGCAGATGACGAAAGTGCTGGATCTTCTCGAAGACTTTCTTGAGAACGAAGGATACAAATACGAACGCATTGACGGTGGAATAACAGGAAGCCAGCGACAAGATGCCATCGACCGATTTAACAGTACGTATGTCACGTCAGAATAGAGAGCTCTCTATTTGACTGCGATGATATATTCTGTGCTAGACATCTGTTGCTATGACTTGACAGCATTTCCATAGTAGACAATCAGTCGTGAAGTATGGTATGGTATGGTATGGTATGTGAGCATTTATAAAACGCCTCTTACACACTAGCTATTCAGAAGCGCAAGATAAAGATATCAGAGGCACAAGATAAAGATATCAGAGGCGCAAGATAAAGATATCGGAGGTGCAAGATAAAGATATAGAAGTAAAGATATCTCTTCACGTAACTCTTTCATGTGTGAGCAACCATTTTCTGTTGGCTGTAGAATTCTAATCTTTTTGTTGACTTATTATATTGAACAGTAGCATGGTAGTAAGCTGATGATGACGATGATGATGTTGCTGTGAATGTTTAGCACCGGGTTCTGCTGCCTTCTGCTTCCTGCTGTCGACGCGAGCCGGTGGCTTAGGAATAAACTTAGCGACAGCAGACACGGTCATCATCTACGACTCTGACTGGAATCCTCACAACGATATCCAGGTGATTGATTGATTCGTCTCATCAATAATCATATCTATGATACAATCATTCAGTGTTTGGTTTACTACTTTCATTGTTCGATTAAGGTACCCAGACAGTACTGCTGGTTTTTGGTGGTCAGGTCAATACTCCATTGCTCCTTGTTTGCTACGTACCGTAAAAGCAACTGCCATGAAGTTGTTGGGAATTTATCAACTGTTCTTTGGCATTCTTACTTTTCTGAATGTTTTCTGGTTCTGACTTTAGTTGTCATAAATTAGTTGGCATCAGTTGACCAGTTTTATTAATTATCCTCCATCCATGTCTCTGTCTCTATGAACTATGTTTGTTTGTATGTGCACTTGTTATAGCGCCCCTTCAAGCTCTCTCTACTCAGAGGCGCTCCCGATGCAGAGCGGACACTGCATCGGAGTTTCACGCCGAAGCGCTGAGCAATTGTGAGTGAAGGACTTGCCTGAATGCAAATCAACTGTGGTTGTCCCGACGGCTGATAATTATATGTCTCTGCCTCAGGGAATGGAATCAACTAGTTCAAATTCAATTCCTTCAAAGGCAATTCAGAAATCTTTATTTCTGAAGTCTGCAGCTTCTTCTAATAATTAATAGTAATAGAAATAATACAGCCAGAACAAGTATAGTATACAACTATACATCTACACTCTGCACTGTCTGCAGCTCTTTTAAGATGTTGCTCAGATGCATACACAGCTATATTTTAATCATCTGTTGTCAGGCATTCAGTCGAGCGCATCGAATCGGTCAGGCGAATCGTGTGATGATCTACCGATTCGTTACTCGCAACTCTGTTGAGGAGCGAATCACGCAGGTGGCCAAGCGCAAGATGATGCTCACTCACCTCGTCGTCAGACCGGGTCTCGGCAACAAAGGAGCGCTCATGTCAAAGCAGGAGCTCGACGACATCCTTAAGTTTGGAACGGAGGAATTGTTCAAGGACGAGGAGGAGGACGAAGGGTCGGAATGTCGGATTGTTTACGATGATGGAGCGATTGAGAAGTTGCTCGATCGTAGTCAAGAGGGACAGGAGGAGAAGGAGATCGCAATGAATGAGTATCTGAGCTCATTCAAAGTCGCAACGTACACGGTCACAGAAGGAGATGAGGTTCGATATTTCATATTCATTCTCGCTTTCGTCTTTGTTTATTCACAGCTTAATATATATATGATTCGCTGATGTTTGATGTGATGATGTTAGAGTTTGTTATACGCCAATTGTATTGTGTTTGAAAATTTGCAAGGTGCCTCAAGATTACAGCATACGCAATTTAGAGGAATTGTCAGCGATCACTGACATAGTTCTATTCATCTTTCTTTTCTTCTCTTGAATGTGCTTCAGTATTTAAATGGATGCATTCATTGCATTGTGCCACTCAGGCTTGTCTCTTCTCAAATATGTGTGAATGTAAACAGTTCTGTGCGCAGGCAGCAAGAAGTAATTATTGTGAGTCTGAAAGGTTTGCTGTTGATGAGCCACAATCCATCTGGAACAGTCTATCTGGAACTTGGTATCTACATCCATTGGCAGTCCATGAATTTGAATATGTCTTAAATTGACAATGGCTCTTTAAGTTTATCCTTTTCATTGAGTGATTTCGTGACTGTCCATGCTGTTAGAAACAGGGAAACCAAAGTAAAGATGATGCCACACAATATTGGCCAGTAGAGTCCCATCTATCATCATGATGCTTCTAATAGAATATGATGATGTTTTGTGCTATCACTGTCTTGGGGTGATACCCACGTTATATATATGCAGCAAATGATGCAGAAGCAGCAAATGATGTTGAAGATGTTTGACATTAATTTGCTGTACGTTTGAATGTTTGTTGACAGGATGAGGGTGAGATGGAGGTGCTGAAGCAGGAGGCTGAGCACGCTGACCCAGCGTACTGGGAGAAGTTATTGAGACATCACTACGAACAGCAGCAGGAGGATATGACGCGATCGCTTGGAAAGGGAAAGCGGATTCGCAAGCAGGTCAACTACAACGACGCTGCGATGGGAAACAATGACGAGGCGTGGAACAATGATCTGTCGGACTTTGACACAGATTTCACAGGTAAGCCTGGTAAGATGGTTCACGACCTTCTTCATACTTAGTAGTTTCAATCAGTAGAGAACCTTACCTACATTGCCAGAGAAACAAGGTATCAACAGAGTTGTATGCCTGTGATAAGTTGTTCTTGGAAAGGTGCTGAGATGTCATTTAGATCTTTAAAATAATGGTGTGTGCTGAATGACCTGAGAAGATTAGGTAGACAAGGATTTTTCACTGGTTGCTTTGTGGGGTTGGCATCACGAAATCAGATGTTCAAAGAGAAGTTTTCCCCTTAAAACCAATGTTAGCCTTTAGGAGTCTGCGAAGTTTTAGAGAAGTCTTCATTTTTCATGACCAGTTCTTTCCCTCACCTTCTCATCTTTTCATTTTCAGTCGACTCATAAGTTATTAACTTATAAACGAGTTGACTTAAGGGGGTGGGCTAGCAATGGAACCAAAATCTCTAATCAAATTTTTCTGCCTCTGTAGGGATTTGAAACTGGTTCATCATGGTTGACAGTTCAGCATACTAACAATTAGATTGTTGAAATGGAAAAGAAAAACCATGCAGTTGTGCAACCTCTCCTTTGCGACTCAAATGGATGAATTCTGCATGTCAAGATTAGAACGTAGGCATAAAAAGATCCTGACAGTGTTACTTATGACGTCGCTAATGTTGAGCTGTGTTGTTCGTTGTCTTTACATGTAAGGATCTGCTGTAGATAACGAAGAAGATGACGATGACTTTGAGGAGGGCAAGAAGGAGGTCGGCCGACGCAGACGTGGTCCAGCAGGTGACAAAGACCGGTCACTGCCTCCTCTACTCGCACGAGTCAATGGACAGATTGAGGTTTGACATTTGCAGAATATCCTACGACTTCATGCTGTTCGCTTGCATAGTTTTCTTTTGCAGCTGAATTTCATATGACAACTTTAATTGATTTCCTGGTCTGTCTGGTCGTCTGACTGTTCATGAAGAATACAGCAGATGTTTGCTGATGATATGATGATGGATAAATGATGACAAATGATGACAGTTCCACTGTTGACCAACGTTCCAACAACTGTGTCCTCAATGCATTTGTTTTAGCCACAGCAGCAGTTTTGAGCGGAACTTCTGGGAATCCAGTGGTGATAATCTTCTTGCTTTTTATGTGTGGGTTTGGTTTCAGTGCAGTGGACTCGAAGACATAGCAGAGTGGCAGACATATGATGTTAATTCTTTTATATCTTCTAGATGACTAGCGTTAGTTTCGTCCATGCAGAATTAATTAGTTCTGGGTTTCATTTGGATGATTTGCTTTTTTTCTTCAGGTTCTTGGTTTCAACACTCGTCAACGCAAAGCCTTCTTGAATGCAGTCATGCGATACGGAATGCCACCACAGGACGCTTTCAATTCACAGTGGTAACCAACCAGAGCTTAACCTTCATATTTATGAACATCTTGTTTCTAGATTAATGAGTGATTTAAAATATGTTGTCACATAAAGAAACTGTTCAGCCCATTTAACTTCCTAATGCCATCAACTTTGAGTTTGCCTTTAGATAGTGACTCAATTTAAACACAATTGAAGAAGCCTGTTAATTACATCACAGCTATACATAGGTGTTGTTGAAATGAAAGTTGGTCATTAAGGCTTGCAATTAATTATGTTATGGTTCTATATGAATACAGTAGCGTGAGAGTCTTTTAGTGTCATAAGCCTCAATGAACATGAAGCAGACTATTGAAGCTATTGAAGCCTGAATGAACATGATCATCTTTTTATGACACAATCATGCTCAACAGAAACTGATCCGGTGTCTTTTGTGTTCTGTGTTTGTGTTGACGACGTAGGTTGGTGCGTGACTTGAGAGGCAAATCAGAACGAGAATTCAAGGCGTATGTTTCACTTTTCATGCGACATCTCTGTGAACCGGGTGCTGACAACGCGGAAACGTTTGCGGACGGAGTTCCACGAGAGGGTCTGTCACGTCAGCACGTACTCACGAGAATTGGAATAATGTCTCTCGTTAGGAAAAAGGTAATGCATGTTCTTCCATGTTTGAAGTTGATGTCAGCCTTTTTTGTATATATGAAAGCTTCTTGGACAATGGCAGGAATTGAAATGATTAAATTTCATTTGAGACGTAATGTGTTATGCTGACCTATCAACCATTGTACGAGTGTCATAACCAATTGGCTAAAGCCTGAGTACCCTAGCCAGTCGCCTGCTGTCTTCTGACCAATTGTTTTGAACTGCATCCCAATTGTTATAGTATAGACAGACTGGACAGAGGCTCTGTTTTATCTTTTCATCACGTCGTATGTGGATCAATTATCTTGTATCTTTGTGCTTTCCTGTTCAGCTTTTTTTATTCAAAGGCATTGGCATTTATGAGATCTGTTATTATGATGAACATGTCTGAACGAAGTAAATGGAGAATGCGGGGAAAATGAACTCTGCAAAAATGAACAGCTTTTGACGAGTGTTGACATCATTTGTTGTTGTTGTCTCAGGTGCAGGAGTTTGAGTCGATCAATGGCTGCCACAGTATGCCTCATGCTGCTGCCGCCGCTGCAGCATCAGCAGCAGCCGCCTCCGCAGCAGCGTTGGAATTGGCCGAGAAAGTGAAGTCGGAAAGCACGTTGAGCTCGGCTGCTCCATCGCCATCTCCATCAACCGCAAGCAGCAAGGACGATCGACAGAAGGGAAAAGGAAATGGAAAGACAGGAGGAAGTGGTGGTGGAGGAGGAGTAGGTGGAGATGTTGGTGAAAAGGATTTGGAAGATACAGTGGATGCTAAGAAGGATGGAGAGAAACAAACGACGACGGAGGCTGAACCAGCTGCTCAGAACAATGGAGTTAAAGATGAGGTAACACAACACAACCATTGACACATGTGTCATCACTCTTAACATTAAAAGATGAGGTAACACAACACAACCATTAACACATGTGTCATCACTCTTAACATTAAAAGATGAGGTAACACAACACAACCATTAACACATGTGTCATCACTCTTAACATTAAAAGATGAGACAACACAACCATTAACACATGTGTCATCACTCTTAACATTAAAAGATGAGGTAACACAACACAACCATTAACACATGTGTCATCACTCTTAACATTAAAAGATGAGGTAACACAACACAACCATTAACACATGTGTCATCACTCTTAACATTAAAAGATGAGGTAACACAACACAACCATTAACACATGTGTCATCACTCTTAACATTAAAAGATGAGGTAACACAACACAACCATTGACACATGTGTCATCACTCTTAACATTAAAAGATGAGGTAACACAACACAACCATTGGCACATGTCATCACACTTAACATTAAAAGATGAGTAACAAAACACAACCATTGGCACATGTCATCACACTTAACATTAATTGCATTTGTCATGTCCTTGGAAGCTGCTCTAGATATGGTTTTAGGTACAAATAATATTCGGTTATTTACATTGATGCATTCACACATATATTGATACATAGATAGATGCATGCACAAATTGCACTTGTGTTATATATATCATGTTTTCAAAGGCACTGCACACTTGAAAATATATTTATCTAAATGATTGCATTCTAAAAAATTTGAGTGATGAAATTTGTTAATGGGTTCAATGACGTTTATTTACACATTAGCATCTAGTAGACATTTGTGTTTTGTTAAACTGATGAATGTATTTCAAAGTGAGTAATATAGAGCCAACACACGCACCTGTAGTACCTTAGTTCAACCCCCATCTTTAGTTTGCACTCGTCTAGTTTTCCCTTTTATATCTATTTGCGTCATCATCATCTTCTTTTGTCTGTGTGAATTACTGAAACGTTGACATTGACTTCAATTCAACTGAATTACTCTATATGGTGCTATATAAATGTACAATTAGTTCCTGTGAACTGTGTTTAGGGATTGAACGTCAATGATGCGGAGAAAACGGAGAGCACAGAACTGGAAAAGGTGGAGCAACCTATGGCGGTCGATGATGCTCAGAAGACGGAGAAAGCAGTTCAACCAGAAACCATGGAAACAGAGGAACCGGATGTTGCTGCTGCTGCTGCTGCTGCTGCTGCTGCTTCAGGGAGTGGACTGAAGAAGGAGTCGGAGGATGACAAGACGTCGAAACCCGATGCCAAAGATGCAACCACCGGCAGTGGTCAGCTCTTATTTATTTTATATTTTTATTTTTGATCTGTGATTATATATTGGTTATGAATTATGACATGAATTATGTTTTCCTACAAATAATTTATTCAATTTTTATATAATGGCAATCATTGTTATTGTTTCTACTCATTGTTATTGTTTCTGCTCATTGTTATTGTTTCTACTCATTGTTATTGTTTCTGCTCATTGTTATTGTTTCTACTCATTGTTATTGTTTCTACTCATTGTTATTGTTTCTGCTCATTGTTATTGTTTCTACTCATTGTTATTGTTTCTACTCATTGTTATTGTTTCTGCTCATTGTTATTGTTTCTACTCATTGTTATTGTTTCTACTCATTGTTATTGTTTCTGCTCATTGTTATTGTTTCTGCTCATTGTTATTGTTTCTGCTCATTGTTATTGTTTCTGCTCATTGTTATTGTTTCTACTCATTGTTATTGTTTCTACTCATTGTTATTGTTTCTGCTCATTGTTATTGTTTCTACTCATTGTTATTGTTTCTACTCATTGTTATTGTTTCTGCTCATTGTTATTGTTTCTACTCATTGTTATTGTTTCTACTCATTGTTATTGTTTCTGCTCATTGTTATTGTTTCTGCTCATTGTTATTGTTTCTGCTCATTGTTATTGTTTCTGCTCATTGTTATTGTTTCTACTCATTGTTATTGTTTCTGCTCATTGTTATTGTTTCTACGTTTATGATTGTGCCAGGAATCTATTTTATTGTGACATCTTTCATTCATATTAGTTTTTTGTGTCGTAAAATTACAGCAGATAGAGATTGAGCAATATTCTTATTTTTATACAAGATATAAAATTACAGCAGATAGAGATTGAACAATATTCTTATTTTTATACAAGATATAAAATTACAGCAGATAGAGATTGAACAATATTCTTATTTTTATACAAGATATAAAATTACAGCAGATAGAGATTGAACAATATTCTTATTTTTATACAAGATATAAAATTACAGCAGATAGAGATTGAACAATATTCTTATTTTTATACAAGATATAAAATTACAGCAGATAGAGATTGAGCAATAATCTTATTTTTATGCGAGATATCACTGAGAAATTCATTATTTATATTTGCTTGACGTCATCTTTGTTTGATGGTTGTGCCATATTCTGTTTGGTGGTTCATGTCTTTGAGTTCGTGTTCCAGACAAAGGAAAGTTAAAGACGACAGAAGGAGAGTGCAAGGAATTGGAAGTTATTCGAAAAGACGACATCTCGAAGAAGGAAGAGCTGAAGCAACGATTTATGTTCAACATTGCCGACGGTGGATTCACTGAGTTGCATACGCTGTGGCAAAACGAGCAATCGCAGCTCGCACCTGGTTAGTTAGTGCTCCTTCACGTCGTTTCAATGTTAAGTCAGACTAATTCAGTTTACAGTTAGACTTTCTGAAGGTCCACCTGTGGGCTGTGTGTTGTTGCGTGAAGTTTAGTGATCATATTGACAGTTCTATGTATCTTATTATTAGGCTTTTCTCTTTCTCTAACATCAACGTTACATGAATTTCTTTGCCATTATCTCAACCTCAGCCAGTGTCTCAACATCTGCCAAACATCTCAATTTCTCCCCAACTTCTGTGTTCCGAATGCATATCTTCTTAAATTTTTAGAAGTTACAACAAGTTTGTGCTTTTTTGTTGGATATATCAAAATAATGTCTTTAAAGATCAGATGACATTGACGTATAAAAGTGCAGCCGCCTCACACCCTGGTAACTCGTCCTTTTTTGTGACCAGGTAATGAGGCGGAGATATGGCACCGTCGCCATGACTACTGGCTGCTCGCAGGCATCGTTAAGCACGGCTACGGCCGATGGCAGGACATGCAGAACGACGCAGCGTTCATGATCATCAATGAACCGTTCAAGGCCGACCAGGGCAAAGGAAACTTTCTCGAGATGAAGAACAAGTTCCTTGCTCGTCGTTTTAAGCTGCTTGAGCAGGCGCTTGTGATTGAGGAGCAGCTGAGAAGAGCGGCCTACCTCAACCTCACGCAGGACCCCAACTACCCGGCCATGACCCTCAACGCAAGGTCAGTCTCCTCACTATTGTAGATCTCTTAGTAGAACCCTCGAAGGGGTATGTAGATTCTTGAAATGAATGTGAATGAATCAAATGGGCAATATATATGTGCAAAAATCTAGACATGCGAATTTGGATTTTTTCCCCTTCATTTCAACACGTGCATATATCTGTTTACGTGTGGCTAGTCTCCATGATGCGGATTTTATATGTGTGGTGTCTACTGAGTAATTGTTTAGCTTTACATTACATATCTAGACACTTAAAGTCTTATGGCAGCTATTTATTACGTCACAAATGCACTGCACATGTTAACCTAAATGATGTTACCTTATCTATTGTCTGCTGTGTTGGTTTATCTATTGTCTGCTGTGTTGGTTTATCTATTGTCTGCTGTGTTGGTTTCTCTACTTGGCTTTGTCACATCACCAATGTTGATGATTTTTATCTTAAATTAGGTTTGCGGAGTTGGAGTGTTTGGCTGAAAGTCATCAACATCTGTCGAAGGAATCTCTCGCGGGAAATAAACCGGCAAACGCTGTTCTGCACAAAGGTAGAAAGAGATGATTCTTTTCTATTGACTCGTTCATTTATTTTGTTTAAATCGGAATCATAATTAATTGCTTGCCATTGGTTCTAATGTTATGTTACAGTGTGTTTCTGTGTTTACATATCAGAACATTTACATCCTTTTGTTAGAACGTTGGTCATCAAAGGTACGAATCGTAAAAGTTACCGCTGCCCCACGGAATGGAATGGATTCGACTTCTGATCTTGATTCTTTAATATTAACTCAAATTCATTTCATTCAGAAATGGTTCAAACTCAATTTTTATTTCTCCTTGCCTTTCAAGTACTAACTGTTTGTACCTCTGGCATCTTACTATCCACGCCTCGATTTTGCATTTTGGTGTGACCTTGCACAGTTACACATTTATTATTATTTTTATTATTATTAATAGTAATAATTTTACTTGTTGGGAAATGCATTTAATCACAACTGACAATTAATTAATTGTTAATTCTGAAATAATTTACTATTAAAAAGTGTATTCGTTTACAGCCCTGATAATAATACATATGGTAGATTTAAAGAAAACATAGATCTATGCATTTATGTAGAGCTTGAGCGAGTCTGTGCAGAACGAGAAAGAATGTGTTTATTAACCCTTTAATGCCGGAGTGTATAGAATTTCCCATTCCATTTACTACCATCTCGGCATTAAAGGGTTAAGGTGTGTTTGTAGTAAGGTTACATGACTGAGGCAAGTTGTGACCTGATGGTGAGGAGATAGGGTATGTGCGGTCACATTATGAGGTCATGTGACTGAGGTCATGTGACTGAGGTATTGATGACGACGTCGTTGTTTGTCCGTCTGTTTTAGTTCTGAATCAGTTGGAGGAGTTGTTGAGCGACATGAAGCAAGATGTCAGTCGGCTGCCAGCCACGTTGGCCCGCGTTCCCCCGGTCACGCAGCGCTTGCAGATGTCTGAACGCAGCATTCTCAGTCGTCTCGTCAATCCCGGTCAACTGAACCCAAGTGCATCATCGTCGTCGTCATCCCTCATCTCAACTGCTGTTCCATTGTCATCATCAGCCTCCGTATCTGCGGCATCCTCTGCTGCTGCTGCTGCCATTGCTGCTGCCATGACGTCATCGTCAGCGGGTCAACCGTACATACCGTCACCTGTTGCGAGCATGGGTTACCCACTGCCACCGGGGCTTAGCAGTGCTGGACTCGTGTCGTCTGCACGCCCTGGCTACGGCCTCTCGCCTCAGGCTTTCATTGCAGGTAATTGCAACATCCGCAGCAGCTCACCAGGGCAAGAGAGGAGCTAGAGTGTTCACTAAATGAAAAAGAAAGAGCTAGGGTGTTCACTAAATGTCTTGACCAAATGTCTTGACTCTGTTATTTAAC
Organism: Lumbricus rubellus; assembly: GCA_945859605.1. Classification (NCBI taxonomy): domain Eukaryota; kingdom Metazoa; phylum Annelida; class Clitellata; order Crassiclitellata; family Lumbricidae; genus Lumbricus; species Lumbricus rubellus. Next base: position 3,945,745 of record OX243827.1, read on the forward strand.
TGTTGAAATTATTTCATAGTGTATTTAATGATGATGATGATGATGATGATTTTTGTGGAGATGTGTACGTTATTTTTTCCTTTGACAGATTTACAGGATATCTAATTTTATTGATTCCTTTAGATGTATAATTGTACATTACATTTCATCCCATCTGACTGTTGCTTGTGTGTTCTTCTTTAAACTGTGTGTAGGTCATCTGACTCCTGGAGTTGCAACGAATACTCTCAGAATTCCTGTCCCGTCATCAACTTCGACTCCAGGTCCAGCGAAAACACAAGGTATAGCATTTCGCATTTTCAGCCTCAAAGGCCACAGCCAGAAGTTCTTTCTTATTTCGCAACCATTTCTTGCTGTAATTATGACATTCTAAACATAGACCAAAGTAATGTAATATAATTAGTAATTTCTATAGTACCGCTCACAGCCGAGGCCATTCAGTAGCGCTCCCAGTGCGATGACCCCTAGAAAAAAAGGTCTTAAGTAAGGCAGAGTTAGCTAACGACGGGTAAGTTTAATAATTCGTTTCAGTATGAATGGTTATTTATGGTGGAGCTTGTTTTTGGTTGAAGAGTCCGTGCTACTGACAACCTGTAACATTATAGATTACGTTTGAATATGGGCGTGCAGCTACTGTGGTTAGAAGAGGGTATTTTGAAAACATTTGGACTGTTTGAGACGTTGATATTGACGATGTTTTGTTTGTGTTCATTTGACAGCTGAAGATCTGAGTAAGTGAGTCGTTGATGATGAGAAGGATTTCCAGATGAACGACGGTGGACTGATGATGATGAGACAACGTGCTGCTGCGTGGGATCTGTGTGTGTGTATCGTCGAACAATGAGATCTGTGTTTATACCCCATCGTCAGAGATCCTTCAAATTGACGCACTTTTCCTCTGTCATCATTCTGTGTAGGCATTGCTCTGCTGGACGCTTCCGTCTAACGGAGAAAGGACTTTACTGATGAGAGATGATGACGATAATTCTTATTCCACTTTGCTGCTGCTGCTGATGTTACGATGGATCTTGAAAGTTCAGAACTCCTTGTTGTCGTTGTTGTTGTAACAACTGACTTTGTTTCATGGCCTCACCGTTAAACTCTATCATGTTATTTATAAACACTACTTGACTCATGCATACTTTACACACTTCACATCATATACTGATACATACTGATACATAGATACTTTGCATATTTGCATTTGCGCATGCATGTTGCACATATGAATACGTACCGGGTACACGCGTCAATGTGTGTATGTGCACTTGTGCACGTAAGATGCATGCACCCATTTGCCTGTTCAGTGCCGAATGGTTTGGGTATGTGAAAATGTGCTGCCATCTTCTTAAGTGATCTTGTCAGCATTTTGAGAAGCTATTCATTTGCCACATAGACGACTGTTTAGACTTCATCATCTTGTGGTTGGCTGGTTGATCTTATGGATCAGAAATGAGGACAATTGGGCCATTGTTGTTTACACGTGTAATAGACATTACTATTGGAGAATAAAATGATGACTGAATGATGTGATGACCTGTTCGTCATTCAATATCCTCATTCGGAATATTTAATCATTCATTCATTCAATAACCTCGTCATCATCTCATTGATTAATAATTCTCGAACATAAACAATGACTAGGATAAGGTGAAGTTTCAGAAACCTATAGAGGGTACGCCGCCACTGCTCGTACTTTGGCAGTGCCAGTCCCAAGCCTGGCACAAGGTGGAGGGTGACACTCATAATCTTTGATATGACACTGTGTTGAACAGCAACAAGCAACGTAGAGTGGGACACAAGGGATGCGTCGTTATTTTAGAAAGAGACGAGAGACAACAGATGACAGATATGGTACATAACAAAAAAGACGAATTAATACGGGTGAGAACAAATTTTAGCGTGATATGCTATCAGGCATTAGAGATATATGAAAAACAATTTGGCTTAGTTTTTTTTGAATCACGTTGTAGTGCATGAAGGGACCCATTCAGCTATAATTATAATCGTAATCATGAATTTATATAATTATAGCACCACTTGAAGAGAAATTCCTCAAAAGGGCTCCAGAGTCCAGACCTGACGGCACCAAGCCACAATCACAGAAGGGTTTTAAAACGCGGAAAAGAGGCATAGGCATACGAAGACCAAGAAGTTCATCACAGAGACTGCTACTTATAACTTGTTAGCGGCGTTTTAGTGCCACAGGTAGACCCTTATCTAAAAGAAGACGGAGAAGGAGAAACTGTAGAGTGACTAGATCGACACGAAGGAAGAAAACAATGCAAGGAAGAATACATGCTTGCATTGTTGAGTTGTTAAACAGCTGACTATAAAATAGTAGGCCTACTCGATAATAATATTTTGACAACAAGTTAACTTTTGGTTGCTAATAAGAGTCGAATTGCAGATAATATATAATGTGCTAGTTCAAGTCTGAGGCACCAATGTAGCAATTGTAATCGTAATCTCGAGAATTCTAAAGCGCTAGTCGAGAGACAAGCACAAGGCTTGATAAGAGTCCAGGAAACGATGATTTACATCCTAAGTTCTTACATGAAGTGAGGGAGGAAATCGGGAGACATTGGCACAGATCTTCAATAAATCGATACAGAGCGGAGATGTTCCACAAGAATGGAGGGATGCCCTTATAGTGCCATTGTTTAAAAAGGGAAACCGAAGTGAGCCAAGTAACTACAGACCAGTCAGTCTAACCAGCGTGGTGTGTAAGATCATGGAGAGAATTGTTAAGGATAACATAGTTGAGCATTTGAAGGAACAGGATATTATAAAAGGTAGTCAACATGGATTTACTAAGGGACGTTCGTGTTTGACAAATCTGTTAGAATTCTTTGAAGAGGTCTTTGAGAAGATAGATGAGGGAAAGCCAGTGGATGTGATTTACCTAGACTTTGCAAAGGCATTTGATAAAGTACCCCATAAAAGACTAGTTAAAAAGTTACAAGCATGCGGGATTAGTGGGCAGGTACTCAAGTGGATTGAAAGCTGGCTTTCAGATAGAAGAAAAAAAGTGGGAATAGGAGAGAAACACTCTAGGTGGACAGCAGTGCTAAGCGGAGTGCCACAAGGATCAGTGTTGGGACCACTGTTGTTTGTGCTTTTTATTAATGATATAGATGATGGGATTGTATCAAAAATTTCTAAGTTTGCGGATGACACAAAATTATGTAGAGCAGCGAGTAACGAAGAAGAAGCAGAGATACTACAGGAAGATCTAGGAAAAATGTCTAGATGGTCACAGGACTGGCAAATGCTCTTTAATTTGGAAAAGTGCTCAGTGATGCATATGGGAAGGAGGAACCAGGAGTTTGCATATGAAATGGGGGGTAAGGCACTGAGGGTGAGTGATGAAGAAAGGGACTTAGGAGTGATCATGCACAAGAGTGCAAAACCTTCAAGGCAATGCACTGAAGCAGCAAAGAAGGCAAATTCAACATTAGGCATGATACAAAGGACAATAGTTACTAGAGATAAGGATACAATACTTATGCTTTATAAATCAATGGTTAGGCCGCAGCTGGAATACTGCATTCAGGCATGGAATCCATACCTGAAGCAGGACATTGAGAAACTGGAGAAAGTACAGAGAAGAGCTACGAAGATGATTTGGGGTTACAAAGATTTGAGCTATGAGGAGAGATTGGAAAGGTGTGGGCTAACAACACTGGAGAGACGGAGGAGCAGAGGAGACCTAATTGAAGCATACAAGATCATTACTGGAAAGGAAGCACTATGTTGGGAGAAGTTCTTTGAATTAGCACCAAACAAAGCAACTCGGGGTCATAGGTACAAATTGTTCAAGAAGCCGACGGGAACATTGGGGCAGAAATTCTTCAGTGCAAGAGTAATTGACATTTGGAACGGCTTGGACGACAGCAGTGTGTCGGTGGACACAGTTGCAGCGTTCAAAAGGAAACTTGGACAATTGGGCTACTAGATGTTCCTGGTCAACAAAGGAAGTGGTTCTAACACAGGCCCTGGTCTTCTGAACCACTCAAAACTTATGTTATGTTATGTAAGGCACCATTCGCGAAAGTTGGGTTCAAGTCATACAACTGCAAAATATAGTTTAATTATGAGTAACGAATATCAATACTATTTCATACAGTCGGGAATAATTTAACTCGTTAAATGCTAATTATAACTTTACGTCGCACTAATTATGGCAGATGAAGGTGCTAAATAAACAAATCGCTAGCATAGCAACTGGCGTAGCGTGATATAGCGGGTTTAGTGATCGTATTGGTGAACCAGGATTTGTGTTTATGTCCTGGTACTATACAATGTTGGAGTGTATAAGTAAACATTTATTTAATAAACATATATTAGTTTACTAAGTTTCTGAAAAATCATAACTTACAGCTAGAGGACGTGTCCCTTGGACTGAAACGAATTTATGCGTAAGTGACTTGTCTGTTCGTCGTTTCGGGTGGTAGTGCTCAGTGGGTAACAGTAATGTGTTCGGCATTTGATTGATTACTAATAGTAAATGAGTAAGTAGCTTTTATGTTCATCTGGTTATCGTTATTAGACAGCTCAGACCGTTGCAGGAGACTTTATTACGTCGTTTATAGAATATTGTTTGTGTTTCATCTATGAGGTTCTGTATTTTTGCTTGTGCCGAAAGAACCAAGGTTTTAATAAGTATATACCTATCTATCTATCCCAGTCGTGTCTTCGGTCAGAAGGTGCAGAGCTGCATAACAGGTGTACTGCGAGGGGCATAAATGGGTAAACACGCACACTTCATGCCCGTACTCCAAACAATATGGCCACCGTAGATGCGTGCATAACAGAGCGGCCCGGCATAGGCCTAATATTTCCGCGAAAATTAAAGGACGCTTCAATTTCAGCAGAATGACTGCACTAAACCCTAAAACTAACCCTAACCGACCCTCACGGCGCCTAACCTGAGCCCTAACCGACCCTCACGCTTTGCATGTTGAGATACATGTTGCGATGTCGTCGACCGGCCGCGTTCTAATTTTACGGCATTCGTTGCCAGCCATATTGTTTGGAGTACGGGCATGAAGTGTGCGTGTTTACCCATAAATGTTCCTGTTCTGTGCTTCTAGTTGCGATTACTCAGTTCTTGCTTCGCTTGGTTGTGTGATGTATCATCTTTAGATTACAATGATTGTGGGGCGCGGTGGTGTAGAGGTGGGTTTGGTGCCTTGGAGTCATAGCGTTCCAGGTTTGAATCCACCTCAAGTCGCCAGGTAGAGACCTTCAGCAAGTCCTTCACTTGCAATTGCTCATGCGCTTCGGCGTGAAATTCTGATGCAGTGTCCACCCTGTGGTCGGGAGCACCTCAGAGTTGAGAACTTGAAGGGCGCTATAGCAAATGCGTGAAATAAATAACTAAATTTTAAAGTAATATAAGTGAAATTGTGCGATGTAAAAAATTATTTAAAAGAAATTTGATAGAACTTACTTTATGCTTAAATCGCAGAAATCTGTATCAGCATTCAGCAGGTAAGAAAATTTTAGCATTCAGAGCACACCTACATATCTCATCAGCTTGACCTCCCCGGATTTTGACCTGGCACCTGAATGAGAAGGGCAGCACTGACTATTGCGTACTTGATTTGTGAATAAGCTTTTATGATGTGGCTTTTGCGGGCGCTGAGAAATTCTTGGAGATTTACCTTACGTTACACTTCAGTTTGTTTACCGGTATCTGTGTCCTTTTGCCTTTATATAGGTTCTATGTTTTTGCCTATGGTAACTATTATCCCTCAGAAATGAGAATATATCTGGAGAATACACAATTATTATTATTGTTATTATTATTATTATTTTTATTGCCGTTGTTATAGTCGTCATCATTACGTGATTATTAAATGTCTATAGATGTAACGGCCAAGCATCAATGTATAGTTGTATACAATGTATAATGCTGGGGAGTAATTGTTGTGAATGAACTTGCCCAACGTCTCTAACCAGTAATCATCGTATTCTCCGAGCTGTCAAGGCATTCAGGCGAACACTAGCTAGTCAGCTCTGTCAAGTCCAGTGTAAGGTAAGGTGACGTTCACATATTACTTGCCTCTATCAACATTAGATACAGCCCTGGGCCATTCTCTTAATGCACCGCCTAACCAATGCACAGACCCTATAGGGCCTATACTATAGGCAATCTGGTCATTCGATAGTCCATCATAGAAGGCGCTGCAGTAGTCAAGGCGGGATACTATGAAAGACAGGGGTAGAGGCGACACCAAAAGTTAGATAACAATCATGACATTCCAGTTTTATGTGCCAAGTCAAAGATAACTCTTGATTATGTCCCACACAACTGGTAGGAAAGTGATACAAGAAACTCTAGTGTTATGGCTTCCATGTCTAATTTTTCCAGTTGTTGGCATTTCCTAAACTGGATATATTGTGTCTTGTAAAGTTTGTGTCTTGTAAAGTTTAGACCTACTGTTTGTGTCTATTAACACAACCGACAGACACTAGTGCTTATGGTTGAGTTTGTTAGTACATGCAATAACTCAGAAATGCTCCATTTCCATATAAATGCACATGTTATGGTATCAAGTGAGATCACAGTGTGTACAAGGAAAGCTACTGGTACTTTGAAGTATACATGAGCTGGAAGAACTAGTCATTGTAATGTTGAAGATGTGAAGTCTGTAGCTGGAGACATCGGACGAAGTCAAGGAAAATGGTAGGCAATTAATCCAAAATCAGCGAGCAGTTGTCATGGCAACCAGGAAGCGTGTGTGCCATTGTGTGGTCTGAATTGTCGTAGTTCACACGTAATAATCATGAGCTAAATGAATAGACAAGTGCGTGGGTGGACAGCAGCATGTTGACGTACAGATATGAACGGTTCAGATGATGTGAAACTAATTGAGTTTTCGTAATTAATTGGCTGAATCCTGGCTGCAGCAGTGCGAGTGAAGCGGATATTTGTATCATCATTGTCATCTATAGAACTTGTTGCAGTCAGACCATTGTTAGTTGTTCTGCTATACGGCCTACATGAGAAATTTCATTGAGGGGTAATATTGCTTTATAATTTATTTCAACTTTTATTTTGTAATTTATCTTAGTAATTTTGTATGTTAAATTTGTTTTCATCTTCTTTTTTATAAGTGCAGGATCTAATGACAAAGTTAAGTTGGGAGTTTATTAAGTATTTTATATCAGTAGTTTTATTCAGTAATCAATCCAGTATCTCAGTGTCACTAGTTTATATATAGTGGTTTATTCAGTAGTATATTTAGCGTTTTATACCAGTAGTTTATTCCATAGTTTATACCAGTAGTTTATTCCGTAGTTTATACTATTGTTTATTGTATAGTTTATACCCTATGCCGAAGCTGTTACTACCAGTTGCGTCAACTTAAGGTGGTCTCACGCTCTCTGTCTTTTAGTGCTGCCTATACTCTTGTTCACTCTTTCGTAGTTTCTCGCCTTGACTACTGTAGCACCCTCTATTATGGACTACCGGCTGGCCGGATTGACTGCCTGGAACGAGTCCTCCGCTCTGCGGCGCGACTTGTTGGTCATATCCCAAAATATGGCCATGTCTCATCTTATATGCGGGATATCTTACACTGGCTCCCTTCTAAGCAGCGGATTGCATACAGGGTCTGTGCCTTGGTTAGGCGGTGCATTGAAGGACTAGCTCCACCATATCTTCGAGAACTCTGCTGTTCCACCTTAGGAGTTCTGCGTCGATCCACCCTTCGATCGGCGAACCAAATTGAGCTTCTGGTTCCCCGCGCGCGGACTGCTATGCGACAGCGTCGTTCATTCTCAGTTGCTGGTCCTATCACCTGGAATGGTCTTCCTGTTGCATTGCGCCTAATTCCCAGAGGTCACTCCGCTCTGTTCCTTAAGAACCTAAAGACTGTTTTATTTAGCCGTGGTTGGGCCGGGAGCGCTTCTGAGTAGCCTACCTTGAAGAGGCGCTATATAAATTTCCGAAATAAATAAATAAATAAACTATAGTTTATTGTATAGTTTATTCTATAGTTTATACTATAGTTTATTCTGTAGTTTATACTATAGTTTATTGTATAGTTTATACTGTAGTTTATTCTTTGGTTTATATATGTAGTTTATACTATAGTTTATTCTATACTTTATTCTACATAGTGTTTTGGTCCAACAGAACTTTGTGAGTGTCAGTTTGTTTAGCCGACGCCATACAACATACAACAACCCTTGATGAGTTATTTACATGCAGATTACTTACTGCTTCTCAGAAACGGGTTATTATTTAAATGGGTTATAATTGAAGCGAGTTATTATTTTTGTCATCTCATAAGCATTTTGGTCCTGATGTCAGTGACAATAATTATCAATCAATTTTGAACAGATCCTTCTTATCAATGACAACATTTGTGGAAATAATATGTGTTGAACTGTTGATGTATGAGCATCCTGTAGAATTGAGGCTATGTCCCTCGTATACCCATACAACACTCCTCTGTCATTATACTTTTTGTCAGAGTAGCGCGTTAGTCTTTTCGCATCCAACTCTTTTTTAGCATGGGTGCTCCCTTAGACACTGCTGACCATGTCATATTCTTTTGGCATATCTCAAAAAGCCGTTGGTGTAATTTCGGAGATTGAGTTTCTGGGTGCACTCAGAGCGAGAGAGAGAGATCTCATTCTGAGTTGCAAACAGACAGAGAGAGAAAAGACAGACAGAGAGAGTGACAAGACAGAGAAAAAGACAGACAGAGAGAGTGACAAGACAGAGAAAAAGACAGACACAGAGAGAGTGAGTTTTCGTGCATCACTGTACGACTGGTTTGTCGTTTCACTTGATTGTTGTCCACAAGTTTTATCTTCTGTACCCTACGCTACTTCCTCTGATAATAATAATAATAATAATATTCATTTATTCAAATCATATTGACAAATGTCGACTATTGTGATTACATGAAGTATACCGGTAGGAACATGAGATCTAGCAAGTTAAGTTACACGAGTTGATTTGATAAATGCGATGACAGACTGGTGATTATAAATGTATCTACATGTATGTGTGACACTGTGACAGGCTGCTGGTTTCGATCCATCCTATTCTGTTAACCATTTTATCAGAAGACTGAGTTGACCTTCTGGGGTGGCATGGGGTGGGAGGGGGTTAGCGGGTATCTAACCCACGTCCTTCTATTCTTCATGTCTGTGTGTCACCATTCAACCATCATCTCAGTCTCATCAGGTCGACATCACTCACTTGAACACGTCTAGTACTTTCTTCCAGTTAGAGCTGCAGATCATCATTATGGTGACCGCATTCTAGAATCTAGACGATAATTATATATATTACATAGACCTTAAATTTGTCGTTTATGGAGAAACTGGTTTCGACATCGTGACGTGTTTGATGTCTGGTTGGCATCTCCTCCTCCTTCTCCTCAATCTCAACTAAACTTCCATCTTTCTTTCCATGGCAGCCACGCACAGATTAACTCCAAACTCGGTCTACCTTTGATCTCCAATGCTGCTGCATCCGTGCTGTCTCTTTCACGACCATGTATAGTTGTATATATAGTTGTATAGTTGTATATAGCTGTATATAGTTGTGTAGTTGTACACTGTAGAAGCATCGCGAGTGGCATTGGACTAGAGATTGACCTTTTTGTGGGCATGTGATGCATTCTGCAAATTTAGCATTCTTCGACCACATGTACGAGATTTGTACAAGACCATGGTGCATGCATTCATGTGCGCCAGCATTCATTCATGATTATTGTAATGCCATTTATTCATGTCGATAACTACATCCTGATTAGCATTTTAATGGTGAGAGTGTTCATCGTACATGTAAATGTGAATGGTGAACCAGTGCAGCTTGTCTTCAAAGTGTTAACTGACATTGCGCTTGGGTTGGTTACCTATCTTTGGCTTTGCACATGATGTTTCTGGTGAATTTGCATACATACACTTGCAGTTTCAGGTCATAATTATTGATGCTCTGCCATGCATAATTATTGTTGTACAGACAACATCTTATCGTAAACTGCATCTTGGTTCATTTCGTCCACGCAGGTGCTTGCAAAAATTTTTCCTGCGATTGAACAATGACGAGAAAAAAAGAGAGAGATGATTTGAGATGATTAGTTTAATTGCTAATCAATTTTAATGAGAAAGTCTATCTGCTGAAATTTGCATGACGGTTAGAATCTGAAGATCACTAAATCTTGCATGTAATGGATTAGAATTAGAAGATCACTAAGTTTGTGAGAAAATGATTCAATTGTTATTACAACATGTGCTAGCCATTCAAGGCTGAAAGTCTTTTAAGGGAATTGGTAAGAAAACTGTTCGTTGTTCTGTGAATGGAAGATTACAGGTCTCAGCATGTGTTAATTGACTGAATAAACGGTGACCTTCAGCAGTGACGGCCTTCTGTGCCTCTGTGTGGGTTGGTTGGTGGGTTGGTTGATGGGTCGGTGATGATGACGATGATAATGTTGATTGGTGTATCTGCGTCACCTTTAAATTATAAGGCAACTTCTGTGAATAATAATTCAAACACATCTTCCTAGTAATGGTATCCAAGAGAACGTGTGTCTCATGTAGGTATCACTGTATAATTATAATTATATAGTGTTACAATAGAACACATTGAAGTTGACGAATGATCTGATAAAATAGGTAGGTGTTCGAAGCAGCTCACCTATCCGGTTCTAGGGCCACCCCTGCCACCACCGCTGCCACCACCCCTGCCACTGCTGCCACCACCATCGACCTAATCAATCTGCAGTTTCCTCCTCTTGGCTGAAACCAATTAAGTCGAATTATAATTTCTGAAGCATTTGAGTCCGTTTCAGTGACTGCCACATCTGCATGCATGCATGTATGTTGGCGGATGTTGAGGAATATCAGGTCAACCGGATATACATGCATTGGCCAATCCGATTTCCGTGTCTGTATGCTTGCTTCAACGTCTGTCTGTCTGCCTGTCTGTCTGTCTATCTGTGTGTGTGTGTGTCAGTTGTGGCAGTGAGAGATTGTCCCATTTGCCGGATATAAGGCCGATGGTCGGTCACTGATCAGTGACCTCAGAAGACTCAAGGCTACAGGTAATGATACTTGAAGAGAAGACGAGAACGCTCCTCTGAGTGAGTGGGGAAGGTGTACCTGATTGCATCAGTGTGTGTGGGCGTGTATCTTTGTGTTTGTTGCTTTCGTGTGGGAGGGTGTGCAGGTTGGTGTGGGGTGAGTGGGTTGGTGTGGGTGGGTTAAGAGGTGGGATGGAGGCGGGGGCGGGGGGGTTATATTGTAGCTTTAAGTAATTTTTTTCTTTGGATGTCTTGTGAATTATGCACAGTCCAATAGACTTGAATAGAGGGTACGAATCAAAAATTTTACTGTTTCGAATTCTGTTTGAACTACCTGCAAGTCTACATGATGTTCTTCATTGTTTTTATCATCATAAATTTCTTCGCATGCTAGACGTCTGGCAGTGATGCTACCAATGAAGGATGACCTCTATTCCTCTATTCCTCTATTCGTCTATTCCTCTATTCATCTATTCCTCTATTCATCTATTCACCTATTCGTCTATTCATCTTTTCCTCTATTCACCTATTCCTCTATTCACATATTCATCTATTCACCTATTCACATATTCATCTGTTCATCTATTCATCTATTCATCTATTCACCTTGATGTATGATCTCCATCCATTGTTTGAATCCATCCACTGGACTCTCAACCAAAGTTGACTGGATGGTTCAGAGTTTCGAGTATGTGTGTGTGCGTGTGTGTGTGTGCGTGTGTGTGTGTGTGCGTGTGTATTGCGTCTCTGCTCAGCTCTGTGTGCTGTATATAAATTTATGCAATGCATTACAGTGAGATATTTAAAGCATTTCCATGGATGAACCCACCGCCTCAGCACAGTTTGCAGAATCAGGCATATATATATATATATATTAACTTATATATATATATATGCATATATTAACTTATATAACTATTCTTAGTACTAATTTGGTTAATGTATAGTCAGTGAACTGTGTGAGATCTGTTGCATAATATTATAGGATTAGTCAACAGGAATTCTTAGGACAACCTGGACGACCTCTCGTTTAAATTTGTCAGTATCCAGTATGGAAGGAGGGAGAAACAAAGGGAAGATTGATGATGATTGATGATGATGACGACGACGATGATGATGATGATAATGATGATGAGAACGCCGATGACGTTGATGGCCACGATTATGATTATGATTATGATGACGACGATTATGATTATGATTGTGATGATTATGATGATGATGATGACGACGACGACGATGATGATGGTGATGATGATGGCTGAAATGCTGTCAACTAATTGCTATAATTATGGTTTCATTCCACGCAATAAACAAAAGCTGTTTGGATGGTTTTTATAATTTGATGGATGTACGTAATATGGTTTGGTAATCATATCCTGTGTTTAGGAGGTTTTAAAGACCTGTCAGAAACGCAACACTGTAGAATCACTATAAAAATGTGTGGTTGATGACATGTGCTAAACGGCGGGAAATGAAATGAAGGTCGTCTGCCCATTCCCCATCTGTTGCATTATTATTATAGAGGACATGAACCATTTTATATGACGTTTAAAATTAGCGTCATTAGGAAGATCTAGAACTTGGATTGTGAAACTATAGTTTATTGGTTCAGGTACTGGAATCTGAACAACTGAAGAAGAGATGGAGAATGGTTGTGTTGCTTTTCAAGAGTTTTTATACAATAGCCTACAACTGAAATTTGGTAATGCCATCCGTATACAAAGCTCAGAAGTGTCCCAGTAGATGCCTCCAAGCGGTCTATGAATTGGGTGTATGTTGCCTGTTGAGGGTGGGTTGGGGTGGGTGGGTGAGGTCGTTAGGGAGAGGACTGTGGAGGGTCAATGGGGTCAATGGGGGAAGATCATCAGTGAGGAGGATGGCACTGGTTATGTGCTGCCTTTATATGCCGAGATCAAGCAAAAAAAGAAGTGACCAAGGATGGTGCAAGAGATCTGCATGGATGGATTGTATATGTTGGTCTACTACTGATCATGTTGAATGTCAGTGAATCATGTGATGTGCAGATTAATCATGTGACGAAATGGTCGGTTAATCATGAACATTGAAGGACATGTTAAGGCCTAAAAAAAGTGTTGTGTTTCCGGTAACAGAGCTAAAAAAAATTGGGTAGGTAGGTCGGAAAATATTTTTATTTTGTAAAATATTTTTATGCAGTGACTATCCGAAAAAGTATACCCCACTAGTCTTTTTTGCACGCTGAAACAAAGTACGTGTTCTAAGCAAGTATAAACTGCCTATTTCCCGACTGTCTGCACCTAAAACTGCTCTAGAAACAGTCCTATTAATTTCATTTTGTTGACGTCTCTTATGTTATGTCAATACAAATGTAAAAATAATATTTTTTGAAAAAAAATTTTTTTTTTTGAAAAAAATTTTTTTCTGAAAAAAAAAAAAATTTTGTATAAATTTTTTTACAAAAATATTTGGGTCGCGGCCGTAAAAATGGGTCGGTCGGGTTACCGGAAACACAACCTTTTTTTTACGCCTAATTGAACACCTGTAAGAAGTTATACCTTTATCATTCATTGAATCATGTTAAATTGAACAGAGAGACAGAGACAGACACACAGAGAGAGATGGATGGAGAGACATGCAGACAGACATCGACAGGTAGGTAGGTAGAGAAAGAGAGAGACAGAGAGATAGTCAAGTGACTGACATTAATGACGAGCTGAGGTATGTTAAATGCTGATGATTTCCGTGAATGAAATGGACTGGAATGCAACCTGAGTTTCCTATTGCAGCAGCTTCTCAACGCTAATTGGCTCCAGCCATCTCCTGCTGCCACTTCTGCTGCATGTGTGTGTGTGTGCATGCGTGTGCATGCGTGCGTGTGTGTGCATGTGTGCGTGTGTGTGTGCATGCGTGTGTACATGTGTGTGCATGCGTGTGTGCATGCGTGTGTGTGTGTGTGTGCATGCGTGTGCGTGTGTGCGTAAGTGCTGTGTGTCATCATCTGTGATTAACGTGTGTAGTGTGTACTACGTGTGTAGATATATATGGAGCGTGCATGTGATGTAGTAGCATCCTATTAGATCTTTATTTGTCGTTTTATCATCATCACTATATAATACATGATCATGATCAGTCAGTCATGAAGCATTGCATCATGAATTGCCATCTGATGCAGTGTTGTACTCTCATCTATACGACATTCAGACTTATAGCATTAAGAGACTTTTACATGTAAGTTCCTCTTGAAAAGAGTTGCTGAATCTGCGAAAGCAGGTCTTTTAATGAGAAGTTTGTCTGCCCAGGTAAGTAATAACATCATCATCATCATCATCATCGTGGTCGTCATCATCATCGTCGTTGTCATCATCATCGTCGTTGTCATCATCATCATAATCATCGTGGTCATCGTCATCATCATCATCATCTGTCTGGTGTTTCATTCAGTTGTACTTTTCTGCAGATGTCTTCTGACCTTCGAGCCTTCATCATCACCTCCGTCTCCTCAGCCTCTCCCGCCTCCTCCTCCTCCTCCTCATCCTCTCAGATGTCGTCTGCTTCCTCTTCGTCGTCGTCGTGGACAAAGGAAAACCACCTCATCAGCCAATCGGTGCCTTTACCCGCCAAACTTAAACCAACGACGACGACGACGTCATCATCGTCAGGAGGATCACGTGACGTCGCCGCCCTTCCCACCATCACCCTCTCAACGAGGGGATCGTCTGCTGCTGCTGCCGCCGTCTGTGGCTTTCGGATGGACGACCGCTCTGCTGCTGCTGCTTCAGGGGGTGGTAGCGGTGGTGGGGTGGAGGGGCCTCGCTGCCTGTCCCTGCCACTCAGCAGAGTACAAGACCAGATTCAACAGAGACAAGCGAAGCCACAACAACAGTGCGACCCCCAGCCATCCTACACCAACTGCTCTTCAAGTCTCGACAACCTCAGTCTGTTCACCCCATCATCGGGTCCCACCATCCCCATCGGAGTGGGCTGTGGCGGCGGCATGGGAGCGCATGGTCGCCTCATCAAGGCGTCGTCCGATAACCCTGTGTATGGGTTGAGCGCCAGTCCTCCCATCCCTCCACGCGACTACATTCCAAGGGCGATCAGCCGCCCCACGATGCTCCTCGACCAGAGACCGCATCCCCATCAACATCCCCATCATCAGCAGTCGATGAGTGGGGCGAGAACCCCCGAGATCCACCCGATCGTTCAGGATGGACAGAAGCGCAGCAACACGCACTACTGGCTGCTGCCAGACAAGCAGAAGACGTCAGCGTCGTTGGATGACGTCGACAAGATGACGTCAGCAGATGAACCGCTGCAGCACTACGTCAACATCGCGACCGCCACAAACAACAACAACAACAACAACGGTTTGTGGGCGCGCACGTTCGGCATCTCGAAGGCGTCTTCGTTCGGAAAGAAAGGCGGCAACGCGACGTCGGCGAGGAAAGAGGAGACGACTCATCGCAGAAGTCATCACTCGTCGGAGGGAGCGGCCGATCCTCGGACGTGCCACGGATCCATCTTCTATTCCGATGTCGTTCCTCTCTTGTCCGACGTCAGCAGCCTCGACTCGATGTCGGTGAATATCGCGGTGGATGACGAGACGGAGGCAGACGTGAAGATGATGAGGAGCATCTATCCGTCTGGAGGAGAGGACGACGGGATGGGAGGACGGACGACATCGATGGGCGAGGTGAAGGAGATGATCGAGACGGTTCAGTCGAAAATCAACGGTGTCACGGCCGACGAAAGCTTCACTGCGCTCGCGACGAATCACTGGAACGTCGATTCGGCCGTTGAGTATCTGAAGGTCGAGAATCTGTTTCGTTTGGGATTAGCGACACGTGAACGATGTCGACGCAAACTGGAAATCAACAACTGGAGCGTGGAAAGAGCGGCTTCCGATCTGCTCGATTTGCTAGGAATCGATTTGAGTAAATAGGAGGAAGAAGGGGGCAAGAACAACCCCTCACCCCGACCCCTACTCTCGGCAGGGTGATGGTCGGAGGAAGGGGAGACACGTTTCCATGGTGAATTCATGTACAGCTGATGATGATGTACATTTCACAACAAGGGTGCAATCTATCTTTGGGGGACGATCTATGGGCCGCCCGCCCGAGGAAAGGCTTTGGGGAGGTAGGACAGAGATAGTTCAAATCAATGGGGAGCCGGTTAATGGGTGAAGCGAAAAATGTATGGGGAAAATATGTTGTCATTTTGGGTATAGGCTGAAGTAGTAGTTAAAGATTTCTGGGTAGGAATAAAGATATGGGAAATGTGTTCTCTTTGCTGAGATATAAGTCTAAATGAGTGGGACCTTGGGGGGGGGGAGACATGAGTGAAATTTACGGTTGATGTATTTTAAGTGGGAAATGGAGGCCATTGGTGTGGGGTGTAGTTCCCCCTCTCCATTATTCATTTACAGATCGCACCCTCGTCGTATCTCTGTATGTATGACGCATACGCAATTGTATAAAATAGATGGACGACGACAATGTGTAAATTTTGCGATTGTTAGAAGGGTCTTTGTCATCATCATCATCATCTTCATCATCATCATCTTCAGTGGCTACCAACCAAGACTTTCATATTTCGAATGTCGTGTATACGTTAAGATGTCGTCGTCGACTCATGTTCTCAATTCATTTCTGCTCCATGACAATCATGATGACGTCATATGGAAACAACAACAGTGCCATGACATACTTAACCGTTTATGACTTCGCACAGAAGGAATCAGTGTTTTCTTATAATATGTGGAGTAAGTTATGAATGTTGGTTGACGCTTTTTTTTAGGCGAATGATGTTTCTCTACGTTGAGTCTGGCATGGTCGTCGTTTCTTTTAAAAGCTGATCAGTGAATTGTCAAACAGGACCTTTCACAGTCGTCCACTAATTATATTAGTCTGCTCATTAGAGCTGTGATGTGGTTTAGGTTTGGCTGTGATGTTTGGACAGTTGTTGCTGTTGTTGTTGTTGACATTTATTTGGTTTAAGAGGGTAGTGTAGCTCGTCTAAGAGGGTAGTGTAGCTGGCCTAAGAGGGTAGTGTAGCTGGGACTACAATTCTTCGCTATTTGTCCGCATTTAGTTGGCGCTATGATATGTAGTCATTCAATTTTGTTGACAGTGCTAAACTGAACGAGTAGTTTTGATGCATTAATTTGGCCAAGTGATTCAGTAGTTATGCAGTATGCTTGCAATTTGGCCTTTTATTCAGATTAAATTTCAACCAAGTTGTGACTGTATGCACTGACAATGTGTATACAGAATCGAAATTCATTTGATGAAATGTTTTGTAAACATCGGAGATTTCTTGTCACCACTTCGTTCTGCGTCAGAACAGTTTTACCTGTTGTCTTCTCTAACGTTAAAATGTAGTTAAGTAAAATCAATTAAGTTTTATAAGAGAGCCAATGCTTGGATACAATGGAGCTTATATCTGGGAAATCAGAATTATAAATGCTTTGCAAACTTTTTCTCATTTCTTGATAGCAAATCTCAAATCATAGCAATGATTAAAAATAATAAAAATAAATGTTGAAGACGTGTTTTGATCAATAATAGCTAAATTAATTAATTAAAATGATTCATAATTGAAATGTTTTTGCACCAGGCTTTCAGGAGGATGGGCTTGTGAGCTGGAGATAGTGCCAGAGGCTGAGGTCATATTATTATTGTTGTTGGTTCTTCATGCAAACAGCTGTCGCATGATCATGCACATTGTGTCATTCTCGTGCCGGTTCTATTGTTTGTTAACCTGTCTTCTTGGCAAGATTGACCAATCACATGACAGAAATATGAATAATAATTTACGACAAAGGAAATGTTCAATTGTTTACTGTGATTCGTAACAAAGGTACGGTTGTAAATGACACAAATGTTTTAGTGGGTTCATCTTGTCGATATTTTTGGCGTTCATTATGGATTGGCTTTGTGCATTAAACACTGGCTTAATAGTATTGTTACTAATTAATAATAATAATAATGTTGATGACAAATGTAAATTGCTCTACCTCCTGAAATTCAGGTCCTCATGCATGTGCATACTTGTTTACTTGTAGTGGTTAGAATGATGATCATCAGAGGCTCCTAATAATATATGTTGACCATGGACAGAGATGACTCAATGTTTCTGATCCAACTCAACCACCACTCTCTCATTTATAATGCACCAAGACTACTTAAGAGAAATTAAATCTACAGTGACACTTTCTACCCATGAACAAATTCTGCTCACGGTTTGATTTAAGGTTTTCTCTTCTTCTTCTTACATGAAATTCTTTCTACCTCGGCTAAGAAAACAAAATCCATGGCAGATTTTGTAGACATTTAGTTTCTTGATGTTTGACACTATATACGCCCGTATATGAAGTCAACAAAAGATTTGGTCCACTTCACGTTCTTAACTTTGAATAGTGAAATTTGTCTCTTCTTTCTCACTGCTTTTCTTATGTAGACGCCAGACTTTCATTGGAATACTGAGACATCTCGGTGGAATGGTTTGCAAAAATCTCATAATATATACCATGTTCTTTTCTATTTCTTGCGCTTGAGTGCAACCCACGCCAAAATATTGCGAGAAACGTGTGGAGCTGTTTTGTATGCAATGGCTCCTTGGCTGAGGCTATAACTTGGCTTGGCTTTTATGTTGCGATATTTTTCTAACATTATGACGTATTTATTATAATTTAAGGAATTTATTTAATATGAATCGGTTTGAATTCAAATGGAAAAGATGAATTGTTGCGTTGAATTAAAACAATTGTAATGAAACTGTCATATTAAAGTAGAAGCGATGGACTGGGATTACACAGTGGCTTACGACGGTTGGATCAGAATCTGTGCTGATCATTCGAAGTCTTCTCATTCTGTGATTCTTTTCTTTTTCCAAGTGAAGCAGACACCCACGTTGAGTAGAAATTGTAGAGGTAAATCAGAGAGAAAAAGTGAATTAGGGTAATTTATATGTACAGGCCTATTGTGATGAGTGCAGAAGTCAGATAGAGATAGAAAGAGAAAGAAGGAAAGAGATAGAGAGAGATAAGTGTATCATTCTGTTTGTTCGTCGTTTTTTGTCAATAGTTTGGAAGCAACTAATCTGCTGTGAATCGTTGTTGGTGCTACAAAAATTAATATTTACCATCAAATATGATACGGATACGAGCCGACCCACCCACCTGTTTAGAAGGATGTTCAGAAGGAGAACATGTAATTAATGAGACTAGAGACAGAACAGAAAGAAAATGGAAGCAGAGACAGAGAGACGGAGCAATGTGTCAGACTTGTCGTCGATTCATTTGACTTCTCTCATCCTCTGATGCATTGTGGGTATTTCTTGTCGAGTTGATCATCAATTGATGCATCGTTTTGCGTACGATATGATGAGAACGGCGCTATAGAAGTCGTTCGATGTTTTTACTTCCACCTGTTTTGAGATTGTCGTTGATCAGTGATCTCTGAATGGTAAAGAATGTTTTCATTGCAATGTTCTCATTGCGATGTTTTCATTGGAAAGAACATGAGGAGTTGTTTTGGTCGTGGAAACCTCCCACCCTATGTTCGTCACAGGCGGATGTCATCGTTGTCGGTTGTGGCCTATGGTAATTTCTCTGTAAGGGACGAATCATTGGCCATGGACAACAACAGTTAACCCATATATATATATATATATATATATATATATCATTATATATATATATCTCATTACATATATATATCTCATTACATATATATATATATATATATACACACACTATATATATACCATATAATTATATATGTTTTATAGTCAGCTGGGCATTGCAAATATTTGGTGGTCGGTTGGTTGTCATGCATGAGAGAACGATATAAAGAGGACGACGAGTCAGATCTCAGATCGCAGAGCAGAAGGAAGAGCAACATGATTCATGATTCGGTGAAGAAGTGGGTGCGGGGAGTGGGGGAGGAAGGAGGAATTTCGTCAGAGATCATCTACTCATGACTTATATAATTTGTAAACAGTGGCAATTAGTTTTTTTTATCTCTAGATATATAGATATATATAGAGATCACTTATTTATTGCGTTTATAACAATTCTGATACCTGCGCACTTATGCGTGATACGACGAAGGAGAAAGGAGACACGAGAGACGAAACATGAAGTGAGCGGAACTGACAGAAGAGGGCAGATAGCAAGAGAAATAGACAGATAGCAAGAGAAATAGACAGATAGCAAGAGAAATAGACAGATAGCAAGAGAAATAGACAGATAGCAAGAGAAATAGACAGATAGCAAGAGAAATAGACTGATAGCAAGAGAAATAGACAGATAGCAAGAGAAATAGACAGATAGCAAGAGAAATAGACAGATAGCAAGACAAACAAAGATACTGTAAATAAATTCTTGTTTTTTTGCTCTTTCTACCATGGTAATTGTTTCATGCTTTCAGATCGATATGTTTTTGGATCAAATCTTTGATGTTTCTGGTTTTTCAGTCGAATAAGTGTTATGTTGGATGTAGCTTTTCATTTTATTGTGCAGAACACATTGTTTGATTTTCGTTGGACATCACTAAGGTTTGTGGGTAGAGGTTGGGAGTGGTGGGGTTGGGGGTGGTGGGGGTGAAGGTGGGTGGGGTGGGTTAGGGAGCGCATGCACGCTGCTCTTCAACCTCCACATGTAACATGCTTCAGTGTAAGTCATCGACAATTGGACATGAATGAATCCCAGGTCTGAATCAGCTTTAGAATGTGTCCTCTTTACATGTGTAATGTGGTGACCTCATTACATGTGTAATGTAACCTCATTACATTGTAATGTGACCTCATTACATGTGTAATTTCATCTCATTACATGTGTAATGTGACCTTATTACATGTGTAATGTGACCCCATTACATTGTAATGTGATCACATTAAGATGCAGCGTTTTGGAGAATTTTACATTGCGATTCTTTTGACAGGTAGCTGAAGACAATAATATATACAAGACGTGTTTTGTTACTTAATTATGCGCATATACTTATCTGAGAATCTAAGTTTGTGCCAAGAGACGAATGTATATTAATATCGTAAGATCTATTTACGTGAATTGGTTTAGTCTCGATCTCTCAGTGCTGCTTGCCAAGATCCTGTCTCTGAGCAGACCAGCAACAACCTTTTGCTAACCAAGGGTCATTCAGTTAATTTTTTAAAAATTCTTACAGTTATCTTTTCATGTTGCTGGCAAGTTGTATTCGTTGTACTCAAAATGTCCATCGTTGCCATTCTTCTTTCTATACTGCATTCGAAAATATTGGGATAGTTCTGTGATTGTAGTGATTATGATGATGATCATCATCATCATCATCATCATCATCATCATCATCATCATCATCATCATCATCATCATCAATATCCTTATGACGTTGTGATTGTAGTGATGATGACGATCAATGGTTTTCGCGTTTTTCTGACATTCTACCACTCCTTCAATACTAAGAATAGGTCTTTGCTTTTATGCAAACAGCCGAATAGTATGAAGTTTGTTTTGGAGTTAGTTGTCCACCATGCATGGCTTTTAATGCAATCGGTGAATACTGACTGTAGCGTTTACGTGTCAACAGTGTTAAATCGACGACACATGTGTCATTTCATATGGTGTGCTCATAATTATTGTTCAATTGACACATTTGTTTAACTGTGGTTATATTTGTTAAATAGGTTGAATGGATAATATGTTAAGTAGGTTGAACGGATAACATGTTAAATAGATGTTGAATGGATAACATGTTAAATAGGTTGAATGGATAACATGTGAGGTAAGCTGCTGAAGAATTTTAAGTGAGTATGTGTGATTTTTTAATGAGCTGTTGCATCGGACAGCGGTTCATGTTGGCGTGTTTTTATGGTATAGGCTTTTTATAAAATTTTATTTGACATTTTGTCGTTATACAGAGCGATTAACAGATGTTCATTCTATCAAAGCATGTGTACTGCTTTAAGCTGTTAAGAGATGTTAATTAATTTGACACAAGTTAGTGTCCTTGTGTCAATAAATTGACGTGTCAATGGGCTGTGGATAAATAAGATTAACAGTGTTTCAATGTGTGCTATGATACGATATCATCCAGGGCTTAAGGTATGCCTGGACGGTCATGTACGGCGTCCAGGCACTTCTTTTCAAATCTGAGCGCTGTCCTGCCACTTATTTGGCCGGCACAGCAGGTAAGGGGACTTACCTGACTTCTTTTCTACACTTTAAGCACTGATACCATCAACATGATATATCATTTGTCTAACTGCTGTGGGTGTAGTATTTTATAAGTGGTGCTTTATAGTTCAGACTGAATAGGTTTGGACTTCAAACTCTGCATTGAATTATTTTTCTCTGTTTACGATTTTTTTTCTTCATCAGCTGTGTAGGGAATTTGTTTTCGTCAAGTGTTAAACCGTCTGGTACAAGTGACGAATAAAAGGGGGGGGTGATGAGGGGGGGTGGAACTTGGAGATGATTTTTGTGTATGAACCTTGAGAGGAGGTCGGTGGGTGGTTGGGTCGGTGTGGCAATGGTGATCACCAAACCAACTGTTGTTATCATCATCAACTGAACACTAAAACAATCGAACGACGAGGTCTCTGCCCACGCACTTCATGTCACCAGCGAAAACAACGTCGAGAACTGATTTCGTGAGATACGGTGCCTGCCTGTCTGTCTGCCTGTATGTCTGTCCGTCCGTCTATCTGTCTATCTATCTGCCTGTGTGTCTGTCTATCTGTCCGTCTGTCTGCCTGTATGTCTTTCTGTCCGTCTATCTGTCTATCTGTCTGCCTGTGTGTCTGTCTATCTGTCCGTCTGTCTGCCTGTATGTCTTTCTGTCCGTCTATCTGTCTATCTGTCTGCCTGTGTGTCTATCTGTCTGCCTGTCT
This sequence comes from Lumbricus rubellus, assembly GCA_945859605.1. Lineage (NCBI taxonomy): Eukaryota > Metazoa > Annelida > Clitellata > Crassiclitellata > Lumbricidae > Lumbricus > Lumbricus rubellus. The sequence goes on from OX243827.1 coordinate 3,968,673, forward strand.
GTCTGCCTGATTATAGGAGGCTCCAATCATTGGGCTTCTGTGTGAACTTCCGGGCTGAAGTCTGGCTATCTCATTTAGAACAGACTTTTCCTATGGTGTGAAACAACAATGATAGCGGTGATAATTAGAAATTATAAAAGTAGCGTTCAATTGTGTCAGTGCAAGAAGTGAGATTAGGTCAGGGTGTATGCATTTCAGTTACCGGTAGGTGTCCTCCCAGTCCCTGAAATCCCCCCGCCACCTAATTTATCGAGGCAACTAAGATGAATCACGAGAGTTTATTGAGATTTCTATGACATGGTGTTTGTTTCTGGAGCACGATTCTTGCTAAGCTTCTGAAAAGTAGTCCTTCAAAGTGGTTCCTTTTCAATTTATGATTGAAAGGTGCTATATAAAGACGACAAAGAGGAAGAGGAGGAGGAGGAACTTCCGAGGAAGGGGGGGAGAATGACATACAGAGCACTAAACACTTGTAACGGAAACATTTTATCGCAGATTTTTATAATATATGGCAACAAGCTTACAGTAGTTGGTAGAAGAGAGCAGAACAGAGACAAAATAGCAGAACAGAGAGAATAGACAGCCGAATAGAAGTTTGATGGTTGGATAAATTCGGACAGTATGTTTGTTGAACCCAGTCACATTTGTTGTAATAGACAAAAGCAACTCCTACGTTCATATTAAAAATTTCTTCGGCCTCTGCAGAAATATAACCCCCTTGAAAGAAGTATGTAAACCTTGTTGACTTCCTTTCAGACAGACAGACAGATAGATAGACAGACAGATAGACAGAGAGCTGGTAAGACTCAGATAGTCAGACAGAATGGCACAGGCAAAGGCAGACAGACAGGCACATCATACATATTCAGAACAAGGATTTTCAAATGCCCTGCCCGCATATCCATAGGACCCATCAGATGGAACCCATATGGGTCCTCCTCCACCCATATGGGTCGTCCACCCACCCATATGGGTCCTCCACCCATATGGATCCTCCACCCATATGGGTCCTCCTCCCATATGGATCCTCCTCCACCCATATGGGTCCTCCACCCATATGGATCCTCCACCCATATTAGTCCTCCACCCATATGGGTGACATATATTGTGACTATAGTTTTTCTGTTGACTAAGTGATTGTTGATTATCCTGCATCATTCTCTTTTCGTTGTTTAATATTTCTTTAGGATTTTTTTTGTGATGATAATATTAACTTGTGATCGTCGTTTAACGCTTCAGTCTCTTAACTCTCATTCATCAGAATTATATATATATATAATATATATATATATATATATATATATAATATATTGAATTATATATATATATGTGTGTATATATATAATATATTGAATTATATATATATATATATAGGCCTAATATATTGAATTATATGCGTATGTGTATATATGTATGAAACGGACGTTGTTTGCAGACTGTTTTGTGAATATTTTATTCTATATTTGAAATAAAAGGAATTTTAAAATAAAAGAACTTGAAAACAGTTTGAGACTAGTTTCTCATATATATCTTCAGTGGCAAGTTGGATACTTTCAATATAAAACGTGTGTGTTTTATTTTTCACACATGTGTTTTATTTTCACACATGTGTTTTATTTTCACACATGTGTTTTATTTTCACACATGTGTTTTATTTTCTGAGATTTGTGGTTGTCAGCAACTTGCAGGAAGACTTCTGGGCATCAGTCAAATTTATGGGGAGAATTGATCTTTTAAAAAGTAAAGTCTTAGCTTGTGGGGGGGGGGACAATCTGTGCTTAGGAATGAAATGTTTGGGAAGAATTTATCTTTCAGGGAATGTAGTCTATGCTAGTGGGCTGTGTACAGTGTAATCTGTGTTTTAATGGAGTAACATGGTAGAATTTATCTGCTAGGCTGTAGTATACTATGCCAAACTATGGTATATGTGACTGTGTAATCTGTTGTCAGGAATAATATTTTTGGGGAGAATTTATCTTTGAAGGAATATATACGTGTACATATGCTATAGTGGGAAACTGTGAGCATTCGTAGGCTAGTGTGCCTGGGGAGAGTTGATCTTTGATGGAAAGTAGGTTGTTTTGGTGTGGAAAAGACTTGCGGGCGGAAGTGAAATGTCACGCTCTTATTATCAGACGCTTTATGAAATTTTTAGGCCGCATGCAGTGTAGTAATAAGCTGACGCCTACGCAAAGCACACACGCGTTGCTGTCAATCTATCAACATTGACTCACAGTAACATTATCAGCTTTCCCAGCAAATATCATTTTGCATTTGATTTATTGCGGACGTTGGTTTTGTTGTGACATGTGCATTTACACAGGCACTATAAAAATGATAATTCTAAATGTTAAAATTGATTCTGCTTGTCTATCAACTGATTCAACTCTAGTGTTAGCCAAAGACTCTTAGCATTACAAGGCTCATCAACATATTAAACTGCTTGGAGTAGAAGCACAGTTGGTGTCTCTTACAGCCAAGTATACACTATACAGTCAAACTGTGCGTTAAACGCCGACGCAGTCTTGCGAATAATAGTAATTTTTATCAGCACAATGTAACTTCCTTTGTAACTGGTCTTGAGAGACTCAGAGAGAGAGCGGGCACACAATAAAATTCAGTAAAATCTTAAGAGTCGAATATATAATAGACTCGAGTCTATAGAAACAATTTCCAGTAAAATCTCAGTGAATATGGAAAAGACAATTTATTAGAGATTCCAGCAACACTTTGACAAAATGATAATTATGAAAAAGATTGTAGCTAGCGTAGAATCATGTAGTTTGGCGGAGAGGGAACGTTTACCAGCGCAGATGCACTGAACGGCACAAGTTATTTTCATTACTAACTACATGTAGGTCTATTGTGATATTGTGATTCATTGATCTAAATAGCAGAAGCTTTAAAACTGACGCCTACGCAAAGCACACACACACACACACACACTGCATGCTATCAATTTATCAACATTGACTCAATTGTTATCAGTTTCCCAGCAAATATAAGTTTTTATTTGATGGATTGCGGTTTGGTTTTTGTGTGACATCTTGTCCATGTAATCTGAGGAATAATATTTTTGGGGAGAATTTATCTTTGAAGGAATATATACATGTGCTATAGGGGGAAACTATGAGCATTAGTAGGCTAGTGTGCCTGTCCACACGCGCTATGCCTACATCTATATAAATAAAAATGAAACTTTCCAATAGTTCTTCACGCAATCACGCCGAAACTCACGCACCGATTGTTGTGAAAATTTACCAAAACCTTCCATTCTAATAGCACCGTGTCATAGGATTTCTTTTCCAAGAAAAAACGCAATCTTTTCCACAAAAAGTGAACTTTGCAATACGTTCGACCGCCATTTGCAAACTCAACCAAACCACGCGCTTGCAAAATTTCAGAATTGTCTTCACCCGTAAAACACAGTGACGATACATCAATGAGGTTGCGTCCCGTGACGTCATAAGCGAGTCGAATATTACGAAAGCGGCCTTGGGCTATATCCGCTGTCAGTAAAGGACGGTGTGAGGGAGGGGGAGGGGAGGGGAGGGGAGGGGAGGGGAGGGGAGGGGGAGGGGAGGGGAGGGGAGGGGAGGGGGAGAGGGAGAGGGAGGGGGAGGAGAGGGGGAGGGGGAGGGGGGAAAGGGAGGGGAGGTCTTTTCTGCCACAGCAACGCGTGGCTGGGTACAGCTAGTAAATTGTAAATGTTAAATAATAATATGAAAATAATATATATATATATATGTATTTAAAAAGACATTTGTCTAAAATAGTAGGAGTAGCATGGGGCCTTGGACCATTTTGTTTCTAAAATTCATTATCCTATTGACAGAACAATAGCCACAAACAAAACAACAGCAATCAGTACAAACTCAATAACTTTCAAGTGATTGATGCAAACGTCAAAATAATCAAAACAAAAAGATCATAATAATTATGGACCCTCAGCATGAGACTGGATTGACCCTTTCTTTCTGGATAACATTTTGGCAGTATAGCAGCAGTGCAAAAGTCGAAATACGCAGCATGAAAGAGGACAACAGAAAACAAAACAAAGATATTTAGCAGGGGAGAATGTCCAGCATTGGGACAATTTTTTCATTTTATGGCATACAATCTGTGTTAGTTGTAATACATGTATAATGTTGATATAGTCCGAAACAGCAACGTTTCATGAACCGAACATGATTTTATTGCAATATTATCACAAAAATTAACCCCCCAAATTAGAATTTTCCGTTGTGAAAAAATTTGTCCCAATTCAGACCATATAGCGTACGTCCTGCATTGGGACAATGCATGTGGAGCATTGGGACAAACAATAAATCTGATTCTAATCATATCTAATGGAGTATAATATATCATATTCCAGTTGACAATATCTAAATGAGTGACTATAGTAGATTAAACGATAATATTATCAAAACTTTGATCAATGTGAACAAGTTTCTATTGACCCATGTAATAGGCCTACTAATAAAAAAAATAGTCTTACTGGTCGATTTTAAGTGAGTGCAACGTAACATATCTCTACCCATCCTGATAGCATTCTGTTTCACAAAATAGTCAGTAAAAGTGTAAAACCATTTAAGTTTAATTTCCTATGTTGAATTTCCTGCACTGGGATTGTCCCAATGCAAGCCATCAATGGCCAGGGCACTAAATTTGAGATAATAAAAAATCTACTCAAGGAATGATCCCCAGGTTTCACCATATGCTTTGCAATAGGTTTTAGGCCTAATACTGCCTCAAGCAATGTACGGATAGTTCAGTGTTGTACAGTAACGAAGTAAAAGTAACGCGTTACTGTACTTAAGTAAAAGTTTGAGTACTTTCACATGTAACGAAGTATCGAAAAAATAAAATACTTTTACTTTCAACGAAGTAAACTTTTACCCATATTTCAGTACTTTTACTTCGTTACAATTTATGCGAAACTCGTTACAATGTTCGTTACTTCAAAGCGCTAATTAACATTTCGTTTCGCTAAGATAAGACAACTTATTCAAATTAGCATATGCCTAAAAATAGATTTTCGATGGGTGGTGCACGCTGGATGCACTGCCATTTCTGCAGCAGAACGACTCTTCAGCTGTGCATTGTGCTAACAATGAATCGGAAGCGTGCGTACTAGACTCAAACATAAGTGCCATTTCGAGAATTTAGTATTTTTGAAGGTTAATAATCGATTGAGTTAAGCTTATAGAAAGACTCGGTACTTTTACTTTTTACTTAAAAAGTATTATTTGAAGGGGCTACTTTTTACTTTTACTTAAGTAACATTTGTGATGAGTACTTTTACTTTTACTTAAGTAATTAAAATCCATTTTACTTTTACTTTTACTTAAGTACATTTTCCCGATACTTTCAACAACACTGGGATAGTTTAAGCTAAACTTTTAGCACTAGACATCTAATGCAGTGGTTGAGACTGAGTGAATAAAAATTTAAATTTTCAGACCAAAAATTAAAATTTCCAATATCTCTGTAAAACGTCTTTTTTATTACAGGATAATCATTCGCCACGTCAAATACGTTCCCTGCATAATATATTCCCATTAATGGGCTGTTATAATGTATAACCAGGAGCCGGGGGGGGCCACCATTGTCCCAATGCAGGACCTGTCCCAAACCTGGACATTCTCCCCTAATAATTATGACGAATGGTAAATAATGACTGAATGTTCTAAACAATAAATCTTACAACCGACGCCTACGCAAATTTTACGCAAAGCACACAATGCAGCTGCTGTCGGTTTATTACTGTTGACTTTTGTTATCAGCCTTCCCTATGCAACGATTAGGCCTATGATAGGCCTCTCTTCACTTTATAGTCACGATCGAATGACTAAATATTCCAAATAATAAACTCCTAAAACTTGACAACCATGCGCAGGGCACCAGCATATTCACGAGCGCTGCATTGATTCAGATTCAAGGTAGTTCGAACTTTACGAAGAAGGTCCGAGTTCGTTTTCCAGAGAGACAGATCGATTAGGCCCTATGCCCATTGTGTTTAAGCGGGTGAATTGGAAGGTGTAGGATCAGGTTATTTGGGGTAAAAATTCTAAACGAGAACCGGAAGGTGATGGACAGAGGATCCTGCAGAGGAAGGTGATGGTGGTGGGTGATTGGCAATGATGGTATAAAGTTATAGGTCTTTGCATACCCATTTATATTATTATGCCGTATAATATGTACCGCATAGTATATTATAGCCTATATATACACTGTGTCCACGATAAAGTAGAACCCAAAATAAAGTGCCATAACTCGGTCAAAACTTGTAGGATTTGTCTGAAATTTTTCACACAACTACGGTGGCCATATATACACGAGATCCTAAAGCCGATATGAAATATTCGTGAGTTTGCCAAATTTATGAACGTTTGAGATAGAGCACCGAAAAATGCAACTTTCCAACATGCAAACGTTAAAGTAGAACCCTAAACTTTGTGAAATATCTTGGTGTATATACATACATATGAAATGGTCCATTGAAGATATGCATTGACTCCTTACATTTTCTCTTGCCTACCCCCCTCTGAGGTCATGAACCCTCAGCTGCTGCTGCCGACAGAAATCGCACGAAACAGAAAAACTGTTTCAGTTGCTTAATATCGGACTGACCTCCATATATTATTTATTATCAGTTTCCTTGGAGAAGTTTAGATTCCACAGCAGCAACAGCAGTAACAGCAGCAGTAACAGCAGCAGCAGCAGTAACAGCAGCAGCAGTAACAGCAGTAACAGCAACAGCATAATTATTGATAGCGATATATAGACAGATTTAGACGAAGGCTCGAGCGATTACGTGCACAGCTGGCCGTTGCTGATGCTGCTGATGCTGCTGCTGATAGAGTTGCTGCTTATGGTGGGTGGGGGAGAGTGACGTGGGGACGAGTTTCTTGTAATAAGAGAAGGGTGCCATCATCATCATCATCATCATCATCATCATCATCATCATCAGCAGCAGCAGCAGCAGCAGCAGCAGCAGCAGCAGCATCATCAGCTGATGGATGGGTCAATGCTTCTTTCGTCTGCTACCGGTATACTGTATATGAAATGTTCTTCTAGGGTTTAGCTGGTGAGCCTCCTGCGCTCAGTGCGCTGCCCTCCAGCATCCGTCCTATATACGGTATAACAATAATAATAATAATTATTATGAGAAAAGTTCTTAAAAATTGATGCGTCTTGAGAGAGTAGATAATAATAAGGTATAGCCTAATGCCTAACCACATGTACATGCATATAATGCGTAGATTTAGTGTGGCCTTCATAATATACATGTAGTGCCAGCCGCACGGTAGCTGCAAGCCGGCTGGTTAAAGCGGTTGCCTTCTTGGAATCGTTGGAATCGTATACCTTAATATGCCAAGTATATGTAGGTGAGTAGGCCATGCAATGGGTTCCCTCTCCTTCTAGGCCTACTGTATATATATATGAGAAAATGGCTATTGCGTATAGGACGTATACACACTCGGTTATTAAGCACCATCGATTGATTCTTGGCCACTAAACAGTGACATACAGTCAGGGCCGGATTAAGCAATGTGGGGGCCCTGTTCGGGAAATTTTTGTGGGGGCCCTGTTCGGGAAATTTTTCCTTTTTTTTAGTCATCTTGCAAAATTTTTTAATTTTTGGGGAAGAAAATTTTGTTCGGGAAAATCGTAGGCCTACCATTTCATCCGCCAAAAAAGTTGATGCCTTTTTTTAGTCATCTGCGAAATTTCCCGGAAAATAGTCGTTTCCTCGAAATTTCCTTTAAAAAATTTTTCCCCGCATTTGTGGGGGCCCCCCTAAAGTGTGGAAAGTGTGGGGGCCCCTGTTCGGCCGAACATGTTGAACATGCCTAAATCCGGCCCTGCATACAGGGACAAATGTATAGTGACAATTGCATTATTGTAACTGCAGGCGTCAAGTAGATCTACTAACTTATTATACACCATTGAGAGCAATCAAGTTTGAGCTGCAGTGCATTGGCTTCAGGTTGCATTTAAGCCTTAGGCGACAATGATCGTGGTAAAACTGTTGTTGTCTGGGAATATTTAAAACATCGTTAATTATTGACTGCAGCGCATGCATGGCAATGATGTGGTAGGCATGGCATGGTGTGGTGTGGAGCATAGGCCCATGGTGTGGAGGTCGAGTGGAGCGTAGGCCTACATTACATAATTATCAGACGCGGATGGTGGTTAATTGTAGGGCCTACAATTAACCACCATCCGCGTCTGATAATTATGTCGACGGTTTTTCACCGCGGCGCTGTATAAGCTTAGGCCTACATACGCTGCAGCCTACTGTTACTGTGTCAATTGGTGTTGCAAAGATCACACGACGATAGGTCTGCCGCACAAGTAACACGTCACAACACTGTCAGTGACTGTAATTTGGGGACCATTCATTATAAGAATGTCCGCAAAGTGTGACAACGGATTTAAAGGGGCAAAAGGGCATTAGGCCTATCCCTCTGAGGCGGCATAGGCCTATCCATAGGAGGGAGGGCAGTGTCGTAGCCAGGAATTTATTATGGGGGTGGGGTATGGCCGGATGCCCTTCCTGACACCGATCCAACGTACAGTATTAGGCCTACAGTAAATAAATTAAATAATAAAAAGGAATAAAGTAACAAAGGGAAGAAAACATTGTTACTACAAACAATTGTTTTTTTCTTATATTAAGTGGATAAATAACCTTTTAAAAAACTTTTTCATAAGTCAATGGGGGGGTGGTTATGTTTAACTCCCTAAACTCCATTGTCTACGCCACTGAGGGAGGGAGCAAGGCATGCGAAGGTCCGCTTATTTTTTAAAATATTTATTCCACAGTTTAACGTCGTCCTTTGGCATCAATGGCCGTTGACGATTTGAGATAATTAATGCATCAGCAAACGACAATTCTATAGCGCAATAAGTTCAGAACTATAGGCTAAGCACAGTTTGCATGCGAACCTACGGACGTCGGACACAGATTCAAAAAGAACAACTGAACAAGACTTTCGATCGCTTCGAGACAGTTTCCAAAAGTCGAGACAGTGACCTCAAGACCGAGACAATATGTTCCAAGACAATTATTAAGGAGACATCAAGAAAGCTGTGGAACAGGCTCTAATATTATTGGCGCATGTGGCTGCCCCATTGCAATGATCCGCAGTAAGAAAATGCAACCGGGTTTGTTCAAGAGAAAAAAATAAATTGCAATCAATCTTTAAAAATGAGGCAGACTGATAGACAGCATCAGTCAGTTCAGTCATCTTCGATTTCAATGCTGAAACAGTGTTAGGTAAAATGAAACAAATAGGCCTAATGATTGTGTGCTATTTTGTGCTGTAGGCCTAGGCCTAATTTTGTAGCAATGAAACTATGCTTGAAATAGCCTATATGTATAAATAGGTGTAGGCCCCGGCCTATGCGTGCCTAAGATCATAAATAAATTCCAAATCATAGCCTACGTAGGCTACATATTCATTATAGTTAGTATTATTTTTATATGCCGTTTGGTTTTGTGAAGATACAAATAAAAATTATAAAGAATATTTTAATTAAAAAATAAGCTATACTCATTGGATCAACTTATGTGGAGGCCCATGTCACCATATGTGCTTGCGTATTTACGTATGCCTATAAAAAATAGTCAGACGTGGGCCTACAGACTTGACTAACAAAAGTACGGAGAGAGGCAGTTAATGTAGGCTGCAGCCTAATAATAATAATAATAATGCAACGCAGAGTAGCTAGGTTTCGTAATAAATATTGCGCTATATAAATTCCAAAATCAATGAACGAGAAACGGGTCAGAGGTCAGAACACGATGACGTCATTTGTAGGCTATTATCTCGTTGCCTTGGATCTCATTTTTGTTCTTGTCAGACAGAAAGACGCGTTTCGACATTTTTTCTGAATTTTCCTTAAATTTGCCGTTCTCCATCGAAGTTCTTCTGATTTCTGCTGCGCAAACTGCCGTTTCTTTCGATTCTTCGTCGAAAGGTATGAGAGCAACCCAAATAATTACAAAAGATCGAATATTTATCGAAATTTTCTAATTTTCATTTCGAGTCTGTAGTCAAAATTTACAGCGGGATCACTCGATCCCTTCCTGCCTTTCCTCGGTAACAATTTCTCATAGATCTCCTTATTTAGTTACTTGCGAGTTAACGTAGCTTCTTATTCTCATTGTACACTGTTATATTTGGACCTTTTGCGGTTTTTTTTACTTTGCTGTTGATTTATTTTGTTGTTTTTTGTACTTTACTTTTGATTTCTTTGAATAAACAAGTCTGAATTTAATTGAACTGCGTGACCAGCGAGGAGGAGGAGGTGAATGTTTGATTCTTTTGCTGGTTTCAAAAACATTTATTTCAAATTTATTTTCATTTTTGAATATTTGTTGGTTCTCTTGTATTTTGAATGTAATTTGCACGGTCTTTTTGTTGCTTTCGCAGGAAGATGATTGACTTGCTTCGATTCGAGAGGGCGGTTGAATGGGAAGCAGAAGGTGAATGTTTGATTCTTTTGCTACAAATTGCTAGCATACAAATGTCGAAGTAAAAGTGATTTGCATTTTTTACGACCAGACTCTAGTTTTTATTATAGCACCGCCATATAATTTATTTAATACCTATGTTTTGTATTTGTTAAATTTCAGCTTTTAATTTTATTTTTACTTTATAATATTATGTTGAGTAAGCTCAATTCTGAAGTTGATCTTTAAAATTTTATTGAAACTGGATGACTTACTATAGCGTCACAATATATTATTTATTTGTATTTTTTAAATTAAAACTTTATATTTTATTCTGTTTTTTTGCATTTGAGTAAGCGATTGAAACTCAGTGACCTCTAAGCTTATATAATTTACTCGTTTCAAAAACATTTATTTTAAATTTATTTTCATTTTTTAGATATTTGCTGGTTCTCTTGTATTTTGAATGTAATTTGCACGTTCTTTTTGTTGCTTTCGCAGGAAGAAGATTGACTTGCTTCGATTCGAGAGGGCGGTTGAATGGGAAGCAGAAGGTGAATGTTTGATTCTTTTGCTAGCATACAAATGTCGAAGTAAAAGTGATTTGCATTTTTTTTACGACGAGACTCTAGTTTTTATTATAGCACCGCCATATAATTTGCTTAATACTTATGTTTTGTATTTGTTAAATTACAGCTTTTAATTTTATTTTTACTTTTTATGTTGAGTAGCCTAAGCTAGCAAGACTCGTTGACTAGACATTTTATTCTTTTTTAAATTTAAGTGTTTAATTAAAATTTTTGAAGTTGATCTTTCAAAAAAATTTTGAGTCAGATATTGAAACTGGATGACTACATAGTGTCACAATATATTATTTATTTGTATTTTTAAAATTAAAACTTCATATTTTATTCTTGTTTCTTGCATTTGGATAAGCGATTGAAACTCAGTGACCTCTAGGCTTATATAATTTACTCAATTCAAAAACATTTATTTAAAATTTATTTTCATTTTTTAAATACTTGCTGGTTCTCTTGTGTTCTGAATGTAATTTACACGTTTTTTTCTTGGTAATTTCGCAGGAAGATGATTGACGTGCTTCGACTCCAGAGGGCCGTTGAATGGGAAGCAGAAGGAGGAGGTGAATGTTTATTTAATGTTTTGAGCATCAGTGGCTTACTATGAAATAGTTTGCAGTTTGCATAGACCTTATTATGTAAAGCACCACATTTCATTGTAAGCTGTTTCAATCGCAGCCGCAGTTTGCAGTTACGGTGGAGACCCTTACAACTTGCTTCGTTATGACATGAATTCCAATCTGATGCTGTTGGTGACCCCATAATCAGTGATTGTAACCATAATTTATGATCTCTATGAGGCGGTTCTTAGTATCGCTCCCAATGACAGAGTTGTATTAATTAGTTTTAAATGTATTTTATTATATTGAAACATTTATAATTTAACGCCTGTAATGGGGTGAGCTGTTCAGAGGTGCACCCAGTGCCTAAGGCCACGAGAGAAGCAATAGATTTTGAGAACATAAAATCACGAGGATGGATTGGCGGCTTCAGTTTTAGATAGAATAGATGGGGACAGCGTATTCCAAAGAGATGGACCAATATTATTGAGGTAAAGGACCGAGACTAAGCCATAGCTGTTCTAGTGTGGGGAACTAGAAGGTCAAATCTGTTTGAAGCATAAAGTGAGGAGGCTGAAAGAGATATTTCAGGGTTAGACCTCGTTGGGCTTTGGAGACTCAGAATTTATTTAGAATTTTATACACAGTTAAAGAGGAAGCCAATGCAGTTTTTCAAACACGAAGGTAGAAATGTGAGAGTAGCATGTAATAGCTTAACCTAGTAGCCTGATATTAAGCTAGCAGCAGCATTTAGGACAGACCAGAGGTGAATAACGAACCTTGGACAGACCATTGAGAAGGGATTTACAGTAATCAATTTGAGCGCATTTGAAAGCAGAGCGGTAAAAACATAAGATGAAACAGAACACCAAACAGCCCTGAGACGTCTTAAATTGAAATATGAAGAACGTGCAAGGTTAGAGATGTGGTCTTTAAAAGAAAGGGAGGTAACACCTAGGTCATGTACAGTTGAGGAAAAGAGTAGTGAGGAAATTTTTCCGACACGGGAACAAAAATCTATCTTCAAGAGCTGTTTGGGAGTGCCAAACTAAATGAATATGGTTTTGGAGGCATTTAGAAAGAGCGACAGTTTGATGCAAGGCCGTAGCTAGGGGGTGTTTTGGGTGTTTGAACACCCCCGAAATGGAAAATGTAAAAAAATAATATAACGCATTTACTTGTACATGATGTAAAAACCATGAAATAATATAACGCATTTACTTGTACATGATGTAAAAACCATGAAATAAAACGTTGAAAACACCTCCCCCCATATGAAAAATGTAAAAAATAATAGAATGCATTCAATAGCACATAACAAAAAAACATATTAGGCGAAAAATGGTAAAAAAGCCGTTTTGGACGACTAAAAAAAAGGTAATCAGAGATTTTGACGACTGAAAAAAGGTCAGAAATTCTTCCTCCGAAGAAACACCCCCGAAATCAAATCCTGGCTACGGCCTTGGTTTGATGTCATCCATGAGTGGAGAAAAATAAAATTGAGTGATGAGCAACTGGGATGAAGGAGAACATGCATGCTTGGACAAATGCTTGTAGAATATCTTCATCAATACCATACTGTTATTATGATACATAATGATGTCGTATTAAGCGACTCTCAAGATGACAAATAAATGCCTTCCAATGCAGTCAGATTTGTGGCATCTATTAATTATATGAATGATGTGTTAAGCTGTCTCTTGTTTTTTGTTATCGATCGAAAAATGGTGAAGGTGTCATCGTCAGAAGCTGCGTAGTCGACATCATTCGACAGGTGACGTCATCATGATGACATCATGGTGGTGGCTTGAGCAACAACATCCGACACCTGGCGACAGCAGCTGGTCTTCTGTGTTCTTTGAACACAATCGTAAGAACATGTCAATCGTAAGAACAGGTCAATTAATTGTCAGACAGGGTGAGAGTAGCAGAAAAACAGGTATTATTACATAAATTTGTAATGTGCGCTAGTTCACACTGAAATGTGAATTTGAGGCATGGATAGTTTATACGCAGGAGAAGATGCAGTTACATATACGAGAAGAAATAGTGAGTTTTCAGATCTGCTTTTAGAAGAAAGTAAGTGCATGGTGAATGAAAGCTACGAAATGAGAGCAAGCCGATTCCTTTTCCATACCAGCAGGGTGAGAGTTATAGGAAACAGATAGACAGACATATCTATAGTCAGTGTGAGAGTAATGCAGATAGACAGACATATCTATAGTCAGTGTGAGAGTAATGCAGATAGACAGACATATCTATAGTCAGTGTGAGAGTAATGCAGATAGACAGACATATCTATAGTCAGTGTGAGAGTAATACAGATAGACATACATATCTATAGTCAGTGTGAGAGTAATACAGATAGACAGACATATATATAGTCAGTGTGAGAGTAATGCAGATAGACAGACATATCTATAGTCAGTGTGAGAGTAATACAGATAGACAGACATATCTATAGTCAGAGTGAGAGTAATGCGAATAGACAGACATATCTATCTATAGTCAGTGTGAGAGTAATGCGGATAGACAGACATATCTATAGTCAGTGTGAGAGTAATACAGATAGACAGACATATCTATAGTCAGTGTGAGAGTAATGCAGATAGACAGACATATCTATAGTCAGTGTGAGAGTAATACAGATAGACAGACATATCTATAGTCAGTGTGAGAGTAATACAGATAGACAGACATATCTATAGTCAGTGTGAGAGTAATGCAGATAGACAGACATATCTATAGTCAGTGTGAGAGTAATGCAGATAGACAGACATATCTATAGTCAGAGTGAGAGTAATGCAGATAGACAGACATATCTATAGTCAGAGTGAGAGTAATGCGAATAGACAGACATATCTATAGTCAGTGTGAGAGTAATACAGATAGACATACATATCTATAGTCAGTGTGAGAGTAATACAGATAGACAGACATATCTATAGTCAGTGTGAGAGTAATGCAGATAGACAGACATATCTATAGTCAGTGTGAGAGTAATACAGATAGACAGACATATCTATAGTCAGAGTGAGAGTAATGCAGATAGACAGACATATCTATAGTCAGAGCGAGAGTAATAGAGATAGGCAGAGGGATCTACAGTCAGAGTGTGATAGTTACACAGATAGGTACAGCGACCTATTAATCAGAGTGAGAGTATGGTCATGCAGAAGATTGTTACTGTATAAGGACACTGCCATACCCAAGATGATAATTGTTGCCCTCCACTTTTATCCAGGCTTGGGACTGGCACCGGAAGAGTGAAACCGTCAGTTACAATTTGTACATAATATGTCTGATTGTCTGCTTGTCCATTTCTCTCACTGAACATGTGTCTGACTGTAGGTCTCTCTACTCTATACATTTAATCTCACTGTCTGTGTCTGACTGTATGTCTGTCTGCATATCTCTTTCTCTCACTGTTTATCTGACTATAGATCTGTCTAATTGTATTTTTCTGTCACTGTCGTGTCTGACTGTATTTCTTCTACTTATCTGCCCATCTGACTATCTCAGTCATTCATTCATTCATTCATTCATTCATTCATTCATTCATTCATTCACACATTCATTCATTCATTCATTCGGACATTTATATAGCACTCCTTCAAGTAAAAAATACTAAGAGGCGCTCCGGACTCCAGCGCACCTAAAAAGAACAGCTTTAAGTTCAGTAAGGAACGATCCTGGTAGAGTCCCAGGGTGTAGGCGTAGCTCAAAAGGAAGGCTATTCCAGACCACCGGACCAACCACAGAAAAGGCTCGATTCTTCAATCTTCATGGTAGCAGTACGAGCAAAAGGAACCAAGAAGACTCCTTATCAGCACAGCGTAGCTGACGACGTCCTTGGATACCACCCAATGAAAGGCTGCATAGCTCACCTACTATATGCGTCTGTGTCTCACACTGTTTGTCTGACCGTATCTGTTTCTTTCACTATCTGTGTCTGTCTATTTCTCTCGCTGTCTTTGTCTAACTGTCGCCTTATCTGTCTTTCACTATCTCTGTCTGACTAGATTTGTCGCCTTCTCTGTCTTTCGCTATCTGTATCTATCTGTAGATTTGTCGCCTTATCTGTCTTTCGCTATCTGTTTCTGACTAGGTTTGTCGTCTTTTTCTGTCTTTCACTATCTGTGTCTGACTAGATTTGTCGCCTTTCTCTGTCTTTCGCTATCTGTGTCTGACTGTAGATTTGTCCCCTTTCTCTGTCTTTTACTATCTGTTTCTGACTAGATTTGTCGCCTTATCTGTCTTTCGCTATCTGTTTCTGACTAGATTTGTCGCCTTATCTGTCTTTCGCTATCTGTTTCTGTCTAGATTTGTCGCCTTATCTGTCTTTCACTATCTGTTTCTGTCTAGATTTGTCGCCTTATCTGTCTTTCGCTATCTGTTTCTGTCTAGATTTGACATCTTATCCGTCTTTCGCTATCTGTTTCTGTCTAGATTTGTCGCCTTATCTGTCTTTCACTGTCTGTGTCTGACTAGATTTGTCGCCTTTCTTTGTCTTTCACTATCTGTGTCTGTCTGTAGGTTTGTCGCCTTTCTCTGTCTTTCACTGTCTGTGTCTGGCTGTAGAATTGTCGCCTTTCTCTGTCTTTCACTATCTGTTTCTGTCTAGATTTGTCGCCTTTTTCTGTCTTTCACTATCTGTTTCTGACTAGATTTGTCGCCTTATCTGTCTTTCGCTATCTGTTTCTGATTAGATTTGTCGCCTTATCTATCTTTTGCTATCTGTTTCTGTCCAGATTTGTCGCCTTATCTGTCTTTCGCTATCTGTTTCTGTCTAGATTTGTCGCCTTATCTGTCTTTCGCTATCTCTGTCTGACTAGATTTGTCGCCTTATCTGTCTTTCGCTATCTCTGTCTGACTAGATTTGTCGCCTTATCTGTCTTTCGCTATCTGTGTCTGACTAGATTTGTCGCCTTTCTCTGTCTTTCACTATCTCTGTCTGACTAGATTTGTCGCCTTATCTGTCTTTTGCTATCTGTTTCTGACTAGATTTGTTGCCTTATCTGTCTTTCGCCCTCTGTTTCTGACTAGATTTGTCGCCTTATCTATCTTTTGCTATCTGTTTCTGTCCAGATTTGTCGCCTTATCTGTCTTTCACTATCTGTGTCTGACTAGATTTGTCGCCTTATCTGTCTTTCACTATCTGTGTCTGACTAGATTTGTCGCCTTATCTGTCTTTTGCTATCTGTTTCTGACTAGATTTGTTGCCTTATCTGTCTTTCGCCCTCTTTTTCTGACTAGATTTGTCGCCTTATCTGTCTTTCACTATCTGTGTCTGACTAGATTTGTCGTCTTTCTCTGTCTTTCGCTATCTGTGTCTGACTAGATTTGTCGCCTTATCTGTCTTTCGCTATCTGTGTCTGACTAGATTTGTCGCCTTATCTGTCTTTCGCTATCTGTGTCTGACTAGATTTGTCGCCTTATCTGTCTTTCGCTATCTGTGTCTGTCTGTAGGTGTGTCGTCTTTCTCTGTCTTTCGCTATCTGTGTCTGACTAGATTTGTCGCCTTATCTGTCTTTCGCTATCTGTGTCTGACTAGATTTGTCGCCTTATCTGTCTTTCGCTATCTGTGTCTGACTAGATTTGTTGCCTTATCTGTCTTTCGCTATCTGTGTCTGACTAGATTTGTCGCCTTATCTGTCTTTCGCTATCTGTGTCTGACTAGATTTGTCGCCTTATCTGTCTTTCGCTATCTGTTTCTGACTAGATTTGTCGCCTTATCTGTCTTTCGCTCTCTGTGTCTGACTAGATTTGTCGCCTTATCTGTCTTTCGCTATCTGTTTCTGACTAGATTTGTCGCCTTATCTGTCTTTCGCTATCTGTGTCTGTCTGTAGGTTTGTCGTCTTTCTCTGTCTTTCGCTATCTGTGTCTGACTAGATTTGTCGCCTTATCTGTCTTTCACTATCTGTGTCTGACTAAATTTGTCGTCTTATCTGTCTTTCACTTTCTTTTTCTGACTAGATTTGTCGTCTTTCTCTGTCTTTCACTTTCTTTTTCTGACTAGATTTGTCATCTTTCTCTGTGTTTCACTATCTGTGTCTGTCTGTAGGTTTGTCGCCTTATCTGTCTTTCGCTATCTGTGTCTGACTGTAGCTTTGTTGCCTTATCTGTCTTTCACTATCTTTTTCTGTCTAGATTTGTCGCCTTATCTGTCTTTCGCCCTCTGTTTCTGACTAGATTTGTCGCCTTTTCTGTCTTTCGCCCTCTGTTTCTGACTAGATTTGTCGCCTTTCTCTGTCTTTCACTGTCTGTGTCTGACTAGATTTGTCGCCTTTCTCTGTCTTTCGCTATCTGTTTCTGACCAGATTTGTCGCCTTATCTGTCTTTTACTATCTGTTTCTGTCTAGATTTGTCGCCTTATCTGTCTTTCACTATCTGTGTCTGTCTGTAGATTTGTCGCCTTTCTCTGTCTTTCACTGTCTGTGTCTGACTAGATTTGTCGTCTTTCTCTGTCTTTCACTATCTGTGTCTGACTGTTGATTTGTCGCCTTTCTCTGTCTTTCATTATCTGTTTCTGTCTAGATTTGTCGCCTTATCTGTCTTTCACTATCTGTATCTGTCTGTAGGTTTGTCGCCTTTCTCTGTCTTCACTTTCTGTGTCTGACTAGATTTGTCGCACTTATCTGTCTTTCACTGTCTGTGTCTGACTAGATTTGTCGCCTTATCTGTCTTTCGCTATCTGTTTCTGACTAGATTTGTCGCCTTTCTCTGTCTTTCACTGTCTGTGTCTGACTGTAGATTTGTCGCCTTATCTGTCTTTCGCTATCTGTTTCTGTCTAGATTTCTCGCCTGATATGTCTTTCGCTATCTGTATCTGTCTGTAGATTTGTCGCCTTATCTGTCTTTCGCTATCTGTTTCTGTCTAGATTTGTCGCCTTATCTGTCTATCACTATCTGTTTCTGTCTAGATTTGTCGCCTTATCTGTCTTTTACTATCTGTTTCTGACTAGATTTGTTGCCTTATCTGTTTTTCGCTATCTGTTTCTGTCTAGATTTGTCGCCTTATCTGTCTTTCGCTATCTGTTTCTTTCTAGATTTGACATCTTATCCGTCTTTCGCTATCTGTTTCTGTCTAGATTTGTCGCCTTATCTGTCTTTCACTGTCTGTGTCTGACTAGATTTGTCGCCTTTTATTTGTCTTTCGCTATCTGTGTCTGTCTGTAGAATTGTCGCCTTTCTCTGTCTTTCACTATCTGTTTCTGTCTAGAATTGTCGCCTTTTTCTGTCTTTCACTATCTGTTTCTGACTAGATTTGTCGCCTTATCTGTCTTTCGCCCTCTGTTTCTGACTAGATTTGTCGCCTTATCTGTCTTTCAGTATCTGTGTCTGATTAGATTTCTCGTCTTTCTCTGTCTTTCACTATCTGTTTCTGACTAGATTTGTTGCCTTATCTGTCTTTCGCCCTCTGTTTCTGACTAGATTTGTCGCCTTATCTATCTTTTGCTATCTGTTTCTGTCCAGATTTGTCGCCTTATCTGTCTTTCGCTATCTGTTTCTGTCTAGATTTGTCGCCTTATCTGTCTTTCGCTATCTCTGTCTGACTAGATTTGTCGCCTTATCTGTCTTTCGCTATCTCTGTCTGACTAGATTTGTCGCCTTATCTGTCTTTTGCTATCTGTGTCTGACTAGATTTGTCGCCTTTCTCTGTCTTTCACTATCTCTGTCTGACTAGATTTGTCGCCTTATCTGTCTTTCGCTATCTGTGTCTGACTAGATTTGTCGCCTTATCTGTCTTTCGCTATCTGTGTCTGTCTGTAGGTTTGTTGTCTTTCTCTGTCTTTCGCTATCTGTGTCTGACTAGATTTGTCGCCTTTCTCTGTCTTTCACTATCTCTGTCTGACTAGATTTGTCGCCTTATCTGTCTTTCACTATCTGTTTCTCACTAGATTTGTCGCCTTATCTGTCTTTCACTATCTGTGTCTGACTAGATTTGTCGCCTTATCTGTCTTTCACTTTCTTTTTCTGACTAGATTTGTCGTCTTTCTCTGTCTTTCACTTTCTTTTTCTGACTAGATTTGTCGTCTTTCTCTGTCTTTCACTTGCTGTGTCTGACTAGGTTTGTCATCTTTCTCTGTGTTTCACTATCTGAGTCTGTCTGTAGGTTTGTCGCCTTATCTGTCTTTCGCTATCTGTGTCTGACTGTAGCTTTGTTGCCTTATCTGTCTTTCACTATCTTTTTCTGTCTAGATTTGTCGCCTTATCTGTCTTTCGCCCTCTGTTTCTGACTAGATTTGTCGCCTTTTCTGTCTTTCGCCCTCTGTTTCTGACTAGATTTGTCGCCTTTCTCTGTCTTTCACTGTCTGTGTCTGACTAGATTTGTCGCCTTTCTCTGTCTTTCGCTATCTGTTTCTGACCAGATTTGTCGCCTTATCTGTCTTTCACTATCTGTTTCTGTCTAGATTTGTCGCCTTATCTGTCTTTCACTATCTGTGTCTGTCTGTAGATTTGTCGCCTTTCTCTGTCTTTCACTCTCTGTGTCTGACTAGATTTGTCGCCTTATCTGTCTTTCGCTATCTGTGTCTGACTAGATTTGTCGCCTTATCTGTCTTTCGCTATCTGTGTCTGACTAGATTTGTCGCCTTGTTTGTCTTTCGCTATCTGTGTCTGTCTGTAGGTTTGTCGTCTTTCTCTGTCTTTCGCTATCTGTGTCTGACTAGATTTGTCGCCTTTCTCTGTCTTTCACTATCTCTGTCTGACTAGATTTGTCGCCTTATCTGTCTTTCACTATCTGTTTCTCACTAGATTTGTCGCCTTATCTGTCTTTCACTATCTGTGTCTGACTAAATTTGTCGCCTTATCTGTCTTTCACTTTCTTTTTCTGACTAGATTTGTCGTCTTTCTCTGTCTTTCACTTGCTGTGTCTGACTAGGTTTGTCATCTTTCTCTGTGTTTCACTATCTGAGTCTGTCTGTAGGTTTGTCGCCTTATCTGTCTTTCGCTATCTGTGTCTGACTGTAGCTTTGTTGCCTTATCTGTCTTTCACTATCTTTTTCTGTCTAGATTTGTCGCCTTATCTGTCTTTCGCCCTCTGTTTCTGACTAGATTTGTCGCCTTTTCTGTCTTTCGCCCTCTGTTTCTGACTAGATTTGTCGCCTTTCTCTGTCTTTCACTGTCTGTGTCTGACTAGATTTGTCGCCTTTCTCTGTCTTTCGCTATCTGTTTCTGACCAGATTTGTCGCCTTATCTGTCTTTTACTATCTGTTTCTGTCTAGATTTGTCGCCTTATCTGTCTTTCACTATCTGTTTCTGTCTGTAGATTTGTCGCCTTTCTCTGTCTTTCACTGTCTGTGTCTGACTAGATTTGTCGCCGTATCTGTCTTTTGCTATCTGTGTCTGACTAGATTTGTCGCCTTTCTCTGTCTTTCATTATCTGTTTCTGTCTAGATTTGTCGCCTTATCTGTCTTTCACTGTCTGTGTCTGACTGTAGATTTGTCGCCTTTCTCTGTCTTTCGCTATCTGTGTCTGACTGTAGGTTTGTCGCCTTTCTCTGTCTTTCACTGTCTGTGTCTGACTAGATTTGTCGCCTTATCTGTCTTTCACTATCTGTTTCTGTCTAGATTTGTCGCCTTTTTCTGTCTTTCACTATCTGTATCTGTCTGTAGGTTTGTCGCCTTTCTCTGTCTTCACTTTCTGTGTCTGACTAGATTTGTCGCACTTATCTGTCTTTCACTGTCTGTGTCTGACTAGATTTGTCGCCTTATCTGTCTTTCGTTATCTGTATCTGTCTGTAGGTTTGTCGCCTTTCTCTGTCTTTCACTCTCTGTGTCTGACTAGATTTGTCGCCTTATCTGTCTTTCGCTATCTGTATCTGTCTGTAGGTTTGTCGCCTTTCTCTGTCTTTCACTCTCTGTGTCTGACTAGATTTGTCGCCTTATCTGTCTTTTGCTATCTGTGTCTGTCTGTAAGTTTGTCGTCTTGCTCTGTCTTTCGCTATCTGTGTCTGACTAGATTTGTCGCCTTATCTGTCTTTCGTTATCTGTATCTGTCTGTAGGTTTGTCTCCTTTCTCTGTCTTTCACTCTCTGTGTCTGACTAGATTTGTCGCCTTATCTGTCTTTCGCTATCTGTATCTGTCTGTAGGTTTGTCGCCTTTCTCTGTCTTTCACTCTCTGTGTCTGACTAGATTTGTCGCCTTTTCTGTCTTTTGCTATCTGTGTCTGTCTGTAAGTTTGTCGTCTTGCTCTGTCTTTCGCTATCTGTTTCTGACTAGATTTGTCGCCTTATCTGTCTTTCACTGTCTGTGTCTGACTAGATTTGTCGCCTTATCTGTCTTTCGCTATCTGTTTCTGACTAGATTTGTCGCCTTATCTGTCTTTCACTGTCTGTGTCTGACTAGATTTGTCGCCTTATCTGTCTTTCGCCCTCTGTTTCTGACTAGATTTGTCGCCTTATCCGTCTTTCACTATCTGTGTCTGACTGTAGATTTGTCGCCTTATCTGTCTTTCACTTTCTGTTTCTGACTAGATTTGTCGCCTTTCTCTGTCTTTCGCTATCTGTTTCTGTCTAGATTTGTCGCCTTATCTGTCTTTCGCTATCTGTATCTGTCTGTAGATTTGTCGCCTTATCTGTCTTTCAGTATCTGTGTCTGATTAGATTTCTCGTCTTTCTCTGTCTTTCACTATCTGTTTCTGACTAGATTTGTTGCCTTATCTGTCTTTCGCCCTCTGTTTCTGACTAGATTTGTCGCCTTTCTTTGTCTTTCGCTATCTGTGTCTGTCTGTAGGTTTGTCGCCTTTCTCTGTCTTTCACTGTCTGTGTCTGACTGTAGATTTGTCGCCTTTCTCTGTCTTTTACTATCTGCTTCTGACTAGATTTGTCGCCTTTCTCTGTCTTTCGCTATCTGTGTCTGGCAAGATTTGTCGCCTTATCTGTCTTTCGCCCTCTGTTTCTGACTAGATTTGTCGCCTTATCCGTCTTTCACTATCTGTGTCTGACTAGATTTGTCGCCTTATCTGTCTTTCGTTATCTGTATCTGTCTGTAGGTTTGTCGCCTTTCTCTGTCTTTCACTGTCTGTGTCTGGCTGTAGAATTGTCACCTTTCTCTGTCTTTCACTATCTGTGTCTGACTGTAGATTTGTCGCCTTATCTGTCTTTCACTTTCTGTTTCTGACTAGATTTGTCGCCTTTCTCTGTCTTTCGCTATCTGTTTCTGTCTAGATTTGTCGCCTTATCTGTCTTTCGCTATCTGTATCTGTCTGTAGATTTTTCGCCTTATCTGTCTTTCAGTATCTGTGTCTGATTAGATTTCTCGTCTTTCTCTGTCTTTCACTATCTGTTTCTGACTAGATTTGTTGCCTTATCTGTCTTTCGCCCTCTGTTTCTGACTAGATTTGTCGCCTTTCTTTGTCTTTCGCTATCTGTGTCTGTCTGTAGGTTTGTCGCCTTTCTCTGTCTTTCACTGTCTGTGTCTGACTGTAGATTTGTCGCCTTTCTCTCTCTTTTACTATCTGCTTCTGACTAGATTTGTCGCCTTTCTCTGTCTTTCACTATCTGTGTCTGACTAGATTTGTCGCCTTATCTGTCTTTCGTTATCTGTATCTGGCTGTAGAATTGTCGCCTTTCTCTGTCTTTCACTGTCTGTGTCTGGCTGTAGAATTGTCGCCTTTCTCTGTCTTTCACTGTCTGTGTCTGACTGTAGATTTGTCGCCTTTCTCTGTCTTTCACTATCTGTGTCTGACTGTGGATTTGTCGTATTTCTCTGTCTTTTACTATCTGTTTCTGTCTAGAATTGTCGCCTTTCTCTGTCTTTCACTGTCTGTGTCTGACTGTGGATTTGTCGTATTTCTCTGTCTTTTACTATCTGTTTCTGTCTAGAATTGTCGCCTTTCTCTGTCTTTCACTATCTGTGTCTGACTGTGGATTTGTCGTATTTCTCTGTCTTTTACTATCTGTTTCTGTCTAGAATTGTCGCCTTTCTCTGTCTTTCACTGTCTGTGTCTGACTGTGGATTTGTCGCCTTTCTCTGTCTTTTACTATCTGTGTCTGGCTGTAGAATTGTCGCCTTTCTCTGTCTTTCACTGTCTGTGTCTGACTGTGGATTTGTCGTATTTCTCTGTCTTTTACTATCTGTTTCTGTCTAGAATTATCGCCTTTCTCTGTCTTTCACTATCTGTGTCTGACTGTGGATTTGTCGTATTTCTCTGTCTTTTACTATCTGTTTCTGTCTAGAATTGTCGCCTTTCTCTGTCTTTCACTATCTGTGTCTGACTGTGGATTTGTCGTATTTCTCTGTCTTTCACTATCTGTTTCTGTCTAGATTTGTCGCCTTTTTCTGTCTTTCACTATCTGTTTCTGACTAGATTTGTCGCCTTATCTGTCTTTCGCCCTCTGTTTCTGACTAGATTTGTTGCCTTATCTGTCTTTCGCCCTCTGTTTCTGATTAGATTTGTCGCCTTATCTATCTTTTGCTATCTGTTTCTGTCCAGATTTGTCGCCTTATCTGTCTTTCGCTTTCTGTTTCTGTCTAGATTTGTCGCCTTATCTGTCTTTCGCTATCTCTGTCTGACTAGATTTGTCGCCTTATCTGTCTTTCGCTATCTCTGTCTGACTAGATTTGTCGCCTTATCTGTCTTTCGCTATCTGTGTCTGACTAGATTTGTCGCCTTTCTCTGTCTTTCACTATCTCTGTCTGACTAGATTTGTCGCCTTATCTGTCTTTCGCTATCTGTGTCTGACTAGATTTGTCGCCTTATCTGTCTTTCGCTATCTGTGTCTGTCTGTAGGTTTGTCGTCTTTCTCTGTCTTTCGCTATCTGTGTCTGACTAGATTTGTCGCCTTTCTCTGTCTTTCACTATCTCTGTCTGACTAGATTTGTCGCCTTATCTGTCTTTCACTATCTGTTTCTCACTAGATTTGTCGCCTTATCTGTCTTTCACTATCTGTGTCTGACTAAATTTGTCGCCTTATCTGTCTTTCACTTTCTTTTTCTGACTAGATTTGTCGTCTTTCTCTGTCTTTCACTTTCTTTTTCTGACTAGATTTGTCGTCTTTCTCTGTCTTTCACTTGCTGTGTCTGACTAGGTTTGTCATCTTTCTCTGTGTTTCACTATCTGAGTCTGTCTGTAGGTTTGTCGCCTTATCTGTCTTTCGCTATCTGTGTCTGACTGTAGCTTTGTTGCCTTATCTGTCTTTCACTATCTTTTTCTGTCTAGATTTGTCGCCTTATCTGTCTTTCGCCCTCTGTTTCTGACTAGATTTGTCGCCTTTTCTGTCTTTCGCCCTCTGTTTCTGACTAGATTTGTCGCCTTTCTCTGTCTTTCACTGTCTGTGTCTGACTAGATTTGTCGCCTTTCTCTGTCTTTCGCTATCTGTTTCTGACCAGATTTGTCGCCTTATCTGTCTTTTACTATCTGTTTCTGTCTAGATTTGTCGCCTTATCTGTCTTTCACTATCTGTGTCTGTCTGTAGATTTGTCGCCTTTCTCTGTCTTTCACTCTCTGTGTCTGACTAGATTTGTCGCCGTATCTGTCTTTCGCTATCTGTGTCTGACTAGATTTGTCGCCTTATCTGTCTTTCGCTATCTGTGTCTGACTAGATTTGTCGCCTTGTTTGTCTTTCGCTATCTGTGTCTGTCTGTAGGTTTGTCGTCTTTCTCTGTCTTTCGCTATCTGTGTCTGACTAGATTTGTCGCCTTTCTCTGTCTTTCACTATCTCTGTCTGACTAGATTTGTCGCCTTATCTGTCTTTCACTACCTGTTTCTCACTAGATTTGTCGCCTTATCTGTCTTTCACTATCTGTGTCTGACTAAATTTGTCGCCTTATCTGTCTTTCACTTTCTTTTTCTGACTAGATTTGTCGTCTTTCTCTGTCTTTCACTTGCTGTGTCTGACTAGGTTTGTCGCTTTATCTGTCTTTCGCTATCTGTGTCTGACTGTAGCTTTGTTGCCTTATCTGTCTTTCACTATCTTTTTCTGTCTAGATTTGTCGCCTTATCTGTCTTTCGCCCTCTGTTTCTGACTAGATTTGTCGCCTTTTCTGTCTTTCGCCCTCTGTTTCTGACTAGATTTGTCGCCTTATCTGTCTTTCGCTATCTGTGTCTGACTAGATTTGTCGCCTTTCTCTGTCTTTCACTATTTCTGTCTGACTAGATTTGTCGCCTTATCTGTCTTTCGCTATCTGTGTCTGACTAGATTTGTCGCCTTATCTGTCTTTCGCTATCTGTGTCTGTCTGTAGGTTTGTCGTCTTTCTCTGTCTTTCGCTATCTGTGTCTGACTAGATTTGTCGCCTTTCTCTGTCTTTCACTATCTCTGTCTGACTAGATTTGTCGCCTTATCTGTCTTTCACTATCTGTTTCTCACTAGATTTGTCGCCTTATCTGTCTTTCACTATCTGTGTCTGACTAAATTTGTCGCCTTATCTGTCTTTCACTTTCTTTTTCTGACTAGATTTGTCGTCTTTCTCTGTCTTTCACTTTCTTTTTCTGACTAGATTTGTCGTCTTTCTCTGTCTTTCACTTGCTGTGTCTGACTAGGTTTGTCATCTTTCTCTGTGTTTCACTATCTGAGTCTGTCTGTAGGTTTGTCGCCTTATCTGTCTTTCGCTATCTGTGTCTGACTGTAGCTTTGTTGCCTTATCTGTCTTTCACTATCTTTTTCTGTCTAGATTTGTCGCCTTATCTGTCTTTCGCCCTCTGTTTCTGACTAGATTTGTCGCCTTTTCTGTCTTTCGCCCTCTGTTTCTGACTAGATTTGTCGCCTTTCTCTGTCTTTCACTGTCTGTGTCTGACTAGATTTGTCGCCTTTCTCTGTCTTTCGCTATCTGTTTCTGACCAGATTTGTCGCCTTATCTGTCTTTCACTATCTGTTTCTGTCTAGATTTGTCGCCTTATCTGTCTTTCACTATCTGTGTCTGTCTGTAGATTTGTCGCCTTTCTCTGTCTTTCACTCTCTGTGTCTGACTAGATTTGTCGCCTTATCTGTCTTTCGCTATCTGTGTCTGACTAGATTTGTCGCCTTATCTGTCTTTCGCTATCTGTGTCTGACTAGATTTGTCGCCTTGTTTGTCTTTCGCTATCTGTGTCTGTCTGTAGGTTTGTCGTCTTTCTCTGTCTTTCGCTATCTGTGTCTGACTAGATTTGTCGCCTTTCTCTGTCTTTCACTATCTCTGTCTGACTAGATTTGTCGCCTTATCTGTCTTTCACTACCTGTTTCTCACTAGATTTGTCGCCTTATCTGTCTTTCACTATCTGTGTCTGACTAAATTTGTCGCCTTATCTGTCTTTCACTTTCTTTTTCTGACTAGATTTGTCGTCTTTCTCTGTCTTTCACTTGCTGTGTCTGACTAGGTTTGTCGCTTTATCTGTCTTTCGCTATCTGTGTCTGACTGTAGCTTTGTTGCCTTATCTGTCTTTCACTATCTTTTTCTGTCTAGATTTGTCGCCTTATCTGTCTTTCGCCCTCTGTTTCTGACTAGATTTGTCGCCTTTTCTGTCTTTCGCCCTCTGTTTCTGACTAGATTTGTCGCCTTTCTCTGTCTTTCACTGTCTGTGTCTGACTAGATTTGTCGCCTTTCTCTGTCTTTCGCTATCTGTTTCTGACCAGATTTGTCGCCTTATCTGTCTTTTACTATCTGTTTCTGTCTAGATTTGTCGCCTTATCTGTCTTTCACTATCTGTTTCTGTCTAGATTTGTCGCCTTTCTCTGTCTTTCACTGTCTGTGTCTGACTAGATTTGTCGCCGTATCTGTCTTTTGCTATCTGTGTCTGACTAGATTTGTCGCCTTTCTCTGTCTTTCATTATCTGTTTCTGTCTAGATTTGTCGCCTTATCTGTCTTTCACTGTCTGTGTCTGACTGTAGATTTGTCGCCTTTCTCTGTCTTTCACTGTCTGTGTCTGACTAGATTTGTCGCCTTATCTGTCTTTCACTATCTGTTTCTGTCTAGATTTGTCGCCTTTTTCTGTCTTTCACTATCTGTATCTGTCTGTAGGTTTGTCGCCTTTCTCTGTCTTCACTTTCTGTGTCTGACTAGATTTGTCGCACTTATCTGTCTTTCACTGTCTGTGTCTGACTAGATTTGTCGCCTTATCTGTCTTTCGTTATCTGTATCTGTCTGTAGGTTTGTCTCCTTTCTCTGTCTTTCACTCTCTGTGTCTGACTAGATTTGTCGCCTTATCTGTCTTTCGCTATCTGTATCTGTCTGTAGGTTTGTCGCCTTTCTCTGTCTTTCACTCTCTGTGTCTGACTAGATTTGTCGCCTTATCTGTCTTTTGCTATCTGTGTCTGTCTGTAAGTTTGTCGTCTTGCTCTGTCTTTCGCTATCTGTTTCTGACTAGATTTGTCGCCTTATCTGTCTTTCACTGTCTGTGTCTGACTAGATTTGTCGCCTTATCTGTCTTTCGCTATCTGTTTCTGACTAGATTTGTCGCCTTATCTGTCTTTCACTGTCTGTGTCTGACTAGATTTGTCGCCTTATCTGTCTTTCGCCCTCTGTTTCTGACTAGATTTGTCGCCTTATCCGTCTTTCACTATCTGTGTCTGACTGTAGATTTGTCGCCTTATCTGTCTTTCACTTTCTGTTTCTGACTAGATTTGTCGCCTTTCTCTGTCTTTCGCTATCTGTTTCTGTCTAGATTTGTCGCCTTATCTGTCTTTCGCTATCTGTATCTGTCTGTAGATTTGTCGCCTTATCTGTCTTTCAGTATCTGTGTCTGATTAGATTTCTCGTCTTTCTCTGTCTTTCACTATCTGTTTCTGACTAGATTTGTTGCCTTATCTGTCTTTCGCCCTCTATTTCTGACTAGATTTGTCGCCTTTCTTTGTCTTTCGCTATCTGTGTCTGTCTGTAGGTTTGTCGCCTTTCTCTGTCTTTCACTGTCTGTGTCTGACTGTAGATTTGTCGCCTTTCTCTGTCTTTTACTATCTGCTTCTGACTAGATTTGTCGCCTTTCTTTGTCTTTCGCTATCTGTGTCTGGCTAGATTTGTCGCCTTATCTGTCTTTCGCCCTTCTTTTCTGACTAGATTTGTCGCCTTATCCGTCTTTCACTATCTGTGTCTGACTAGATTTGTCGCCTTATCTGTCTTTCGTTATCTGTATCTGTCTGTAGGTTTGTCGCCTTTCTCTGTCTTTCACTGTCTGTGTCTGGCTGTAGAATTGTCACCTTTCTCTGTCTTTCACTATCTGTGTCTGACTGTAGATTTGTCGCCTTATCTGTCTTTCACTTTCTGTTTCTGACTAGATTTGTCGCCTTTCTCTGTCTTTCGCTATCTGTTTCTGTCTAGATTTGTCGCCTTATCTGTCTTTCGCTATCTGTATCTGTCTGTAGATTTGTCGCCTTATCTGTCTTTCAGTATCTGTGTCTGATTAGATTTCTCGTCTTTCTCTGTCTTTCACTATCTGTTTCTGACTAGATTTGTTGCCTTATCTGTCTTTCGCCCTCTGTTTCTGACTAGATTTGTCGCCTTTCTTTGTCTTTCGCTATCTGTGTCTGTCTGTAGGTTTGTCGCCTTTCTCTGTCTTTCACTGTCTGTGTCTGACTGTAGATTTGTCGCCTTTCTCTCTCTTTTACTATCTGCTTCTGACTAGATTTGTCGCCTTTCTCTGTCTTTCACTATCTGTGTCTGACTAGATTTGTCGCCTTTCTCTGTCTTTCACTGTCTGTGTCTGACTGTAGATTTGTCGTATTTCTCTGTCTTTTACTATCTGTTTCTGTCTAGAATTGTCGCCTTTCTCTGTCTTTCACTGTCTGTGTCTGACTGTAGATTTGTCGCCTTTCTCTGTCTTTCACTATCTGTTTCTGTCCAGATTTGTCGCCTTTCTCTGTCTTTCACTATCTGTGTCTGACTAGATTTGTCGCCTTATCTGTCTTTCGTTATCTGTATCTGGCTGTAGAATTGTCGCCTTTCTCTGTCTTTCACTGTCTGTGTCTGGCTGTAGAATTGTCGCCTTTCTCTGTCTTTCACTGTCTGTGTCTGACTGTAGATTTGTCGCCTTTCTCTGTCTTTCACTATCTGTGTCTGACTGTGGATTTGTCGTATTTCTCTGTCTTTTACTATCTGTTTCTGTCTAGAATTGTCGCCTTTCTCTGTCTTTCACTGTCTGTGTCTGACTGTGGATTTGTCGTATTTCTCTGTCTTTTACTATCTGTTTCTGTCTAGAATTGTCGCCTTTCTCTGTCTTTCACTACCTGTGTCTGACTGTGGATTTGTCGTATTTCTCTGTCTTTTACTATCTGTTTCTGTCTAGAATTGTCGCCTTTCTCTGTCTTTCACTGTCTGTGTCTGACTGTGGATTTGTCGCCTTTCTCTGTCTTTTACTATCTGTGTCTGGCTGTAGAATTGTCGCCTTTCTCTGTCTTTCACTGTCTGTGTCTGACTGTGGATTTGTCGTATTTCTCTGTCTTTTACTATCTGTTTCTGTCTAGAATTGTCGCCTTTCTCTGTCTTTCACTATCTGTGTCTACTGTGGATTTGTCGTATTTCTCTGTCTTTTACTATCTGTTTCTGTCTAGAATTGTCGCCTTTCTCTGTCTTTCACTATCTGTGTCTGACTGTGGATTTGTCGTATTTCTCTGTCTTTCACTATCTGTTTCTGTCTAGATTTGTCGCCTTTTTCTGTCTTTCACTATCTGTTTCTGACTAGATTTGTCGCCTTATCTGTCTTTCGCCCTCTGTTTCTGACTAGATTTGTTGCCTTATCTGTCTTTCGCCCTCTGTTTCTGATTAGATTTGTCGCCTTATCTATCTTTTGCTATCTGTTTCTGTCCAGATTTGTCGCCTTATCTGTCTTTCGCTTTCTGTTTCTGTCTAGATTTGTCGCCTTATCTGTCTTTCGCTATCTCTGTCTGACTAGATTTGTCGCCTTATCTGTCTTTCGCTATCTCTGTCTGACTAGTTTTGTCGCCTTATCTGTCTTTCGCTATCTGTGTCTGACTAGATTTGTCGCCTTTCTCTGTCTTTCACTATCTCTGTCTGACTAGATTTGTCGCCTTATCTGTCTTTCGCTATCTGTGTCTGACTAGATTTGTCGCCTTGTCTGTCTTTCGCTATCTGTGTCTGTCTGTAGGTTTGTCGCCTTTCTCTGTCTTTCGCTATCTGTGTCTGACTAGATTTGTCGCCTTTCTCTGTCTTTCACTATCTCTGTCTGACTAGATTTGTCGCCTTATCTATCTTTCACTATCTGTTTCTGACTAGATTTGTCGCCTTATCTGTCTTTCACTATCTGTGTCTGACTAAATTTGTCGCCTTATCTGTCTTTCACTTTCTTTTTCTGACTAGATTTGTCGTCTTTCTCTGTCTTTCACTCTCTGTGTCTGACTAGATTTGTCGCCTTATCTGTCTTTCGCTATCTGTATCTGTCTGTAGGTTTGTCGCCTTTCTCTGTCTTTCACTCTCTGTGTCTGACTAGATTTGTCGCCTTATCTGTCTTTTGCTATCTGTGTCTGTCTGTAAGTTTGTCGTCTTGCTCTGTCTTTCGCTATCTGTTTCTGACTAGATTTGTCGCCTTATCTGTCTTTCACTGTCTGTGTCTGACTAGATTTGTCGCCTTATCTGTCTTTCGCTATCTGTTTCTGACTAGATTTGTCGCCTTATCTGTCTTTCACTGTCTGTGTCTGACTAGATTTGTCGCCTTATCTGTCTTTCGCCCTCTGTTTCTGACTAGATTTGTCGCCTTATCCGTCTTTCACTATCTGTGTCTGACTGTAGATTTGTCGCCTTATCTGTCTTTCACTTTCTGTTTCTGACTAGATTTGTCGCCTTTCTCTGTCTTTCGCTATCTGTTTCTGTCTAGATTTGTCGCCTTATCTGTCTTTCGCTATCTGTATCTGTCTGTAGATTTGTCGCCTTATCTGTCTTTCAGTATCTGTGTCTGATTAGATTTCTCGTCTTTCTCTGTCTTTCACTATCTGTTTCTGACTAGATTTGTTGCCTTATCTGTCTTTCGCCCTCTATTTCTGACTAGATTTGTCGCCTTTCTTTGTCTTTCGCTATCTGTGTCTGTCTGTAGGTTTGTCGCCTTTCTCTGTCTTTCACTGTCTGTGTCTGACTGTAGATTTGTCGCCTTTCTCTGTCTTTTACTATCTGCTTCTGACTAGATTTGTCGCCTTTCTTTGTCTTTCGCTATCTGTGTCTGGCTAGATTTGTCGCCTTATCTGTCTTTCGCCCTTCTTTTCTGACTAGATTTGTCGCCTTATCCGTCTTTCACTATCTGTGTCTGACTAGATTTGTCGCCTTATCTGTCTTTCGTTATCTGTATCTGTCTGTAGGTTTGTCGCCTTTCTCTGTCTTTCACTGTCTGTGTCTGGCTGTAGAATTGTCACCTTTCTCTGTCTTTCACTATCTGTGTCTGACTGTAGATTTGTCGCCTTATCTGTCTTTCACTTTCTGTTTCTGACTAGATTTGTCGCCTTATCTGTCTTTCACTATCTGTTTCTCACTAGATTTGTCGCCTTATCTGTCTTTCACTATCTGTGTCTGACTAAATTTGTCGCCTTATCTGTCTTTCACTTTCTTTTTCTGACTAGATTTGTCGCCTTTCTCTATCTTTCACTGTCTGTGTCTGACTAGATTTGTCGCCTTTCTCTGTCTGTCGCTATCTGTTTCTGTCCAGATTTGTCGCCTTATCTGTCTTTCATTTTCTGTTTCTGACTAGATTTGTCGCCTTGTCTGTCTTTCATTTTCTGTTTCTGACTAGATTTGTCACCTTATCTGTCTTTCGCTATCTGTTTCTGTTTAGATTTGTCGCCTTATCTGTCTTTCGCCCTCTGTTTCTGACTAGATTTGTCGCCTTTTCTGTCTTTCGCCCTCTGTTTCTGACTAGATTTGTCGCCTTTCTCTGTCTTTCACTGTCTGTGTCTGACTAGATTTGTCGCCTTTCTCTGTCTTTCGCTATCTGTTTCTGACCAGATTTGTCGCCTTATCTGTCTTTTACTATCTGTTTCTGTCTAGATTTGTCGCCTTATCTGTCTTTCACTATCTGTGTCTGTCTGTAGATTTGTCGCCTTTCTCTGTCTTTCACTCTCTGTGTCTGACTAGATTTGTCGCCTTATCTGTCTTTTGCTATCTGTGTCTAACTAGATTTGTCGCCTTTCTCTGTCTTTCATTATCTGTTTCTGTGTAGATTTGTCGCCTTATCTGTCTTTCACTATCTGTATCTGTCTGTAGGTTTGTCGCCTTTCTCTGTCTTCACTTTCTGTGTCTGACTAGATTTGTCGCACTTATCTGTCTTTCACTGTCTGTGTCTGACTAGATTTGTCGCCTTATCTGTCTTTCGCTATCTGTTTCTGACTAGATTTGTCGCCTTTCTCTGTCTTTCACTGTCTGTGTCTGTCTGTAGGTTTGTCGCCTTTCTCTGTCTTTCACTCTCTGTGTCTGACTAGATTTGTCGCCTTATCTGTCTTTCGTTATCTGTATCTGTCTGTAGGTTTGTCTCCTTTCTCTGTCTTTCACTCTCTGTGTCTGACTAGATTTGTCGCCTTATCTGTCTTTCGCTATCTGTATCTGTCTGTAGGTTTGTCGCCTTTCTCTGTCTTTCACTCTCTGTGTCTGACTAGATTTGTCGCCTTATCTGTCTTTTGCT
Organism: Lumbricus rubellus; assembly: GCA_945859605.1. Taxonomy (NCBI): domain Eukaryota; kingdom Metazoa; phylum Annelida; class Clitellata; order Crassiclitellata; family Lumbricidae; genus Lumbricus; species Lumbricus rubellus. The sequence goes on from OX243827.1 coordinate 4,001,809, forward strand.
ATCTGTGTCTGTCTGTAAGTTTGTCGTCTTGCTCTGTCTTTCACTGTCTGTGTCTGACTAGATTTGTCGCCTTATCTGTCTTTCGCTCTCTGTTTCTGACTAGATTTGTCGCCTTATCTGTCTTTCACTGTCTGTGTCTGACTAGATTTGTCGCCTTATCTGTCTTTCGCCCTCTGTTTCTGACTAGATTTGTCGCCTTATCTGTCTTTCACTATCTGTGTCTGACTGTAGATTTGTCGCCTTATCTGTCTTTCACTTTCTGTTTCTGACTAGATTTGTCGCCTTTCTCTGTCTTTCGCTATGTGTTTCTGTCTAGATTTGTCGCCTTATCTGTCTTTTACTATCTGTTTCTGACTAGATTTGTCGCCTTATCTGTCTTTCGCTTTCTGTATCTGACTAGATTTGTCGTCTTATCTGTCTTTCGTTATCTGTTTCTGTCTGTAGATTTGTCGCCTTATCTGTCTTTCACTATCTTTTTCTGTCTAGATTTGTCGCCTTATCTGTCTTTTACTATCTGTTTCTGACTAGATTTGTCGCCTTATCTGTCTTTCGCTTTCTGTATCTGACTAGATTTGTCGTCTTATCTGTCTTTCGCTATCTGTTTCTGTCTAGATTTGTTGCCTTATCTGTCTTTTTCTATCTGTTTCTGACTAGATTTGTCGTCTTTCTCTGTCTTTCACTATCTGTGTCTGTCTGTAGATTTGTCGTCTTATCTGTCTTTCGCTATCTGTTTCTGACTAGATTTGTGGCCTTATCTGTCTTTTACTATCTGTGTCTTTTTTTTAGGTTTGTCGTCTTTCTCTGTCTTTCACTATCTGTGTCTGACTAGATTTGTCGCTTATCTGTCTTTCGCTATCTGTATCTGTCTTTCGCCCTCTGTTTCTGACTAGATTTGTCGCCTTTCTCTATCTTTCACTGTCTGTGTCTGACTAGATTTGTCGCCTTATCTGTCTTTCGCTATCTGTTTCTGTCTAGATTTGTTGCCTTATCTGTCTTTCGCCCTCTGTTTCTGACTAGATTTGTCGCCTTTCTCTATCTTTCACTGTCTGTGTCTGACTAGATTTGTCGCCTTTCTCTGTCTTTCGCTATCTGTTTCTGTCCAGATTTGTCGCCTTATCTGTCTTTCATTTTCTGTTTCTGACTAGATTTGTCGCCTTATCTGTCTTTCATTTTCTGTTTCTGACTAGATTTGTCGCCTTATCTGTCTTTCGCTATCTGTTTCTGTCTAGATTTGTCGCCTTATCTGTCTTTCACTTTCTGTGTCTGACTAGATTTGTCGCCTTATCTGTCTTTCGCTATCTCTTTTTGTCTAATATTGTCGCCTTATCTGTCTTTCACTATCTGTGTCTGACTAGATTTGTCGCCTTTCTCTGTCTTTCACTATCTGTGTCTGTCTGTAGGTTTGTCGCCTTATCTGTCTTTCACTATCTGTTTCTGTCTAGATTTGTCGCCTTATCTGTCTTTCACTATCTGTTTCTGACTAGAATTTTTTCCTTATCTGTCTTTCGCTATCTGTATCTGTTGGTAGGTTTGTCGTCTTTCTCTGTCTTTCACTATCTGTTTCTGACTAGATTTGTCACGTTATCTGTCTTTCACTTTCTTTTTCTGACTAGATCTGTCGTCTTTCTCTGTCTTTCACTTTTATTTTCTGACTAGATTTGTCGTCTTTCTCTGTCTTTCACTAGCTGTGTCTGACTAGGTTTGTCATCTTTCTCTGTGTTTCACTGTCTGTGTCTGTCTGTAGGTTTCTGACTAGATTTGTCGCCTTTCTCTGTCTTTCGCTATCTGCTTCTGACTAGATTTGTCGTCTTATCTGTCTTTCACTGTCTGTGTCTGACTAGATTTGTCGTCTTTCTCTGTCTTTCACTATCTGTGTCTGACTGTTGATTTGTCGCCTTTCTCTGTCTTTCACTATCTGTGTCTGTCTGTAGGTTTGTCGCCTTTCTCTGTCTTTCACTATCTGTTTCTGACTGGATTTGTCGCCTTATCTGTCTTTCACTTTCTTTTTCTGACTAGATTTGTCGCCTTTCTCTGTCTTTCACTATCTGTGTCTGACTAGATGTGTCGCCTTTCTCTGTCTTTCACTATCTGTGTCTGTCTGTAGGTTTGTCGCCTTTTTCTGTCTTTCACTATCTGTTTCTGACTAGATTTGTTGCCTTATCTGTCTTTCACTTTCTTTTTCTGACTAGATTTCTCGCCTTTCTCTGTCTTTCACTATCTGTTTCTGACTAGATTTGTCGCCTTATCTGTCTTTCGCTATCTGTTTCTGACTAGATTTGTCGCCTTTCTCTGTCTTTCACTATCTGTGTCTGACTAGATTTGTCGCCTTTCTCTGTCTTTCACTCTCTGTGTCTGTCTGCAGGTTTGTCGCCTTTTTCTGTCTTTCACTATCTGTTTCTGACTAAATTTGTCGCCTTATCTGTCTTTCATTTTCTGTTTCTGACTAGATTTGTCGCCTTTCTCTGTCTTTCACTATCTGTGTCTGACTAGATTTGTCGCCTTATCTGTCTTTCGCTATCTGTGTCTGACTAGATTTGTCGCCTTATCTGTCTTTCATTTTCTGTTTCTGACTAGATTTGTCGCCTTATCTGTCTTTCGCTATCTGTGTCTGACTAGATTTGTCGCCTTATCTGTCTTTCACTATCTGTTTCTGACTAGATTTGTCGCCTTATCTGTCTTTCATTTTCTGTTTCTGACTAGATTTGTCGCCTTTCTCTGTCTTTCACTATCTGTGTCTGTCTGTAGGTTTGTCACCTTTCTCTGTCTTTCACTATCTGTGTCTGACTAGATTTGTCGCCTTATCTGTCTTACGCTATCTGTGTCTGTCTGTAGGTTTGTCGTTTTTCTCTGCCTTTCACTTTCCTTATCTGTCTGTAGGTTTATCGTCTTTCTCTGTCTTTCACTATCTGTTTCTGACTAGATTTGTCGCCTTATCTGTCTTTCACTTTCTTTTTCTGACTAGATTTGTCGCCTTTCTCTGTCTTTCACTATCTGTGTCTGACTAGGTTTGTCGTCATTCTCTGTCTTTCACTATCTGTGTCTGACTGTAGGTTTGTCGCCTTTCTCTGTCTTTCACTATCTGTTTCTGACTAGATTTGTCGCCTTATCTGTCTTTCACTTTCTTTTTCTGACTAGATTTGTCGCCTTTCTCTGTCTTTCACTATCTGTGTCTGACTAGATTTGTCGCCTTTCTCTGTCTTTCACAATCTGTGTCTGACTAGGTTTGTCGCCTTTCTCTGTCTTTACTATCTGTGTCTGTCTGTAGGTTTGTCGCCTTATCTGTCTTTCACTATCTGTTTCTGTCTAGATTTGTCGCCTTATCTGTCTTTCACTATCTGTTTCTGACTAGATTTGTCGCCTTATCTGTCTTACGCTATCTGTATCTGTCTATAGGTTTGTCGTCTTTCTCTGTCTTTCACTATCTGTGTCTGACTAGATTTGTCGCCTTATCTGTCTTTCATTTTCTGTTTCTGACTAGATTTGTCGCCTTATCTGTCTTTCACTTTCTGTGTCTGCTTGTAGGTTTGTCGTCTTTCCCAGTCTCTCACTATTTGTGTCTGACTAGATTTGTGGCCTTATCTGTCTTTCGCTATCTGTATCTGTCTGTAGGTTTGTCGTCTTTCTCTGTCTTTCACTATCTGTGTCTGACTAGATTTGTCGCCTTATCTGTCTTTCGCTATCTGTGTCTGACTAGATTTGTCGTCTTATCTGTCTTTCGCTATCTGTTTCTTTCTGTAGGTTTGTCGTCTTTCCCTTTCTTTCACTATCTGTGTCTGACTAGATTTGTCGCCTTATCTGTCTTTCGCTATCTGTATCTGTCTGTAGGTTTGTCGTCTTTCCCTTTCTTTCACTATCTGTGTCTGACTAGATTTGTCGCCTTATCTGTCTTTCGCTAACTGTGTCTGTCTGTAGGTTTGTCGTCTTTCTCTGTCTTTCACTATCTGTGTCTGACTAGATTTGTCGCCTTATTTGTCTTTCGCTATCTGTGTCTGTCTGTAGGTTTGTCGTCTTTCTCTGTCTTTCACTATCTGTGTCCGACTAGATTTGTCGCCTTATTTGTCTTTCGCTATCTGTGTCTGTCTGTAGATTTCTCACCTTTCTCTGTCTTTCACTATCTGTTTCTGACTAGATTTGTCGCCTTATCTGTCTTTCACTTTCTGTTTCTGACTAGATTTGTCGCCTTTCTCTGTCTTTCACTTTCTGTGTCTGACTAGATTTGTCGCCTTTCTCTGTCTTTCACTCTCTGTGTCTGTCTGTAATTTTGTCGCCTTTTTCTGTCTTTCACTATCTGTGTCTGTCTGTAGGTTTGTCGCCTTATCTGTCTTTCACTATCTGTTTCTGTCTAGATTTGTCGCCTTATCTGTTGTTCACTATCTGTTTCTGACTAGATTTGTCGCCTTATCTGTCTTACGCTATCTGTGTCTGTCTGTAGGTTTGTCGTCTTTCTCTGCCTTTCACTATCTGTATCTGTCTGTAGGTTTGTCGTCTTTCTCTGTCTTTCATTTTCTGTTTCTGACTAGATTTGTCGCCTTATCTGTCTTTCACTATCTGTTTCTGTCTAGATTTGTCGCCTTATCTGTCTTTCACTATCTGTTTCTGACTAGATTCGTCGCCTTATCTGTCTTTCGCTATCGGTATCTGTCTGTAGGTTTGTCGTCTTTTTCTGTCTTTCACTTTCTGTGTCTGACTAGATTTGTCGCCTTATCTGTCTTTCACTTTATGTGTTTCTCTGTAGGTTTGTCGTCTTTCCTTGTCTCTCACTATCTGTGTCTGACTAGATTCGTCGCCTTATCTGTCTTTCGCTATCTGTATCTGTCTGTAGGTTTGTCGTCTTTCTCTGTCTTTCACTATCTGTGTCTGACTAGATTTGTCGCCTTATTTGTCTTTCGCTATCTGGGTCTGTCTGTAGGTTTGTCGTCTTTCTCTGTCTTTCACTATCTGTGTCTGACTAGATTTGTCGCCTTATTTGTCTTTCGCTATCTGTGTCTGTCTGTAGATTTCTCGCTTTTCTCTGTCTTTCACTATCTGTTTCTGACTAGATTTGTCGCCTCATCTGTCTTTTATTTTCTGTTTCTGACTAGATTTGTCGCCTTTCTCTGTCTTTCACTATCTGTGTCTGACTAGATTTGTCACCTTTCTCTGTCTTTCACTATCTGTGTATGACTAGATTTGTCGCCTTTCTCTGTCTTTCACTATCTGTGTATGACTAGATTTGTCACCTTTCTCTGTCTTTCACTATCTGTGTCTGACTAGATTTGTCGCCTTTCTCTGTCTTTCACTATCTGTTTCTGACTAGATTTGTCGCCTTATCTGTCTTTCATTTTCTTTTTCTGACTAGATTTGTCGTCTTTCCCTGTCTTTCACTATCTATGTCTGACTAGATTTGTCGCCTTATCTGTCTTTCGCTAACTGTGTCTGTCTGTAGGTTTGTCGCCTTTCTCTGTCTTTCACTTTCTGTTTCTGACTGTAGATTTCTCGCCTTTCTCTGTCTTTCACTATCTGTTTCTGACTAGATTTGTCGCCTCATCTGTCTTTCATTTTCTGTTTCTGACTAGATTTGTCGCCTTTCTCTGTCTTTCACTATCTGTGTCTGACTAGATTTGTCCCCTTTCTCTGTCTTTCACTATCTGTGTCTGACTCGGTTTGTCGTCGTTCTCTGTCTTTCACTATCTGTGTCTGACTGTAGGTTTGTCGCCTTTCTCTGTCTTTCACTATCTGTTTCTGACTAGATTTGTCGCCTTATCTGTCTTTCACTTTCTTTTTCTGACTAGATTTGTCGCCTTTCTCTGTCTTTTACAATCCGTGTCTGACTAGGTTTGTCGCCTTTCTCTGTCTTTCACTGTCTGTGTCTGACTGTAGATTTGTCGCCTTTCTCTGTCTTTCACTATCTGTTTCTGTCTAGATTTGTCGCCTTATCTGTCTTTCACTATCTGTTTCTGACTAGATTTGTCGCCTTATCTGTCTTACGCTATCTGTATCTGTCTATAGGTTTGTCGTCTTTCTCTGTCTTTCACTATCTGTGTTTGACTAGATTTGTCGCCTTATCTGTCTTTCAGTTTCTGTTTCTGACTAGATTTGTCGCCTTATCTGTCTTTCACTTTCTGTGTCTGTTTGTAGGTTTGTCGTCTTTCCCTGTCTCTCACTATCTGTGTCTGACTAGATTTGTGGCCTTATCTGTCTTTCGCTATCTGTTTCTGTCTGTAGGTTTGTCGTCTTTCTCTGTCTTTCACTATCTGTGTCTGACTAGATTTGTCGCCTTATCTGTCTTTCGCTATCTGTGTCTGACTAGATTTGTCGTCTTATCTGTCTTTCGCTATCTGTTTCTTTCTGTAGGTTTGTCGTCTTTCCCTTTCTTTCACTATCTGTGTCTGACTAGATTTGTCGCCTTATCTGTCTTTCGCTATCTGTATCTGTCTGTAGGTTTGTCGTCTTTCCCTTTCTTTCACTATCTGTGTCTGACTAGATTTGTCGCCTTATCTGTCTTTCGCTATCTCTATCTGTCTGTAGGTTTGTCGTCTTTCTTTGTCTTTCACTATCTGTTTCTGACTAGATTTGTCGTCTTACCCTGTCTTTCACTATCTGTTTCTGACTAGATTTGTCGCCTTATCTATCTTTTACTATCTGTTTCCGACTAGATTTGTCACCTTATCTGTCTTTCGCCCTCTGTTTCTGACTAGATTTGTCGCCTTATCTGTCTTTTACTATCTGTTTCTGACTAGATTTGTCGCCTTATCTGTCTTTCACTTTCTGTTTCTGACTAGATTTGTCGCCTTATCTGTCTTTCACTTTCTGTGTCTGTTTGTAGATTTGTCGCCTTTCTCTGTCTTTCACTATCTGTTTCTGACTAGTTTTGTCGCCTTTTCTGTCTTTCATTTTCTGTTTCTGACTAGATTTGTCGCCTTTCTCTGTCTTTCACTATCTGTGTCTGACTAGATTTGTCGCCTTATCTGTCTTTCATTTTCTGTTTCTGACTAGATTTGTCGCCTTTCTCTGTCTTTCACTATCTGTTTCTGACTAGATTTGTCGCCTTATCTGTCTTTCATTTTCTGTTTCTGACTAGATTTGTCGCCTTTCTCTGTCTTTCACTATCTGTGTCTGACTAGATTTGTCGCCTTATCTGTCTTTCGCTTTCTGTGTCTGACTGTAGATTTGTCGCCTTTCTCTGTCTTTCACTATCTCTGTCTGACTAGATTTGTCGCCTTATCTGTCTTACGCTATCTGTGTCTGTCTGTAGGTTTGTCGTCTTTCTCTGCCTTTTACTTTCTGTATCTGTCTGTAGGTTTGTCGTCTTTCTCTGTCTTTCACTATCTGTTTCTGACTAGATTTGTCGCCTTTCTGTATCTTTCGCTGTCTGTGTCTGACTGTAGATTTGTCGCCTTTCTCTGTCTTTCACTATCTGTGTCTGACTAGATTTGTCGCCTTATCTGTCTTACGCTATCTGTGTCTGTCTGTAGGTTTGTCGTCTTTCTCTTCCTTTCACTATCTGTATCTGTCTGTAGGTTTGTCGTCTTTCTCTGTCTTTCACTATCTGTTTCTGACTAGATTTGTCGCCTTATCTGTCTTTCACTTTCTTTTTCTGACTAGATTTGTCGCCTTTCTCTGTCTTTCACTATCTGTGTCTGACTAGATTTGTCGCCTTTCTCTGTCTTTCACTCTCTGTGTCTGTCTGTAGGTTTGTCGCCTTTTTCTGTCTTTCACTATCTGTTTCTGACTAGATTTGTCGCCTTATCTGTCTTTCACTTTCTTCTCCTGACTAGATTTGTCGCCTTTCTCTGTCTTTCACTATCTGTGTCTGACTAGGTTTGTCGCCTTTCTCTGTCTTTCACTATCTGTGTCTGTCTGTAGGTTTGTCGCCTTATCTGTCTTTCACTATCAGTTTCTGTCTAGATTTGTCGCCTTATCTGTTTTTCACTATCTGTTTCTGACTAGATTTGTCGCCTCATCTGTCTTTCATTTTCTGTTTCTGACTAGATTTGTCGCCTTTCTCTGTCTTTCACTATCTGTGTCTGACTAGATTTGTCCCCTTTCTCTGTCTTTCACCATCTGTGTCTGACTAGGTTTGTCGTCATTCTCTGTCTTTCACTATCTGTGTCTGACTGTAGGTTTGTCGCCTTTCTCTGTCTTTCACTTTCTGTTTCTGACTAGATTTGTCGCCGTATCTGTCTTTCACTTTCTTTTTCTGACTAGATTTGTCGCCTTTCTCTGTCTTTTACAATCCGTGTCTGACTAGGTTTGTCGCCTTTCTCTGTCTTTCACTGTCTGTGTCTGACTGTAGATTTGTCGCCTTTCTCTGTCTTTCACTATCTGTTTCTGTCTAGATTTGTCGCCTTATCTGTCTTACGCTATCTGTATCTGTCTATAGGTTTGTCGTCTTTCTCTGTCTTTCACTATCTGTGTTTGACTAGATTTGTCGCCTTATCTGTCTTTCAGTTTCTGTTTCTGACTAGATTTGTCGCCTTATCTGTCTTTCACTTTCTGTGTCTGTTTGTAGGTTTGTCGTCTTTCCCTGTCTCTCACTATCTGTGTCTGACTAGATTTGTGGCCTTATCTGTCTTTCGCTATCTGTTTCTGTCTGTAGGTTTGTCGTCTTTCTCTGTCTTTCACTATCTGTGTCTGACTAGATTTGTCGCCTTATCTGTCTTTCGCTATCTGTGTCTGACTAGATTTGTCGTCTTATCTGTCTTTCGCTATCTGTTTCTTTCTGTAGGTTTGTCGTCTTTCCCTTTCTTTCACTATCTGTGTCTGACTAGATTTGTCGCCTTATCTGTCTTTCGCTATCTGTATCTGTCTGTAGGTTTGTCGTCTTTCCCTTTCTTTCACTATCTGTGTCTGACTAGATTTGTCGCCTTATCTGTCTTTCGCTATCTCTATCTGTCTGTAGGTTTGTCGTCTTTCTCTGTCTTTCACTATCTGTTTCTGACTAGATTTGTCGTCTTACCCTGTCTTTCACTATCTGTTTCTGACTAGATTTGTCGCCTTATCTGTCTTTTACTATCTGTTTCCGACTAGATTTGTCGCCTTATCTGTCTTTCGCCCTCTGTTTCTGACTAGATTTGTCGCCTTATCTGTCTTTTACTATCTGTTTCTGACTAGATTTGTCGCCTTATCTGTCTTTCACTTTCTGTTTCTGACTAGATTTGTCGCCTTATCTGTCTTTCACTTTCTGTGTCTGTTTGTAGATTTGTCGCCTTTCTCTGTCTTTCACTATCTGTTTCTGACTAGTTTTGTCGCCTTTTCTGTCTTTCATTTTCTGTTTCTTACTAGATTTGTCGCCTTTCTCTGTCTTTCACTATCTGTGTCTGACTAGATTTGTCGCCTTATCTGTCTTTCATTTTCTGTTTCTGACTAGATTTGTCGCCTTTCTATGTCTTTCACTATCTGTTTCTGACTAGATTTGTCGCCTTATCTGTCTTTCATTTTCTGTTTCTGACTAGATTTGTCGCCTTTCTCTGTCTTTCACTATCTGTGTCTGACTAGATTTGTCGCCTTATCTGTCTTTCGCTATCTGTGTCTGACTGTAGATTTGTCGCCTTTCTCTGTCTTTCACTATCTCTGTCTGACTAGATTTGTCGCCTTATCTGTCTTACGCTATCTGTGTCTGTCTGTAGGTTTGTCGTCTTTCTCTGCCTTTTACTTTCTGTATCTGTCTGTAGGTTTGTCGTCTTTCTCTGTCTTTCACTATCTGTTTCTGACTAGATTTGTCGCCTTTCTGTATCTTTCGCTGTCTGTGTCTGACTGTAGATTTGTCGCCTTTCTCTGTCTTTCACTATCTGTGTCTGACTAGATTTGTCGCCTTATCTGTCTTACGCTATCTGTGTCTGTCTGTAGGTTTGTCGTCTTTCTCTTCCTTTCACTATCTGTATCTGTCTGTAGGTTTGTCGTCTTTCTCTGTCTTTCACTATCTGTTTCTGACTAGATTTGTCGCCTTATCTGTCTTTCACTTTCTTTTTCTGACTAGATTTGTCGCCTTTCTCTGTCTTTCACTATCTGTTTCTGACTAGATTTGTCGCCTTTCTCTGTCTTTCACTCTCTGTGTCTGTCTGTAGGTTTGTCGCCTTTTTCTGTCTTTCACTATCTGTTTCTGACTAGATTTGTCGCCTTATCTGTCTTTCACTTTCTTTTTCTGACTAGATTTGTCGCCTTTCTCTGTCTTTCACTATCTGTGTCTGACTAGGTTTGTCGCCTTTCTCTGTCTTTCACTATCTGTGTCTGTCTGTAGGTTTGTCGCCTTATCTGTCTTTCACTATCTGTTTCTGACTAGATTTGTCGCCTTATCTGTCTTTCACTATCTGTTTCTGACTAGATTTGTCGCCTTATCTGTCTTACGCTATCTGTGTCTGTCTGTAGGTTTGTCGTCTTTCTCTGCCTTTCACTATCTGTATCTGTTTGTAGGTTTGTCGTCTTTCTCTGTCTTTCATTTTCTGTTTCTGACTAGATTTGTCGCCTTATCTGTCTTTCACTATCTGTTTCTGTCTAGATTTGTCGCCTTATCTGTCTTTCACTATCTGTTTCTGACTTGATTCGTCGCCTTATCTGTCTTTCACTTTCTTCTCCTGACTAGATTTGTCGCCTTTCTCTGTCTTTCACTATCTGTGTCTGACTAGGTTTGTCGCCTTTCTCTGTCTTTCACTATCTGTGTCTGTCTGTAGGTTTGTCGCCTTATCTGTCTTTCACTATCAGTTTCTGTCTAGATTTGTCGCCTTATCTGTTTTTCACTATCTGTTTCTGACTAGATTTGTCGCCTCATCTGTCTTTCATTTTCTGTTTCTGACTAGATTTGTCGCCTTTCTCTGTCTTTCACTATCTGTGTCTGACTAGATTTGTCCCCTTTCTCTGTCTTTCACCATCTGTGTCTGACTAGGTTTGTCGTCATTCTCTGTCTTTCACTATCTGTGTCTGACTGTAGGTTTGTCGCCTTTCTCTGTCTTTCACTTTCTGTTTCTGACTAGATTTGTCGCCGTATCTGTCTTTCACTTTCTTTTTCTGACTAGATTTGTCGCCTTTCTCTGTCTTTTACAATCCGTGTCTGACTAGGTTTGTCGCCTTTCTCTGTCTTTCACTGTCTGTGTCTGACTGTAGATTTGTCGCCTTTCTCTGTCTTTCACTATCTGTTTCTGTCTAGATTTGTCGCCTTATCTGTCTTACGCTATCTGTATCTGTCTATAGGTTTGTCGTCTTTCTCTGTCTTTCACTATCTGTGTTTGACTAGATTTGTCGCCTTATCTGTCTTTCAGTTTCTGTTTCTGACTAGATTTGTCGCCTTATCTGTCTTTCACTTTCTGTGTCTGTTTGTAGGTTTGTCGTCTTTCCCTGTCTCTCACTATCTGTGTCTGACTAGATTTGTGGCCTTATCTGTCTTTCGCTATCTGTTTCTGTCTGTAGGTTTGTCGTCTTTCTCTGTCTTTCACTATCTGTGTCTGACTAGATTTGTCGCCTTATCTGTCTTTCGCTATCTGTGTCTGACTAGATTTGTCGTCTTATCTGTCTTTCGCTATCTGTTTCTTTCTGTAGGTTTGTCGTCTTTCCCTTTCTTTCACTATCTGTGTCTGACTAGATTTGTCGCCTTATCTGTCTTTCGCTATCTGTATCTGTCTGTAGGTTTGTCGTCTTTCCCTTTCTTTCACTATCTGTGTCTGACTAGATTTGTCGCCTTATCTGTCTTTCGCTATCTCTATCTGTCTGTAGGTTTGTCGTCTTTCTCTGTCTTTCACTATCTGTTTCTGACTAGATTTGTCGTCTTACCCTGTCTTTCACTATCTGTTTCTGACTAGATTTGTCGCCTTATCTGTCTTTTACTATCTGTTTCCGACTAGATTTGTCGCCTTATCTGTCTTTCGCCCTCTGTTTCTGACTAGATTTGTCGCCTTATCTGTCTTTTACTATCTGTTTCTGACTAGATTTGTCGCCTTATCTGTCTTTCACTTTCTGTTTCTGACTAGATTTGTCGCCTTATCTGTCTTTCACTTTCTGTGTCTGTTTGTAGATTTGTCGCCTTTCTCTGTCTTTCACTATCTGTTTCTGACTAGTTTTGTCGCCTTTTCTGTCTTTCATTTTCTGTTTCTTACTAGATTTGTCGCCTTTCTCTGTCTTTCACTATCTGTGTCTGACTAGATTTGTCGCCTTATCTGTCTTTCATTTTCTGTTTCTGACTAGATTTGTCGCCTTTCTATGTCTTTCACTATCTGTTTCTGACTAGATTTGTCGCCTTATCTGTCTTTCATTTTCTGTTTCTGACTAGATTTGTCGCCTTTCTCTGTCTTTCACTATCTGTGTCTGACTAGATTTGTCGCCTTATCTGTCTTTCGCTATCTGTGTCTGACTGTAGATTTGTCGCCTTTCTCTGTCTTTCACTATCTCTGTCTGACTAGATTTGTCGCCTTATCTGTCTTACGCTATCTGTGTCTGTCTGTAGGTTTGTCGTCTTTCTCTGCCTTTTACTTTCTGTATCTGTCTGTAGGTTTGTCGTCTTTCTCTGTCTTTCACTATCTGTTTCTGACTAGATTTGTCGCCTTTCTGTATCTTTCGCTGTCTGTGTCTGACTGTAGATTTGTCGCCTTTCTCTGTCTTTCACTATCTGTGTCTGACTAGATTTGTCGCCTTATCTGTCTTACGCTATCTGTGTCTGTCTGTAGGTTTGTCGTCTTTCTCTTCCTTTCACTATCTGTATCTGTCTGTAGGTTTGTCGTCTTTCTCTGTCTTTCACTATCTGTTTCTGACTAGATTTGTCGCCTTATCTGTCTTTCACTTTCTTTTTCTGACTAGATTTGTCGCCTTTCTCTGTCTTTCACTATCTGTGTCTGACTAGATTTGTCGCCTTTCTCTGTCTTTCACTCTCTGTGTCTGTCTGTAGGTTTGTCGCCTTTTTCTGTCTTTCACTATCTGTTTCTGACTAGATTTGTCGCCTTATCTGTCTTTCACTTTCTTTTTCTGACTAGATTTGTCGCCTTTCTCTGTCTTTCACTATCTGTGTCTGACTAGGTTTGTCGCCTTTCTCTGTCTTTCACTATCTGTGTCTGTCTGTAGGTTTGTCGCCTTATCTGTCTTTCACTATCTGTTTCTGTCTAGATTTGTCGCCTTATCTGTTTTTCACTATCTGTTTCTGACTAGATTTGTCGCCTTATCTGTCTTACGCTATCTGTGTCTGTCTGTAGGTTTGTCGTCTTTCTCTGCCTTTCACTATCTGTATCTGTTTGTAGGTTTGTCGTCTTTCTCTGTCTTTCATTTTCTGTTTCTGACTAGATTTGTCGCCTTATCTGTCTTTCACTATCTGTTTCTGTCTAGATTTGTCGCCTTATCTGTCTTTCACTATCTGTTTCTGACTTGATTCGTCGCCTTATCTGTCTTTCGCTATCTGTATCTGTCTGTAGGTTTGTCGTCTTTTTCTGTCTTTCACTATCTGTGTCTGACTAGATTTGTCGCCTTATCTGTCTTTCACTTTATGTGTTTCTCTGTAGGTTTGTCGTCTTTCCTTGTCTCTTACTATCTGTGTCTGACTAGATTTGTCGCGTATCTGTCTTTCGCTATCTGTATCTGCCTGTAGGTTTGTCGTCTTTCTCTGTCGTTCACTATCTGTGTCTGACTAGATTTGTCGCCTTATTTGTCTTTCGCTATCTGTGTCTGTCTGTAGGTTTGTCGTCTTTCTCTGTCTTTCACTTTCTGTGTCTGACTAGATTTGTCGCCTTATTTGTCTTTCGCTATCTGTGTCTGTCTGTAGATTTCTCGCCTTTCTCTGTCTTTCACTATCTGTTTCTGACTAGATTTGTCGCCTCATCTGTCTTTTATTTTCTGTTTCTGACTAGATTTGTCGCCTTTCTCTGTCTTTCACTATCTTTGTCTGACTAGATTTGTCACCTTTCTCTGTCTTTCACTATCTGTTTCTGTCTAGATTTGTCGCCTTATCTGTCTTTCACTATCTGTTTCTGACTAGATTCGTCGCCTTATCTGTCTTTCGCTATCTGTATCTGTCTGTAGGTTTGTCGTCTTTCTCTGTCTTTCACTATCTGTGTCTGACTAGATTTGTCGCCTTATTTGTCTTTCGCTATCTGTGTCTGTCTGTAGGTTTGTCGTCTTTCTCTGTCTTTCACTATCTGTGTCTGACTAGATTTGTCGCCTTATTTGTCTTTCGCTATCTGTGTCTGTCTGTAGATTTCTCGCTTTTCTCTGTCTTTCACTATCTGTTTCTGACTAGATTTGTCGCCTCATCTGTCTTTTATTTTCTGTTTCTGACTAGATTTGTCGCCTTTCTCTGTCTTTCACTATCTGTGTCTGACTAGATTTGTCACCTTTCTCTGTCTTTCACTATCTGTGTATGACTAGATTTGTCGCCTTTCTCTGTCTTTCACTATCTGTTTCTGACTAGATTTGTCACCTTTCTCTGTCTTTCACTATCTGTGTCTGACTAGATTTGTCGCCTTTCTCTGTCTTTCACTATCTGTTTCTGACTAGATTTGTCGCCTTATCTGTCTTTCATTTTCTTTTTCTGACTAGATTTGTCGTCTTTCCCTGTCTTTCACTATCTATGTCTGACTAGATTTGTCGCCTTTTCTGTCTTTCGCTAACTGTGTCTGTCTGTAGGTTTGTCGCCTTTCTCTGTCTTTCACTTTCTGTTTCTGACTGTAGATTTCTCGCCTTTCTCTGTCTTTCACTATCTGTTTCTGACTAGATTTGTCGCCTCATCTGTCTTTCATTTTCTGTTTCTGACTAGATTTGTCGCCTTTCTCTGTCTTTCACTATCTGTGTCTGACTAGATTTGTCCCCTTTCTCTGTCTTTCACTATCTGTGTCTGACTAGGTTTGTCGTCATTCTCTGTCTTTCACTATCTGTGTCTGACTGTAGGTTTGTCGCCTTTCTCTGTCTTTCACTATCTGTTTCTGACTAGATTTGTCGCCTTATCTGTCTTTCACTTTCTTTTTCTGACTAGATTTGTCGCCTTTCTCTGTCTTTTACAATCCGTGTCTGACTAGGTTTGTCGCCTTTCTCTGTCTTTCACTGTCTGTGTCTGACTGTAGATTTGTCGCCTTTCTCTGTCTTTCACTATCTGTTTCTGTCTAGATTTGTCGCCTTATCTGTCTTTTACTATCTGTTTCTGACTAGATTTGTCGCCTTATCTGTCTTACGCTATCTGTATCTGTCTATAGGTTTGTCGTCTTTCTCTGTCTTTCACTATCTGTGTTTGACTAGATTTGTCGCCTTATCTGTCTTTCAGTTTCTGTTTCTGACTAGATTTGTCGCCTTATCTGTCTTTCACTTTCTGTGTCTGTTTGTAGGTTTGTCGTCTTTCCCTGTCTCTCACTATCTGTGTCTGACTAGATTTGTGGCCTTATCTGTCTTTCGCTATCTGTTTCTGTCTGTAGGTTTGTCGTCTTTCTCTGTCTTTCACTATCTGTGTCTGACTAGATTTGTCGCCTTATCTGTCTTTCGCTATCTGTTTCTGACTAGATTTGTCGCCTTATCTGTCTTTCGCTATCTGTTTCTTTCTGTAGGTTTGTCGTCTTTCCCTTTCTTTCACTATCTGTGTCTGACTAGATTTGTCGCCTTATCTGTCTTTCGCTATCTGTATCTGTCTGTAGGTTTGTCGTCTTTCCCTTTCTTTCACTATCTGTGTCTGACTAGATTTGTCGCCTTATCTGTCTTTCGCTATCTCTATCTGTCTGTAGGTTTGTCGTCTTTCTTTGTCTTTCACTATCTGTTTCTGACTAGATTTGTCGTCTTACCCTGTCTTTCACTATCTGTTTCTGACTAGATTTGTCGCCTTATCTATCTTTTACTATCTGTTTCCGACTAGATTTGTCGCCTTATCTGTCTTTCGCCCTCTGTTTCTGACTAGATTTGTCGCCTTATCTGTCTTTTACTATCTGTTTCTGACTAGATTTGTCGCCTTATCTGTCTTTCACTTTCTGTTTCTGACTAGATTTGTCGCCTTATCTGTCTTTCACTTTCTGTGTCTGTTTGTAGATTTGTCGCCTTTCTCTGTCTTTCACTATCTGTTTCTGACTAGTTTTGTCGCCTTTTCTGTCTTTCATTTTCTGTTTCTGACTAGATTTGTCGCCTTTCTCTGTCTTTCACTATCTGTGTCTGACTAGATTTGTCGCCTTATCTGTCTTTCATTTTCTGTTTCTGACTAGATTTGTCGCCTTTCTCTGTCTTTCACTATCTGTTTCTGACTAGATTTGTCGCCTTATCTGTCTTTCATTTTCTGTTTCTGACTAGATTTGTCGCCTTTCTCTGTCTTTCACTATCTGTGTCTGACTAGATTTGTCGCCTTATCTGTCTTTCGCTATCTGTGTCTGACTGTAGGTTTGTCGCCTTTCTCTGTCTTTCACTATCTGTGTCTGACTAGATTTGTCGCCTTATCTGTCTTACGCTATCTGTGTCTGTCTGTAGGTTTGTCGTCTTTCTCTGCCTTTTACTTTCTGTATCTGTCTGTAGGTTTGTCGTCTTTCTCTGTCTTTCACTATCTGTTTCTGACTAGATTTGTCGCCTTTCTGTATCTTTCGCTGTCTGTGTCTGACTGTAGATTTGTCGCCTTTCTCTGTCTTTCACTATCTGTGTCTGACTAGATTTGTCGCCTTATCTGTCTTACGCTATCTGTGTCTGTCTGTAGGTTTGTCGTCTTTCTCTTCCTTTCACTATCTGTATCTGTCTGTAGGTTTGTCGTCTTTCTCTGTCTTTCACTATCTGTTTCTGACTAGATTTGTCGCCTTATCTGTCTTTCACTTTCTTTTTCTGACTAGATTTGTCGCCTTTCTCTGTCTTTCACTATCTGTGTCTGACTAGATTTGTCGCCTTTCTCTGTCTTTCACTCTCTGTGTCTGTCTGTAGGTTTGTCGCCTTTTTCTGTCTTTCACTATCTGTTTCTGACTAGATTTGTCGCCTTATCTGTCTTTGACTTTCTTTTTCTGACTAGATTTGTCGCCTTTCTCTGTCTTTCACTATCTGTGTCTGACTAGGTTTGTCGCCTTTCTCTGTCTTTCACTATCTGTGTCTGTCTGTAGGTTTGTCGCCTTATCTGTCTTTCACTATCAGTTTCTGTCTAGATTTGTCGCCTTATCTGTTTTTCACTATCTGTTTCTGACTAGATTTGTCGCCTCATCTGTCTTTCATTTTCTGTTTCTGACTAGATTTGTCGCCTTTCTCTGTCTTTCACTATCTGTGTCTGACTAGATTTGTCCCCTTTCTCTGTCTTTCACTATCTGTGTCTGACTAGGTTTGTCGTCATTCTCTGTCTTTCACTATCTGTGTCTGACTGTAGGTTTGTCGCCTTTCTCTGTCTTTCACTTTCTGTTTCTGACTAGATTTGTCGCCGTATTTGTCTTTCACTTTCTTTTTCTGACTAGATTTGTCGCCTTTCTCTGTCTTTTACAATCCGTGTCTGACTAGGTTTGTCGCCTTTCTCTGTCTTTCACTGTCTGTGTCTGACTGTAGATTTGTCGCCTTTCTCTGTCTTTCACTATCTGTTTCTGTCTAGATTTGTCGCCTTATCTGTCTTTCACTATCTGTTTCTGACTAGATTTGTCGCCTTATCTGTCTTACGCTATCTGTATCTGTCTATAGGTTTGTCGTCTTTCTCTGTCTTTCACTATCTGTGTTTGACTAGATTTGTCGCCTTATCTGTCTTTCAGTTTCTGTTTCTGACTAGATTTGTCGCCTTATCTGTCTTTCACTTTCTGTGTCTGTTTGTAGGTTTGTCGTCTTTCCCTGTCTTTCACTATCTGTGTCTGACTAGATTTGTCGCCTTATCTGTCTTTCGCTATCTGTTTCTGTCTGTAGGTTTGTCGTCTTTCTCTGTCTTTCACTATCTGTGTCTGACTAGATTTGTCGCCTTATCTGTCTTTCGCTATCTGTGTCTGACTAGATTTGTCGTCTTATCTGTCTTTCGCTATCTGTTTCTTTCTGTAGGTTTGTCGTCTTTCCCTTTCTTTCACTATCTGTGTCTGACTAGATTTGTCGCCTTATCTGTCTTTCGCTATCTGTATCTGTCTGTAGGTTTGTCGTCTTTCCCTTTTTTTCACTATCTGTGTCTGACTAGATTTGTCGCCTTATCTGTCTTTCGCTATCTCTATCTGTCTGTAGGTTTGTCGTCTTTCTCTGTCTTTCACTATCTGTTTCTGACTAGATTTGTCGTCTTACCCTGTCTTTCACTATCTGTTTCTGACTAGATTTGTCGCCTTATCTGTCTTTTACTATCTGTTTCCGACTAGATTTGTCGCCTTATCTGTCTTTCGCCCTCTGTTTCTGACTAGATTTGTCGCCTTATCTGTCTTTTACTATCTGTTTCTGACTAGATTTGTCGCCTTATCTGTCTTTCACTTTCTGTTTCTGACTAGATTTGTCGCCTTATCTGTCTTTCACTTTCTGTGTCTGTTTGTAGATTTGTCGCCTTTCTCTGTCTTTCACTATCTGTTTCTGACTAGTTTTGTCGCCTTTTCTGTCTTTCATTTTCTGTTTCTGACTAGATTTGTCGCCTTTCTCTGTCTTTCACTATCTGTGTCTGACTAGATTTGTCGCCTTATCTGTCTTTCATTTTCTGTTTCTGACTAGATTTGTCGCCTTTCTCTGTCTTTCACTATCTGTTTCTGACTAGATTTGTCGCCTTATCTGTCTTTCATTTTCTGTTTCTGACTAGATTTGTCGCCTTTCTCTGTCTTTCACTATCTGTGTCTGACTAGATTTGTCGCCTTATCTGTCTTTCGCTATCTGTGTCTGTCTGTAGATTTGTCGCCTTTCTCTGTCTTTCACTATCTGTGTCTGACTAGATTTGTCGCCTTATCTGTCTTACGCTATCTGTGTCTGTCTGTAGGTTTGTCGTCTTTCTCTGCCTTTTACTTTCTGTATCTGTCTGTAGGTTTGTCGTCTTTCTCTGTCTTTCACTATCTGTTTCTGACTAGATTTGTCGCCTTTCTGTATCTTTCGCTGTCTGTGTCTGACTGTCGATTTGTCGCCTTTCTCTGTCTTTCACTATCTGTGTCTGACTAGATTTGTCGCCTTATCTGTCTTACGCTATCTGTGTCTGTCTGTAGGTTTGTCGTCTTTCTCTTCCTTTCACTATCTGTATCTGTCTGTAGGTTTGTCGTCTTTCTCTGTCTTTCACTATCTGTTTCTGACTAGATTTGTCGCCTTATCTGTCTTTCACTTTCTTTTTCTGACTAGATTTGTCGCCTTTCTCTGTCTTTCACTATCTGTGTCTGACTAGATTTGTCGCCTTTCTCTGTCTTTCACTCTCTGTGTCTGTCTGTAGGTTTGTCGCCTTTTTCTGTCTTTCACTATCTGTTTCTGACTAGATTTGTCGCCTTATCTGTCTTTCACTTTCTTTTTCTGACTAGATTTGTCGCCTTTCTCTGTCTTTCACTATCTGTGTCTGACTAGGTTTGTCGCCTTTCTCTGTCTTTCACTATCTGTGTCTGTCTGTAGGTTTGTCGCCTTATCTGTCTTTCACTATCTGTTTCTGTCTAGATTTGTCGCCTTATCTGTTTTTCACTATCTGTTTCTGACTAGATTTGTCGCCTTATCTGTCTTACGCTATCTGTGTCTGTCTGTAGGTTTGTCGTCTTTCTCTGCCTTTCACTATCTGTATCTGTTTGTAGGTTTGTCGTCTTTCTCTGTCTTTCATTTTCTGTTTCTGACTAGATTTGTCGCCTTATCTGTCTTTCACTATCTGTTTCTGTCTAGATTTGTCGCCTTATCTGTCTTTCACTATCTGTTTCTGACTTGATTCGTCGCCTTATCTGTCTTTCGCTATCTGTATCTGTCTGTAGGTTTGTCGTCTTTTTCTGTCTTTCACTATCTGTGTCTGACTAGATTTGTCGCCTTATCTGTCTTTCACTTTATGTGTTTCTCTGTAGGTTTGTCGTCTTTCCTTGTCTCTCACTATCTGTGTCTGACTAGATTTGTCGCGTATCTGTCTTTCGCTATCTGTATCTGTCTGTAGGTTTGTCGTCTTTCTCTGTCGTTCACTATCTGTGTCTGACTAGATTTGTCGCCTTATTTGTCTTTCGCTATCTGTGTCTGTCTGTAGGTTTGTCGTCTTTCTCTGTCTTTCACTTTCTGTGTCTGACTAGATTTGTCGCCTTATTTGTCTTTCGCTATCTGTGTCTGTCTGTAGATTTCTCGCCTTTCTCTGTCTTTCACTATCTGTTTCTGACTAGATTTGTCGCCTCATCTGTCTTTTATTTTCTGTTTCTGACTAGATTTGTCGCCTTTCTCTGTCTTTCACTATCTTTGTCTGACTAGATTTGTCACCTTTCTCTGTCTTTCACTATCTGTTTCTGTCTAGATTTGTCGCCTTATCTGTCTTTCACTTTCTGTTTCTGACTAGATTCGTCGCCTTATCTGTCTTTCGCTATCTGTATCTGTCTGTAGGTTTGTCGTCTTTTTCTGTTTTTCACTATCTGTGTCTGACTAGATTTGTCGCCTTATCTGTCTTTCACTTTATGTGTTTCTCTGTAGGTTTGTCGTCTTTCCTTGTCTCTCACTATCTGTGTCTGACTAGATTTGTCGCCTTATCTGTCTTTCGCTATCTGTATCTGTCTGTAGGTTTGTCGTCTTTCTCTGTCTTTCACTATCTGTGTCTGACTAGATTTGTCGCCTTATTTGTCTTTCGCTATCTGTGTCTGTCTGTAGGTTTGTCGTCTTTCTCTGTCTTTCACTATCTGTGTCTGACTAGATTTGTCGCCTTATTTGTCTTTCGCTATCTGTGTCTGTCTGTAGATTTCTCGCCTTTCTCTGTCTTTCACTATCTGTTTCTGACTAGATTTGTCGCCTCATCTGTCTTTTTTTTCTGTTTCTGACTAGATTTGTCGCCTTTCTCTGTCTTTCACTATCTGTGTCTGACTAGATTTGTCACCTTTCTCTGTCTTTCACTATCTGTGTCTGTCTGTAGATTTATCGCCTTTCTCTGTCTTTCACTATCTGTTTCTGACTAGATTTGTCGCCTCATCTGTCTTTTATTTTCTGTTTCTGACTAGATTTGTCGCCTTTCTCTGTCTTTCACTATCTGTGTCTGACTAGATTTGTCACCTTTCTCTGTCTTTCACTATCTGTGTCTGACTAGATTTGTCGCCTTTCTCTGTCTTTCACTATCTGTGTCTGACTAGATTTGTCACCTTTCTCTGTCTTTCACTATCTGTGTCTGACTAGATTTGTCGCCTTTCTCTGTCTTTTACTATCTGTGTCTGACTAGATTTGTCGCCTTATCTGTCTTTCACTATCTGTGTCTGACTGTAGATTTGTCGCCTTTCACTGTCTTTTCCTATCTGTATCTGTCTGTAGGTTTGTCGTCTTTCTCTGCCTTTCACTATCTGTATCTGTCTGTAGGTTTGTCGCCTTATCTGTCTTTCATTTTCTGTTTCTGACTAGATTTGTCGCCTTATCTGTCTTTCATTTTCTGTTTCTGACTAGATTTGTCGCCTTTCTCTGTCTTTCACTATCTGTTTCTGACTAGATTTGTCGCCTTATCTGTCTTTCATTTTCTGTTTCTGACTAGATCTGTCGCCTTTCTCTGTCTTTCACTATCTGTGTCTGACTAGATTTGTCACCTTTCTCTGTCTTTCACTATCTGTGTCTGACTAGATTTGTCGCCTTATCTGTCTTACGCTATCTGTGTCTGTCTAGATTTGTCGCCTTATCTCTCTTTTACTATCTGTGTCTGACTAGATTTGTCGCCTTATCTGTCTTTCACTGTTTGTGTCTGACTGTAGATTTGTCGCCTTTCTCTGTCTTTCACTCTCTGTTTCTGACTAGATTTGTCGCCTTATCTGTCTTTCACTTTCTTTTTCTGACTAGATTTGTCGCCTTTCTCTGTCTTTCACTATCTGTGTCTGACTAGATTTGTCGCCTTATCTCTCTTTCGCTAACTGTGTCTGTCTGTAGGTTTGTCGTCTTTCTGTGTCTTTCACTATCTGTGTCTGACTGTAGATTTGTCGTCTTTCTCTGTCTTTCACTATCTGTGTCTGACTAGATTTGTCGTCTTTCTCTGTCTTTCACTATCTGTGTATGTTTGTAGGTTTGTCGTCTTTCTCTGTCTTTCACTATCTGTGTCTGACTAGATTTGTCGTCTTTCTCTGTCTTTCACTATCTGTGTCTGTTTTTAGGTTTGTCGTATTTCTCTGTCTTTCACTATCTGTGTCTGACTAGATTTGTCGTCTTTCTCTGTCTTTCACTGTTTGTGTCTGACTGTAGATTTGTCGCCTTTCTCTGTCTTTCACTATCTGTGTCTGACTAGATTTGTCGCCTTATCTGTCTTACGCTATCTGTGTCTGTCTGTAGGTTTGTCGTCTTTCTCTGCCTTTCACTATCTGTATCTGTCTGTAGGTTTGTCGTCTTTCTCTGTCTTTCACTATCTGTTTCTGACTAGATTTGTCGCCTTATCTGTCTTTCACTTTCTTTTTCTGACTAGATTTGTCGCCTTTCTCTGTCTTTCACTATCTGTGTCTGATTAGATTTGTCGCCTTTCTCTGTCTTTCACTCTCTGTGTCTGTCTGTAGGTTTGTCGCCTTTTTCTGTCTTTCACTATCTGTATTTGACTAGATTTGTCGCCTTATCTGTCTTTCACTTTCTTTTTCTGACTAGATTTGTCGCCTTTCTCTGTCTTTCACTATCTGTGTCTGTCTGTAGGTTTGTCGCCTTATCTGTCTTTCACTATCTGTTTCTGTCTAGATTTGTCGCCTTATCTGTCTTTCACTATCTGTTTCTGACTAGATTTGTCGCCTTATCTGTCTTACGCTATCTGTGTCTGTCTGTAGGTTTGTCGCCTCATCTGTCTTTTATTTTCTGTTTCTGACTAGATTTGTCGCCTTTCTCTGTCTTTCACTATCTTTGTCTGACTAGATTTGTCACCTTTCTCTGTCTTTCACTATCTGTTTCTGTCTAGATTTGTCGCCTTATCTGTCTTTCACTATCTGTTTCTGACTAGATTCGTCGCCTTATCTGTCTTTCGCTATCTGTATCTGTCTGTAGGTTTGTCGTCTTTTTCTGTCTTTCACTATCTGTGTCTGACTAGATTTGTCGCCTTATCTGTCTTTCACTTTATGTGTTTCTCTGTAGGTTTGTCGTCTTTCCTTGTCTCTCACTATCTGTGTCTGACTAGATTTGTCGCCTTATCTGTCTTTCGCTATCTGTATCTGTCTGTAGGTTTGTCGTCTTTCTCTGTCTTTCACTATCTGTGTCTGACTAGATTTGTCGCCTTATTTGTCTTTCGCTATCTGTGTCTGTCTGTAGGTTTGTCGTCTTTCTCTGTCTTTCACTATCTGTGTCTGACTAGATTTGTCGCCTTATTTGTCTTTCGCTATCTGTGTCTGTCTGTAGATTTCTCGCCTTTCTCTGTCTTTCATTTTCTGTTTCTGACTAGATTTGTCGCCTTATCTGTCTTTCACTATCTGTATCTGTCTGTAGGTTTGTCGTCTTTCTCTGTCTTTTACTATCTGTGTCTGACTAGATTTGTCGCCTTATCTGTCTTTCACTATCTGTGTCTGACTGTAGATTTGTCGCCTTTCACTGTCTTTTCCTATCTGTATCTGTCTGTAGGTTTGTCGTCTTTCTCTGCCTTTCACTATCTGTATCTGTCTGTAGGTTTGTCGCCTTTCTCTGTCTTTCACTATCTGTTTCTGACTAGATTTGTCGCCTTATCTGTCTTTCATTTTCGGTTTCTGACTAGATTTGTCGCCTTTCTCTGTCTTTCACTATCTGTTTCTGACTAGATTTGTCGCCTTATCTGTCTTTCATTTTCTGTTTCTGACTAGATTTGTCGCCTTTCTCTGTCTTTCACTATCTGTGTCTGACTAGATTTGTCACCTTTCTCTGTCTTTCACTATCTGTGTCTGACTAGATTTGTCGCCTTATCTGTCTTACACTATCTGTGTCTGTCTAGATTTGTCGCCTTATCTCTCTTTTACTATCTGTTTCTGACTAGATTTGTCGCCTTATCTGTCTTTCACTGTTTGTGTCTGACTGTAGATTTGTCGCCTTTCTCTGTCTTTCACTCTCTGTTTCTGACTAGATTTGTCGCCTTATCTGTCTTTCACTTTCTTTTTCTGACTAGATTTGTCGCCTTTCTCTGTCTTTCACTATCTGTGTCTGACTAGATTTGTCGCCTTATCTCTCTTTCGCTAACTGTGTCTGTCTGTAGGTTTGTCGTCTTTCTGTGTCTTTCACTATCTGTGTCTGACTGTAGATTTGTCGTCTTTCTCTGTCTTTCACTATCTGTGTCTGACTAGATTTGTCGTCTTTCTCTGTCTTTCACTATCTGTGTCTGTTTGTAGGTTTGTCGTCTTTCTCTGTCTTTCACTATCTGTGTCTGACTAGATTTGTCGTCTTTCTCTGTCTTTCACTATCTGTGTCTGTTTTTAGGTTTGTCGTATTTCTCTGTCTTTCACTATCTGTGTCTGACTAGATTTGTCGTCTTTCTCTGTCTTTCACTGTTTGTGTCTGACTGTAGATTTGTCGCCTTTCTCTGTCTTTCACTATCTGTGTCTGACTAGATTTGTCGCCTTATCTGTCTTACGCTATCTGTGTCTGTCTGTAGGTTTGTCGTCTTTCTCTTCCTTTCACTATCTGTATCTGTCTGTAGGTTTGTCGTCTTTCTCTGTCTTTCACTATCTGTTTCTGACTAGATTTGTCGCCTTATCTGTCTTTCACTTTCTTTTTCTGACTAGATTTGTCGCCTTTCTCTGTCTTTCACTATCTGTGTCTGACTAGATTTGTCGCCTTTCTCTGTCTTTCACTCTCTGTGTCTGTCTGTAGGTTTGTCGCCTTTCTCTGTCTTTCACTATCTGTTTCTGACTAGATTTGTCGCCTTATCTGTCTTTCACTTTCTTTTTCTGACTAGATTTGTCGCCTTTCTCTGTCTTTCACTATCTGTGTCTGACTAGGTTTGTCGCCTTTCTCTGTCTTTCACTATCTGTGTCTGTCTGTAGGTTTGTCGCCTTATCTGTCTTTCACTATCTGTTTCTGTCTAGATTTGTCGCCTTATCTGTCTTTCACTATCTGTTTCTGACTAGATTTGTCGCCTTATCTGTCTTACGCTATCTGTGTCTGTCTGTAGGTTTGTCGTCTTTCTCTGCCTTTCACTATCTGTATCTGTCTGTAGGTTTGTCGTCTTTCTCTGTCTTTCATTTTCTGTTTCTGACTAGATTTGTCGCCTTATCTGTCTTTCACTATCTGTTTCTGTCTAGATTTGTCGCCTTATCTGTCTTTCACTATCTGTTTCTGACTAGATTCGTCGCCTTATCTGTCTTTCGTTATCTGTATCTGTCTGTAGGTTTGTCGTCTTTTTCTGTCTTTCACTATCTGTGTCTGACTAGATTTGTCGCCTTATCTGTCTTTCACTTTATGTGTTTCTCTGTAGGTTTGTCGTCTTTCCTTGTCTCTCACTATCTGTGTCTGACTAGATTTGTCGCCTTATCTGTCTTTCGCTATCTGTATCTGTCTGTAGGTTTGTCGTCTTTCTCTGTCTTTCACTATCTGTGTCTGACTAGATTTGTCGCCTTATTTGTCTTTCGCTATCTGTGTCTGTCTGTAGGTTTGTCGTCTTTCTCTGTCTTTCACTATCTGTGTCTGACTAGATTTGTCGCCTTATTTGTCTTTCGCTATCTGTGTCTGTCTGTAGATTTCTCGCCTTTCTCTGTCTTTCACTATCTGTTTCTGACTAGATTTGTCGCCTCATCTGTCTTTTATTTTCTGTTTCTGACTAGATTTGTCGCCTTTCTCTGTCTTTCACTATCTGTGTCTGACTAGATTTGTCACCTTTCTCTGTCTTTCACTATCTGTGTCTGTCTGTAGATTTCTCGCCTTTCTCTGTCTTTCACTATCTGTTTCTGACTAGATTTGTCGCCTCATCTGTCTTTTATTTTCTGTTTCTGACTAGATTTGTCGCCTTTCTCTGTCTTTCACTATCTGTGTCTGACTACATTTGTCACCTTTCTCTGTCTTTCACTATCTGTGTCTGACTAGATTTGTCGCCTTTCTCTGTCTTTCACTATCTGTGTCTGACTAGATTTGTCACCTTTCTCTGTCTTTCACTATCTGTGTCTGACTAGATTTGTCGCCTTTCTCTGTCTTTCACTATCTGTTTCTGACTAGATTTGTCGCCTTATCTGTCTTTCACTTTCTGTTTCTGACTAGATTTGTCGTCTTTCCCTGTCTTTCACTATCTGTGTCTGACTAGATTTGTCGCCTTATCTGTCTTTCGCTAACTGTGTCTGTCTGTAGGTTTGTCGCCTTTCTCTGTCTTTCACTTTCTGTTTCTGACTGTAGATTTCTCGCCTTTCTCTGTCTTTCACTATCTGTTTCTGACTAGATTTGTCGCCTTATCTGTCTTTCATTTTCTGTTTCTGACTAGATTTGTCGCCTTTCTCTGTCTTTCACTATCTGTGTCTGACTAGATTTGTCGCCTTTCTCTGTCTTTCACTATCTGTGTCTGACTAGATTTGTCACCTTTCTCTGTCTTTCACTATCTGTGTCTGACTAGATTTGTCGCCTTTCTCTGTCTTTCACTATCTGTTTCTGACTAGATTTGTCGCCTTATCTGTCTTTCACTTTCTTTTTCTGACTAGATTTGTCGTCTTTCCCTGTCTTTCACTATCTGTGTCTGACTAGATTTGTCGTCTTATCTGTCTTTCGCTAACTGTGTCTGTCTGTAGGTTTGTCGCCTTTCTCTGTCTTTCACTATCTGTTTCTGACTAGATTTTTCGCCTTATCTGTCTTTCATTTTCTGTTTCTGACTAGATTTGTCGCCTTTCTCTGTCTTTCACTATCTGTTTCTGACTAGATTTGTCGCCTTATCTGTCTTTCATTTTCTGTTTCTGACTAGATTTGTCGCCTTTCTCTGTCTTTCACTATCTGTGTCTGACTAGATTTGTCACCTTTCTCTGTCTTTCACTATCTGTGTCTGACTAGATTTGTCGCCTTATCTGTCTTACGCTATCTGTGTCTGTCTAGATTTGTCGCCTTATCTCTCTTTTACTATCTGTTTCTGACTAGATTTGTCGCCTTATCTGTCTTTCACTGTTTGTGTCTGACTGTAGATTTGTCGCCTTTCTCTGTCTTTCACTCTCTGTTTCTGACTAGATTTGTCGCCTTATCTGTCTTTTATTTTCTTTTTCTGACTAGATTTGTCGCCTTTCTCTGTCTTTCACTATCTGTGTCTGACTAGATTTGTCGCCTTATCTCTCTTTCGCTAACTGTGTCTGTCTGTAGGTTTGTCGTCTTTCTGTGTCTTTCACTATCTGTGTCTGACTGTAGATTTGTCGTCTTTCTCTGTCTTTCACTATCTGTGTCTGACTAGATTTGTCGTCTTTCTCTGTCTTTCACTATCTGTGTCTGTTTGTAGGTTTGTCGTCTTTCTCTGTCTTTCACTATCTGTGTCTGACTAGATTTGTCGTCTTTCTCTGTCTTTCACTATCTGTGTCTGTTTTTAGGTTTGTCGTATTTCTCTGTCTTTCACTATCTGTGTCTGACTAGATTTGTCGTCCTTCTCTGTCTTTCACTGTTTGTGTCTGACTGTAGATTTGTCGCCTTTCTCTGTCTTTCACTATCTGTGTCTGACTAGATTTGTCGCCTTATCTGTCTTACGCTATCTGTGTCTGTCTGTAGGTTTGTCGTCTTTCTCTGCCTTTCACTATCTGTATCTGTCTGTAGGTTTGTCGTCTTTCTCTGTCTTTCACTATCTGTTTCTGACTAGATTTGTCGCCTTATCTGTCTTTCACTTTCTTTTTCTGACTAGATTTGTCGCCTTTCTCTGTCTTTCACTATCTGTGTCTGACTAGATTTGTCGCCTTTCTCTGTCTTTCACTCTCTGTGTCTGTCTGTAGATTTCTCGCCTTTCTCTGTCTTTCACTATCTGTTTCTGACTAGATTTGTCGCCTCATCTGTCTTTTATTTTCTGTTTCTGACTAGATTTGTCGCCTTTCTCTGTCTTTCACTATCTGTGTCTGACTAGATTTGTCACCTTTCTCTGTCTTTCACTATCTGTGTCTGTCTGTAGATTTCTCGCCTTTCTCTGTCTTTCACTATCTGTTTCTGACTAGATTTGTCGCCTCATCTGTCTTTTATTTTCTGTTTCTGACTAGATTTGTCGCCTTTCTCTGTCTTTCACTATCTGTGTCTGACTACATTTGTCACCTTTCTCTGTCTTTCACTATCTGTGTCTGACTAGATTTGTCGCCTTTCTCTGTCTTTCACTATCTGTGTCTGACTAGATTTGTCGCCTTTCTCTGTCTTTCACTATCTGTGTCTGACTAGATTTGTCGCCTTTCTCTGTCTTTCACTATCTGTTTCTTACTAGATTTGTCGCCTTATCTGTCTTTCACTTTCTTTTTCTGACTAGATTTGTCGTCTTTCCCTGTCTTTCACTATCTGTGTCTGACTAGATTTGTCGCCTTATCTGTCTTTCGCTATCTGTGTCTGTCTGTAGGTTTGTCGCCTTTCTCTGTCTTTCACTTTCTGTTTCTGACTGTAGATTTCTCGCCTTTCTCTGTCTTTCACTATCTGTTTCTGACTAGATTTGTCGCCTCATCTGTCTTTCATTTTCTGTTTCTGACTAGATTTGTCGCCTTTCTCTGTCTTTCACTATCTGTGTCTGACTAGATTTGTCGCCTTTCTCTGTCTTTCACTATCTGTGTCTGACTAGATTTGTCGCCTTTCTCTGTCTTTCACTATCTGTGTCTGACTAGATTTGTCGCCTTTCTCTGTCTTTCACTATCTGTTTCTGACTAGATTTGTCGCCTTATCTGTCTTTCACTTTCTTTTTCTGACTAGATTTGTCGTCTTTCCCTGTCTTTCACTATCTGTGTCTGACTAGATTTGTCGTCTTATCTGTCTTTCGCTAACTGTGTCTGTCTGTAGGTTTGTCGCCTTTCTCTGTCTTTCACTATCTGTTTCTGACTAGATTTTTCGCCTTATCTGTCTTTCATTTTCTGTTTCTGACTAGATTTGTCGCCTTTCTCTGTCTTTCACTATCTGTTTCTGACTAGATTTGTCGCCTTATCTGTCTTTCATTTTCTGTTTCTAACTAGATTTGTCGCCTTTCTCTGTCTTTCACTATCTGTGTCTGACTAGATTTGTCACCTTTCTCTGTCTTTCACTATCTGTGTCTGACTAGATTTGTCGCCTTATCTGTCTTACGCTATCTGTGTCTGTCTAGATTTGTCGCCTTATCTCTCTTTTACTATCTGTTTCTGACTAGATTTGTCGCCTTATCTGTCTTTCACTGTTTGTGTCTGACTGTAGATTTGTCGCCTTTCTCTGTCTTTCACTCTCTGTTTCTGACTAGATTTGTCGCCTTTTCTGTCTTTCACTTTCTTTTTCTGACTAGATTTGTCGCCTTTCTCTGTCTTTCACTATCTGTGTCTGACTAGATTTGTCGCCTTATCTCTCTTTCGCTAACTGTGTCTGTCTGTAGGTTTGTCGTCTTTCTGTGTCTTTCACTATCTGTGTCTGACTGTAGATTTGTCGTCTTTCTCTGTCTTTCACTATCTGTGTCTGACTAGATTTGTCGTCTTTCTCTGTCTTTCACTATCTGTGTCTGTTTGTAGGTTTGTCGTCTTTCTCTGTCTTTCACTATCTGTGTCTGACTAGATTTGTCGTCTTTCTCTGTCTTTCACTATCTGTGTCTGTTTTTAGGTTTGTCGTATTTCTCTGTCTTTCACTATCTGTGTCTGACTAGATTTGTCGTCTTTCTCTGTCTTTCACTGTGTGTGTCTGACTGTAGATTTGTCGCCTTTCTTTGTCTTTCACTATCTGTGTGTGACTGTAGGTTTGTCGTCTTTCTCTGTCTTTCACTTTCTTTTTCTGACTAGATTTGTCGCCTTATCTGTCTTTCACTTTCTGTTTCTGACTGTAGATTTGTCGCCTTTCTCTGTCTTTCACTGTCTGTTTCTGACTAGATTTGTCGCCTTATCTGTCTTTTACTATCTGTTTCTGACTAGATTTGTCATCTTTCTCTGTCTTTCACTATCTGTGTCTGACTAGATTTGTCGCCTTATCTGTCTTTCGCTATGTTTCTGTCTAGATTTGTCGCCTTATCTGTCTTTTACTATCTGTTTCTGACTAGATTTGTCATCTTTCTCTGTCTTTCGCTATCTCTGTCTGACTAGATTTGTTGCCTTATCTGTCTTTCGCTATCTGTTTCTGTCTAGATTTGTCGCCTTATTTGTCTTTCGCTATCTGTTTCTGTCTAGATTTGTCGCCTTATCTGTCTTTTACTATCTGTTTCTGTCTAGATTTGTCGCCTTATCTGTCTTTTACTATCTGTGTCTGACTAGATTTGTCGTCTTTTTCTGTCTTTCACTATCTGTGTCTGACTAGATTTGTCGCCTTATCTGTCTTTCGCTATCTGTTTCTGTCTAGATTTGTCGCCTTATCTGTCTTTCGCTATCCGTTTCTGTCTAGATTTGTCGCCTTATCTGTCTTTTATTTTCTGTTTCTGACTAGATTTGTCGCCTTTCTCTGTCTTTCACTATCTGTGTCTGACTACATTTGTCACCTTTCTCTGTCTTTCACTATCTGTGTCTGACTAGATTTGTCGCCTTTCTCTGTCTTTCACTATCTGTGTCTGACTAGATTTGTCACCTTTCTCTGTCTTTCACTATCTGTGTCTGACTAGATTTGTCGCCTTTCTCTGTCTTTCACTATCTGTTTCTTACTAGATTTGTCGCCTTATCTGTCTTTCACTTTCTTTTTCTGACTAGATTTGTCGTCTTTCCCTGTCTTTCACTATCTGTGTCTGACTAGATTTGTCGCCTTATCTGTCTTTCGCTAACTGTGTCTGTCTGTAGGTTTGTCGCCTTTCTCTGTCTTTCACTTTCTGTTTTTGACTGTAGATTTCTCGCCTTTCTCTGTCTTTCACTATCTGTTTCTGACTAGATTTGTCGCCTCATCTGTCTTTCATTTTCTGTTTCTGACTAGATTTGTCGCCTTTCTCTGTCTTTCACTATCTGTGTCTGACTAGATTTGTCGCCTTTCTCTGTCTTTCACTATCTGTGTCTGACTAGATTTGTCACCTTTCTCTGTCTTTCACTATCTGTGTCTGACTAGATTTGTCGCCTTTCTCTGTCTTTCACTATCTGTTTCTGACTAGATTTGTCGCCTTATCTGTCTTTCACTTTCTTTTTCTGACTAGATTTGTCGTCTTTCCCTGTCTTTCACTATCTGTGTCTGACTAGATTTGTCGTCTTATCTGTCTTTCGCTAACTGTGTCTGTCTGTAGGTTTGTCGCCTTTCTCTGTCTTTCACTATCTGTTTCTGACTAGATTTTTCGCCTTATCTGTCTTTCATTTTCTGTTTCTGACTAGATTTGTCGCCTTTCTCTGTCTTTCACTATCTGTTTCTGACTAGATTTGTCGCCTTATCTGTCTTTCATTTTCTGTTTCTGACTAGATTTGTCGCCTTTCTCTGTCTTTCACTATCTGTGTCTGACTAGATTTGTCACCTTTCTCTGTCTTTCACTATCTGTGTCTGACTAGATTTGTCGCCTTATCTGTCTTACGCTATCTGTGTCTGTCTAGATTTGTCGCCTTATCTCTCTTTTACTATCTGTTTCTGACTAGATTTGTCGCCTTATCTGTCTTTCACTGTTTGTGTCTGACTGTAGATTTGTCGCCTTTCTCTGTCTTTCACTCTCTGTTTCTGACTAGATTTGTCGCCTTATCTGTCTTTCACTTTCTTTTTCTGACTAGATTTGTCGCCTTTCTCTGTCTTTCACTATCTGTGTCTGACTAGATTTGTCGCCTTATCTCTCTTTCGCTAACTGTGTCTGTCTGTAGGTTTGTCGTCTTTCTGTGTCTTTCACTATCTGTGTCTGACTGTAGATTTGTCGTCTTTCTCTGTCTTTCACTATCTGTGTCTGACTAGATTTGTCGTCTTTCTCTGTCTTTCACTATCTGTGTCTGTTTTTAGGTTTGTCGTATTTCTCTGTCTTTCACTATCTGTGTCTGACTAGATTTGTCGTCTTTCTCTGTCTTTCACTGTGTGTGTCTGACTGTAGATTTGTCGCCTTTCTTTGTCTTTCACTATCTGTGTGTGACTGTAGGTTTGTCGTCTTTCTCTGTCTTTCACTTTCTTTTTCTGACTAGATTTGTCGCCTTATCTGTCTTTCACTTTCTGTTTCTGACTGTAGATTTGTCGCCTTTCTCTGTCTTTCACTGTCTGTTTCTGACTAGATTTGTCGCCTTATCTGTCTTTTACTATCTGTTTCTGACTAGATTTGTCATCTTTCTCTGTCTTTCACTATCTGTGTCTGACTAGATTTGTCGCCTTATCTGTCTTTCGCTATGTTTCTGTCTAGATTTGTCGCCTTATCTGTCTTTTACTATCTGTTTCTGACTAGATTTGTCATCTTTCTCTGTCTTTCGCTATCTCTGTCTGACTAGATTTGTTGCCTTATCTGTCTTTCGCTATCTGTTTCTGTCTAGATTTGTCGCCTTATTTGTCTTTCGCTATCTGTTTCTGTCTAGATTTGTCGCCTTATCTGTCTTTTACTATCTGTTTCTGTCTAGATTTGTCGCCTTATCTGTCTTTTACTATCTGTGTCTGACTAGATTTGTCGTCTTTTTCTGTCTTTCACTATCTGTGTCTGACTAGATTTGTCGCCTTATCTGTCTTTCGCTATCTGTTTCTGTCTAGATTTGTCGCCTTATCTGTCTTTCGCTATCCGTTTCTGTCTAGATTTGTCGCCTTATCTGTCTTTCGCTATCTGTTTCTGACTAGATTTGTCGCCTTTCTCTGTCTTTCACTATCTGTGTCTGACTGTAGATTTGTCGTCTTTTTCTGTCTTTCACTATCTTTGTCTGACTAGATTTGTCGCCTTATCTATCTTTCGCTATCTGTGTCTGACTAGATTTGTCGCCTTATCTGTCTTTCGCTATCTGTTTCTGTCTAGATTTGTTGCCTTATCTGTCTTTCATTTTCTGTTTCTGACTAGATTTGTCGCCTTATCTGTCTTTCGCTATCTGTGTCTGACTGTAGATTTGTCGCCTTATCTGTCTTTCGCCCTCTGTTTCTGGCTAGATTTGTCGCCTTTCTCTGTCTTTCACTATCTGTGTCTGACTGTAGATTTGTCGTCTTTCTCTGTCTTTCGCTATCTGTGTCTGACTAGATTTGTCGCCTTATCTGTCTTTCGCTATCTGTTTGTGTCTAGATTTGTCGCCTTATCTGTCTTTCACTATCTGTTTCTGACTGTAGATTTGTCGCCTTTCTCTGTCTTTCACTGTCTGTTTCTGACTGTAGATTTGTCGCCTTTCTTTGTCTTTCACTATCTGTTTCTGACTAGATTTGTCGCCTTGCGATGACTTTTCTTTTTGCATGGAATGCACGATGTGAAAGATGAGCAGCAAAGGACGACAGATTCGGTTGAATGAATCTTACAGACCAATGATAGAGAGAGGGATATTAGGAAGGTATAAGATACTTTTTGTTGAACCAAGGTGAATAAGTTTTTGAGTTCCATGTAGAGTAGGTTTATATAAGGTTTTTTTAATGATCTTCAATGTTAACGAATTGATATCTGTTGTCTGGTGATGTTTTGTTTGAGAAATGTGATGGTCCAAATGGGTCACATTTACTCTGTATTGCTTAGCTTCACTGAAGCTAAAGCAGATTAGAACCATTTGGGTAGTGTGTTCAGGATAAGACTGATTCAGGCAGTTTTGGTTTCAATTTGTTTTTTGTGGTATACTTTAATTTTGTCCTAATCATCTTCGGTTTCTCGTTATTACGCGTTAATAGCAATGACGACTAGGTCGACTCCCAATCTCAGTGTCCCTCAATCTGTCCGCTTATTATGTATTTCTCACACTCACATACCCCTAAGCAGCAGGCTATATGCTCTCTCTGTTCTCCAATGTACCTTTTGTGGTTTCAGATGCTCTTAATTACTTTCTGTTTTATGCTCATTTGCTTCTTCTAAACCAAAGTTCCGCGTTTTTCATCATTCTTGCACTAATAATCAATCCAGCTGTCTTTCGTTATCGTAGGCCTATACTAATCAATCCAGCTGTCTTCTTTCATAAGCGTATAGCTAGCTCCGATTGTCCTTGCTTCTCTCTGCAGTTATCTCTACATCTCAGTCTCTGTTGCTCGTTTGTGAGTCCATGTCTTTCGTTCACAATCTTCAAATTTTCTGCGTCACTCTACCAACATTGCTCCTTTGTTCGCCCTCTCCATCTTTAGTCACTCGCATTCCATTGTCTCTAACACGCACACTTTTTGATCCACTTACTCGCTCAGTGTCTGACTGGAGTGTATGACATGTTCGACCTCTCTGAGTACTGTTCTCTGTAGACTGCAGCCACATAATTATTCCAATGTCTCGAGCTTGTCTTTTTTCTTTCTGCATTTGTGTCAATGCGAATCCTTTGTCTTGCATTCCCATCCAAACAAAAGCAGATTTATACTCAAATTTAGAAAATTCTCAAATTGGAATTCTGTGGGTATAACACGAATTAAACTGTTGATGAAATTGCACTGCCTGATCAGCGCCGAAATGAACGCACTACGGAGACCGAAGTTGCCAACACCTCCCCGTGGTGGTCTCTGGGCGTGCAGTTAACGGGTCATTGCATAATCAATCATGTAATGCTTGAGGGTGGGTGATGGGGTCATTGAAAACATCCGTTACGTGGGTGTGGGTAGCTGAGCGTTACGTAATGCTTTTACCAACAGTTCACTTATAAATGTATTTAAAATTAATATCAAATGACACTTTAGACATGATGTCATCGAAGTTTAAACTTCGTGACATTGATTTAAAACTTAACTTAGTGGACATGAATTTCAAACATTTAATATTGATGCTCAACAGGAACTATGTGATATTTATTATTTGCATTAATAATTAATTTGGCCAGCCAAACTACTTAGTCTAGGCACTTTGATTGGCCTAATTATTAATAAAAATATTATTGAGCAATTTAGTCCGTGAAGTGTGTACAATTTTACTCTTCATGTAAGACTTTAAAAAAGCGCATTTCAACCTGACTGTCATTTATATAAATAAAACATTATGTATGTTTTTGACCTAGTTAGGCCTACTGTAAGATTATAATTCACATAGGTCTACTATATGAATTATAATTTTGTGTTCACATAGGCCTAGTAAATCTAACATGATTTTTCGTAACAATAATTACGTAACGCTTGGGTATCAAGGGAAACGTTGTGAAGCGTTACAGGGTGGGTCAAAAAACGGTCAATTTCTTCCTTACATAATTATGCAATGACCCTAAACTGCATGGCGAAGATTGGCAACAGCACCTCATATATATATATATATATATATATATATATATGAGGTGTCAACATAGGCCATAGGACCTATTGCTTATGGCCTTTGTTGACATACTTATTTTATGTTGCCTATGTTGACATACTTATTTTATGTTGCCTATGTTGACGTACTTATTTTTTGATGTTCTATGTACAAGACATAATGATGGATTGTTGATTAATAGCAACAAACAAAGTCGATGGACGGTGGTGTACCTGCTGAATGTGGAGATTGCTTTTAGACAGAAAGAACTGCAAGGTACAACAGCTGGATGATCATGGGCAAATGCGGAAGGACTCGCACAACTTGGATTGAGAACAGAATAATATTTTGGACAGGTTTAACTTTAATTCAATTACGGTACTGAGGTGTAATATTGTGTATTGGGATTGATGAAAGCATGTGACAGTCTGAAATTCTGAATGTTGACTTACTGTCTGACTTTGAAGTGACATCAGTTTTTGATTACTTGTACATAAAATAAAATAGACTCACAAAGGCTATGCTGTTGTTGTGTGTGTGTGCTTGTTTGATTGCATTGAGACTGGCAATGGAGCATCAGCTTCGTGATAAAACGACGAGAGGCAGCCAGTCACAGCGACTTCACCTGCGCATACAGCCTAAGAAGATTCAATGCTTTGTCCTTGGCAAGGCAGAATAGTTGTCCAAACCCATATGTCGATCACTCCCCTACTAGCATGTCCAAATGGGTACATGCACATCACATGAGACCCTTTAAAAATGCGCAAATAAGGGTATCAGTATATGGATGATTTTACAGTTGAGTTGACAGTGGAACCAGCTGTGCCAGTTCAGATGTAAACCCGCAGTGACTTTTGTGGGAGATATGGTCACCCGGTATTCTCTGCTAAACTCCTTCCACTGTAGGTGAATGGCAACATTATGAGACCCAAATGAGCAGACAATCAGCGAGTGCATTGCAGGGAGTGGAGACTAGCCATAGAAACTGTTCTGTATCACCCCCCCCCCACCCCTTTGGTTTCCCATTTGGACTGGTCATCAATGATTCGAATTACCGTTTTGTGTACAACACTGACGCAACTGAACAATTATGTAGCACCTCTACAGGAAGCTCTCACGAAGGCACTGACCAGTATTTAAGATAGCCGAAGCAATCTAGTAATTGTCACCAAATGGACAGCAAACATTTGACCCAATGTACTATTGAACAAATATCGTGTTACACATTGCTGTACAAATTTATACAAACATGTACCCCAAGTCTTACAGAAAAGTGAATTGTCACAAATAACAGCACAACGAACATCACAGAAACCACATCAAAATTTCATCAGTCTTACAACCGTCTTAAATAGTCAGGGCCGTAGCAACAACGAACGTGGCCCCCTCCGAGCGTAATGTCCGAAATTTCTGACGACATTTTTAGTCATCCGGCCAAAATATCGGAAAAATTTAATCAATTCGCCGTCCGAAAAAGTTGATGACCATTTTAATTTATTTTTAGTCATTTCATTCATTTTTTGGCACTTTTAGGGGCTCCTTTCTTGCCGGGGGGCTCCCTTCGGTCGGAGGGTACGGTACGGAGGGCGGTCGCTACGCCTCTGTAAATAGTAAAAAAACTTTCTACATCAAACTTTAATTTACAACGAAAGCATTTCTGTCACGTTGCGTTTGGAGTTTGAAATTAACAGCATTTGCACCTTAACAAAACATCAGTTTAATTCTAATGCTCATCACTCAAAACAATCCTGGTTTGAAAGTATATCAGGTCAAGACTGGTTCCAGGTCAAGACTGGTTCCAGGTCATGACCTCTGACCAGGTCATGTCACAGATGGTTCCATGTTCTTTCCTCTGACCCATTGTCGTTTATAAACAGTGTCAACTTTGGTTGAGACCGTATCGCCTGCGCCAGACTTGCTCTCGTCATCTTCTGCTGTTGAATTTCGATTATTAGTGTCGTTGTCGATGGATTCGTTTGCTTTCGTCGTCGCAATCTTATTGTATCGGTGTTGAGCTTTCACCCACTTATTCGACACATGAACGTGAACAACATCGTCAGTAGACGCTACATTTCCTTCCGATCCTAAACCAGCCGACCGGTCGTAGCGTAGACTTGCTTGGATCTGCACAGAATGACAGTTTTTTCAAAATACAATTGAGTCACGTCATCACCTTCTTTATGGGCTGCCCAGTACCCATTATTATGCATGCAATGAGGGGAAAGGGGTCAACGGATTTGGCGATTTGTGTAAGGGTGCGTACGGCGGGGAAGGGTGGCTCGGCAAAATGTACGTGCACAAAGTAAGTTTCTAATTAAGATGTCCACATTAGCCTATTTATAAAGTTCTGTGTAGTATCCTATAGCTGTCCGATGACATTTGACTACATTATAATTAAATCTTAGACATTGATCCAAATGCAGTGAAAGTCGTAAAAAATTATAATGTTATATTTACATCTAATGCACGTACACCAAACCGCACATAAACAGTAAGTCTGTTCATCAATATACTTAATGACACAGGCAAACAAACACCAGGCAATCCAGACATGTAATATAAACCAAAAACACTGCATGAGACAACATGATAGAATAAGAATAGACGATAGATCGGATAGAATGATCTTATGTACCGGTTCTTTGATGCCCTCCTGTGACTTTCCAATTGACTCGCCTTCTTTCCAACCCAGTTTTGCGAGCAACTTGTGTCCAACGTTTTCACAATCTATCGGTCTGTTTAAAAAATAAACGAATTCAACAATTATTTAGAAACTTGACGTTGAACATTTCAGAATTGTGCAAAATAAAATTCTTGGATTTCATCAGCACCTGCAAACATGACAAGTTGTGGTATGCACTGGATTTTAAAACGAACAACCAGTTAGGCAGATAATGAACACCTTGTCTTATATATATATATATATATATATACTATATAATATATATACAATTATATATATCTTATATATAGTATTATATAGGTATTATATACGGATGAGCATTAAGAACTAGAACTCCTTCTCAGGCATTCCTCTCTCATCTTAAGACAGTTCTATTTGGCCACACGGCAGTTGGGAGCGGCTCTGAGTTGAGTTGAGGTGCTATTCAGATTCACTTAACTCTTTCGCAGCTAAATTGTTTTTCATAAATATAGTCATAATTTGTTCATATATAGAAAAACAATTAAAGTCCATGAAAATAATAACCTGTTTTATATCATTTTGTTCTTATTTGATTCCTCAACAATATTCTGTCTTGAAAAACAGATCAATTGACGTGTTTGCCTTAAAATGTATAAATATATTAAATATTTTAAAAATAAAAATTTAATTTATAACAATAAAAATTAATTAAAAAAATTGTGAGCAAAATAAAATTCATGCAAATACTTCTAAATGTAGCTACTTGCATGACAAACTTGTATCAAACAGTGAAAAGCTAAAAAAAAGTGAATTTAATTTTAAAATGATTTTATATTACTTCCACTTAGAAGATAATGACATCGACGCTCACGTCAGCAAAATACTAGGTCTGCTTGCGATGTCGCCGTATTTCTATCAAAAAATGTCCAAACATAGATAATTATTTTATAAATCCTTTACACAATTTGCTTGACTGATAAATTTTATGTTTCTAATTAGGCTGAAAGACCTAAATAAAAAAAATTGACTACAGAGAAGTGATCAAATGAGCTCATGTTTTCCTACTCTATGATGATATCGGCGTGGTCTGATGGACGGGCGGTAAATGTGCGGTCTTCAAATCCCGAAACCTTTACATCATCTAGAATAAATGTGCTTGAGACCTTATTACAGCATTTGTTGAACAATATAATTCATTTTGTCTGAACTTGGCTGATGAAAATACATAATTACAGCGAAATGGTCAACGGCCAAGAAGCCGCAGACGCGGCCGAAAGTAAACAAATGGCGGGATGTAAATTTTCACAAACTTACGGCTATAATTTTCGTTTATAACTTCATCAAACCATTGGGGAAAACCTACGTTAGGGTATTTTCTAATCCGTCTGCATGTCCCCAATCGAAATAAAAAAATAGATTTCTAAATATATCTACATTATCCGACAAACGGGTGCGTTTTTGTTGTGCGGTCAAAATCGACCCCATTCGCTGCGAAAGAGTTAATGAATGAATGAACGAAACAATATAGAGTACATAAACTGACCT
This sequence comes from Lumbricus rubellus, assembly GCA_945859605.1. Classification (NCBI taxonomy): domain Eukaryota; kingdom Metazoa; phylum Annelida; class Clitellata; order Crassiclitellata; family Lumbricidae; genus Lumbricus; species Lumbricus rubellus. The sequence goes on from OX243827.1 coordinate 4,041,234, forward strand.
GTTAACAGACGATGGTAAGTCGTCCCTCTGGTGAGGATTATCGCTTCCCTGTTTCGTTCTACGATCGGCCGCTCTATCTTCGTATCTCGTTCTGTCAAGCGGTTCTTCGTTCACTTCAAAGTCCATCTTCTATTTAAACCAAAGCACACATGATCACACATAGCACAGTCAAACTATTCGTCACGCTTGAAAGAACAACCAACCCTGACTCTGAAACTTTTCATGGGGTCAAAAGATGCTTTGACCGAGGGTTGAAAATGCATTGTACATCATCAAGCGTTATGACAACAGAGTTCCAGCACTTCTATAAGTGGCTAAATCAACAGTTAATTTCGAGATGTAGTTCAGTCCCAGTCCTGACGAATGCCAATGTCTTGGACTCATTCACGACTAACAATTACAACTGCTCGTTAGTGTTTTTTCTGTCTTTGGCCGATGAACAATTGAACAGTGCAGAACTGCGAGAGATGAAACAACGATTGAGAAGAAGATGAGAAGCAGAAGAACTCACTTGAAGTCCGTATTTCTTCTTCATTGCTTTCACTTGCTGTCGTCTCTGCTGCTCCTTTGCTTCCTTGCTCACAATCACAACATTCTCTACAACAACAACAACAATAACAACAACAACAACAACAACAATAACAACAACAACAACAACAATCACAACACTCTCTACAACAACAACAACAACAATAACAACAACAACAACAACAATCACAACATTCTCTACAACAATAACAACATTCTCTACAACAACAATAACAACAACATTCTCTACAACAACAACAACAACAACAATAACAATATTCTCTACAACAACAACAACAATAACAACATTCTCTACAACAACAACAACAATAACAACATTCTCTACAACAACAACAATAACAACATTCTCTACAACAACAATAACAACATTCTCTACAACAACAATAACAACAATAACAACACATTCAATGCAACTGACCAACGACGACATCTAACATCAATTTAACATATATAATACAACAATATAACATAATACAACAGCTGAACTTTGTTAGTACTTGAAGAGTCATAAGAAAGTAAACAGAAGTTTACATGGGAAAAATTAGTTAATAGAATATGTTTTAAGGTGCTCAAAGAAATTTAAGGTGGAGGCCAGAATGAAAGTAAAGTAAATCAATAACGGTAAAGTTGGGTAGACTGCAGTCAAGTGTGGCAGGGTATGGTGCAGATGAGAAGAGGGTATGAACTATGAATGATAGGTTGGAGTAGGTTGGTTGAAGTCTATGCATTTGCAAGAGCCACCAGTGGAGAATTTTCCAGTTATTTTGAGAATCATTTGCTCAGGGCTTTTTTTAACATGCAGTTGTACACAAAATGTGCAGTTCTAGATGGATTTGTGCAGTTGTAGAAGCACTTCTGTGCAGTTAAGACTAGTTGGAAAAGGCCATTTTCCTCCGATTGGGAGTAATTTGCCATGGATTATGGGAAAAGAAAGAAGGAGTTTGTGCAGTTCTAAAAATTCCTTAAAAACAGCCAGGGCTGCATTTGCTTATAGAAAAACGAGTTGTTCTTAATTAATGAACTTCAACAACATCCCAGTCCAGCTGACTGCTGCATATTCAGACATACATTTGAGAAGCACAATATGCATTAAGAAAGCCCAAAGATCTAGTCAGCTATGGCTAAGAAGTGCTAGTTACTTCAATTATCTTAGCCTTGGCATATGACGGTCAGTGGCCAGTCCGCTCCCTCGCCACCTACGCTAATCACTGATGATCAGTGAACTCATTCTATTATTGAGATGGATAAGTACTTAAGAGAGCAACTTAAAGAGATGCATCATGGTGCACAAATATATCGATACTGTTGGGAAGAGCAAGGCAAAAATAACTAGCAAAGTCTCTCTCTCTCTCTTCCGTCAGTCATGCGACGACGATGATGAGGCTCTCACATGACTTCAACTAGCAAAGTAGCATAGAGTAAAGGAAGTCCCAGTCAACAGATAAATTAAGAACCACATGAAAACTTATTTAGTTGACCGTATGGAAGCCATCATTTATGGAAAGAAAGTGAGTTATGAGCGTCAACCTTTCTGAGTTGAAGGCGTTAGGACGAGGAGGTTTCCCGGTTCGCAGTTCATGCACGTGTCGTGACCTTGATGAATGTGAAGGTCAAGCACCGTCTCACCGATCTGCAGCATGTCTCCGTTGTACAGTGGACACGCTTCACTGATCACCTTCGCCTACGAAGAATGCATCTCAATACATTAGTGCCTATGGATGTATGCACGATTGCATGTGTGTGTGTGTGTGTGTGTGTCCGAGTATATACAAGCAAGAAAGTAAATTACTTATTTACACAGTGCAACTGTATAGGATATTACACTCATGTCAAAGTTCTGCAGTGCACAGAAGACCATCATGATAGAACAGCACTGATCAATAGACTGAAGGACTTGATCAAGGTCTCAACACAGTAAACACCTCAATTGAGAGAGAGTGAAACCCATACGCTCTGCATTACAGGTCGATCACCTGATCCAAGGAGAAAAGCCTGATAACAACGTCACAGCATTATTCAGTTGAGAGAGACAGAGAGAGGGCTGACCATGCACTTTCCCATCAAGAGTAAGACAACTAACATTGCTAACATGTCAACCTCATGCTGTCTTAAAGATTTAGCTGAATGGACTACTCTTTCTATTGTCCATTATCATATCACATAGAGATTTGAATAGAGTTTTTAGCAAATCATTCTAACATAAGCTGCGGCCATTTCCAAAGCACCCACGGGTCTCGCTTACCTCTGACAACCGTTTGCCATTGACGTACGTGCCACATTGACTAGCGTGATCTTGTATAACGTAACGCTGTAATTCTTCGTTGTACTTTATATCACAGTGCATCTGTCACATCAAAAGACAATTAAGATGTTGTATAGTATTACATATAGAAGACTCTCCACAGAACTCACAAGTTCTCATTGTAAGACAAGCGCAATTGATTCAATGTAATCGCAATGACAAACTGCATAGCCAACAAAGTTTTATCTCTTATATGTTTCGAAATAATTCAGATACTGTACTGACTAACTGTTGAGGAAATAATAAAATACAAGGCCCAGCACCTGTGGCCTAGTCTGTAGCCTATATTTACACAAGAGTTGTTTATATCAATTGGACCCAGTTGAAACATCAATCACATCACGTATCTGATATTCCAACAATGGTTTCATATGAAGCGACCACCAAATGACATTACGTACATTACGACATCAATGCTACAGGAATCATTGTGATAGAAAGATGGTTTGTAATTAACAAGATTCCAAGTTAATTACATTACCACTAACCAATGATAAGATTACATGGCATTCTAATCTTCTTCTTTAGGTTAGCTGCCTCTCGGCAGGTCCAGATGCCCAACGACGCCACTCTTCTCGATGTGCTTTTTCTTTGAGCTTTCCATATCCATCCTCCATCATCCAGTCCAAGAACTTTTCCATAGGTATTCCTCTTCCCCTCCATTTCTAATGGCACTACATAAATTTCTCACACAGATCAGATACGTATCGCATTGGATATCAATGATAAACGACGTATTAAACGAAGGAAACTGACTTTGCTGACGGCGGGATCTGGAATGTGGATTGCGTGCTTCAGTGATTCTTCTCGTCCGATCGTCGCCACAGACGTACATGTCACGATGTAGAGATTGCCAAACGGCAAGAAGTCAGAACGCTTCACTATGACTCGAATACACGGCGTACAGCGCAGGAACTCTACCAAAACCAGTGACATAATACATTACGTAAGAAACCTATGAACTTCACAATAATACCACTAACAAAACTATAGATGAGTAAGTAAGATAAACTAAAGAAATTCTCATCACTTTTGAGAGGTCTTTCAAACTGCGAAGCAAAAGCCTATAAAAAAAATGCATACAACTGGACAATTCAGAGTGGGGGCAAATCGAAGTGATTTCTCTCATCAATTCAACTTCTATAGAAGCAAGAATTATTTTCATCAATTGAACTTCTATTTGAGCGAAAATTGCTTCTATCAATCCAAATTCCATCTAACCAACTTCTACTTAAGCAACGATATTTTCATGGATGGATGGATCCAGATTTGACCAGGGCCTATGACAACAGAGGTCGCTGCCCTGGACATAAATTTGCTTGTTTGGCATAATACAGCTCTTCATTCCAACTTTTATATATATATACTAGCTGTACCCAGCCACGCTTTGCTGTGGCAGAAAAGACCTTCCCTCCCCCTCCCAATGATAGAGCCCAATAATGATGAAAGGCGGCTTTTTGCGACTCGCTTATGACGTCACAGCACGCGACCTCATTCATGTTTCGTCTGCTGTGTTTGGGGACTTTCTGAAATCTGACAGTTTTGTTGAATTTGCAAATGGCGGTCGAACGGATTACAAAGTTCACTTTTTGTGGAAAAGATTGCATTTTTTCTGAAAAGAACATGTTAAGACACGGTGCTATTGGAATGGAAGGTTTTGGTAAATTTTCAAAACAATCGGTGCGTAACTTTCGGCGTGATTGTATGATGAACTATTGGAAAGTTTCATTTTTATTTATATAGATATATGCAACAAAATTCCTAGATCTGCTCCCAATTGTCCGCTCTGAATTGTCTGGACACCATTGTGAATGAGATGAGAAGAAGGTCATCATCAACATTTCCAACATCAATATCATAATCATCATTCTCATGATGACCAATCCATATTTTTCCATGTATTCTTCCAGTCAGACTTTACCATGCAAGTAAGAAACAGACAACTTCAAATGGAATAGAGAGTGTTATCATTGAGAAGGAAGGTGTGAAAAACGTAGCGTTGACTGGCTCTTGCGTTTCGCAATCAGTACCTGGCTGTATGGGAATAAGGCTGGCACCTGGTTCCTCACGACACGATTCATAGTCTTCAGAGGCTGAAGACAAAGAACTTGAAGACAATTCTCCTTCCTCCAACTCTACGCTCGAACAATCCTCCGACGTCATTGAATCGCTATGAGACTCTCCCGCTGATCCGATATCTTCCGTTCCCACAGGTGGCAGCAGCGTCTTACATGACGAATCAATCCCATGGATGATCAGCGGAGGCGTCTGATTGGTCGATTCTTTCTCATTTATACGAAAAGAACTGAGAAGCTTCGCACTCTGTGAGAAGACGGTTTTCTTGATGAGGTCGGCACAATGTCCTACAAGACGACGAGATGGAATCAAGTCGTTTGCACGACTGCTGACGGCTGTCACGACCTTTCTCTTGCTCTGCTTATGTCTCTTCAGTCTCTTTCGCAAGTTACTCTGCTGCGGCAACTTCTCGTCCGTTGCATCGTCTGCCGTATGATTCGTCTCGTTTGAACGAATGCGTTGACTGCATCTCTCGCGCTCCTGCTTTCTAACGCTCTTCGGCTGCGACACGAGAAAAAGAAACAACGCCAACTGAACAAAAATTCTTAACTCAACAACTTGTAACGTGTTATGTTGTAACGTGTTATGTTGCAACGTGTTATGAACTGATTTGTTTACCCTGCACGGTCAAGGCGTTTGGATTCAGCGACATTTTGTCTAAACTTTCTACAACGTCAGATACGTCATCCTAAAATTAAATGAAAAATTCAGAAAATCCAGTTGACCAACAAACACTCGTCCAACATCATTATTCATATGCACATATAAATTCAGATTTGCGTATATCACTTCTGACCAATCAAACTCTGTTTTACAAATCATCTTGCATCTTCTTTCTTTAGGCTGGGCTTTAACGATTCTGAGTAGGTTTCTTAAAGCGGTGCTATATAAATGCATAGAATGAATGAATATTGAGCACACTACTTCCTAACGATGACTCAGGCACCTTGTAAGAGACTGAAGAGACATAAACAGAACAGACGAAACATGACAGCCATGTTACGACATCATATAAATTGTCATTATTATTATAATGCTGTTGAATTTTTATTAAGATCCTCAGATTTTGACCTTTTCTAATTGACACGACTATTGAGTGTTGCTTCGTGCATTATCACAATGGTGCTATAGAAGTCTTTTAGATAATATAAGTTATTGCATTGCTGACAGCTTGTGTCTTTGAGCGTCTGTTAAAAGACCATTCAAATCTGCGACCAAACTTCTGAGGGTTTCTATGAACATATACAATCATATAATCCGTATACATGTTACCACACAAGCAATATTGGTAAATCAAATTGCCAGATTGATCAAATTGGCATTTTCAGAATGCAGAGAAAGCAAATTAAGGGGCACTTCAATGTGTAATGCTCCAAGACAAACATTTTTAGCATATTTATAATTTAACATAAAGTCACTGTAAATCAAATGTATTATCCTATAAAGAAAAACAAAATGGAAGTCATCAGATCAGTCCTACTACATTTATTGCAACTCATATGCATTGACTATCATGAAGTTAAGACTCTCCTTCCTCTGTATTTCCATACCCTATCAGCAGATAACTGGGTTCGTCCAAGTCGTACCGCGGTATCATAAACAACAACCACCAATCAAAGATATCATTTGAATGCACTTAGTCAAGTTCACTTACTTTCTTCTTCTTTCCTTGGACGGAAGGCTCCATCACGCTAGCGTCCACCTGACGACCTTCTGCATTATTCGTACGATTGAGTATCACATGTGACAACGTTGAATATCTGGCATAGTCAACTTGCGAATGAAACTGGTAACTTTGAGTAGAACTGTCGTAGTAGTAATAGCAGCCGGAATAAACGTCATAGTACAATGACTTCTCCTACAAGCACAGACAATAGCAAATTTAGACAATAGCACATTTAGACATTAGCAAATTTAGACAACAGGCAAAACAACAGAAGAATCATACAAATATTAAATAATTAAAAATTGCTATCACTTCCGCTCAGACGTGTAGTCTGAACCTTGAGCAAGTCCTTCATTCAAAGTCATTAGGTAAATTAATTGGTTTCTAATTAATTAATTGTAAACCCATGACTGGTGTCAAGCTAGACGTATCTAGTGAAAACGACTAATAACAGACAAATTGTGCATAGTCACCGCGTCGTAGTAGTATCCGGACAGCGAGTCGTAGTACAATCCGGTTTCTGGATCGTACATAAAGGCCGACTCAGCCACAGCGGACTCGCAAGTCTCTCGGATTTCATCCATCATCAGTTGCACGGATTCAACCGGCTGCAAAAGTATACGCACAAAACTTAACATTTGCTACGACAAACTCATAAAACACAAACAATGATGTCAAAACTAGAGCTGTAAAATCACAAAACACTACGCTGCAAACAAAACCATTTGAAACAAGCTTCAAACTCAGCAATAAACATGACGGTTTATGAACTTATATTCCTTAAGAATCACAGAACCAATAACGAATAATAATAATAATGAATAATAATAATTAATGATGATGATGATGACGACGACAACGACGATGAAGAATATTTTTATGGCACTGTACCACAGCACATGCCAATACAAATGATCAATGGTAAACACCTGCAAGCAATCAGTCAGAGATACTACAGTTACTACACCTTAGAAAAGAGATCTATACATCTTGAGTCTTGCATCAAAGATTCAACTGATTTGGCAGAATGAATCATGCACAGCAAGCTGCTTCAATAATCCAGCGGTTGAAACAGTGCATTCCTTGAAGCATGTCTTCATTCTTCACTTGTTCAAATCAGTCTTCACACTCAATCTTAGCACCAGTCCAGCTTTAAACAATGTGTTCATGTAACAGAACCTGAGATAAATGATTTTTAAATTATGCCAAAAACTACAGATTGAATATAATTGATGTTAGAAACCGTTTCTGAGTTCTGCAGTGCAGTCAATGGATCGTGGAACAACGAAGGAGGATGAGAGAAAACGAACGACTGATCTGCGGCAGACGTTGAATTCATGAGCGTCGCTGGATTCAGTAAAATCTCATCCGTCGCTTGTCCTTCACCTGCAGCAATAAATATTGTTTGCAACTTCAATCATGATGCTGGTGTATGTGAAGCACAAAGACATTCACTGATGGGGCACCAAACAGCAATTACCCACCAAGATAGAGAAAGCCTCTTTAAGGTGGACAAAGAATTTTAAAAAGTCTATCTCCTGACTCCTGAGAGCAACAATTTAGTGGTTTAGAATGCTGGACTCTGAATCCTGAGATTCAGATTGAACTTCAGATTGGTCAATAAAACTTAAGTAAGTTAGTAACCTTTACTCTATGAAAGCCAAGATACATATATACCAGGGCAAACATGTAGTTCATGCACTAGTATTCTTTTCTTATCGTGCACTTAACTGATGGGACACCAAATCCAAACAGCAATTACCCACAAAAGCAGTCCACCAAGATAGAGAAACCCTAATTAGACAAAGAATTTTAAAAAGTCTATAGATCTCCTGAGAGCAACAATCCAGTGGTTTAGAATGCTGGACTCTGAATCCCGAGAACAAGTAAATTGCATAAATGTACATTGTGACCGGTTGCAGTCTGTCAACCTGACTGTTTCAATAGAGAAGTCGTCGTCATCATCATCATTATTACATCGATTCACCAAAACTACATTTGAACAAAAAATCGATTTTAGAACAGCCAACGTCAAAGGAAGTCCTCTCTTGTAAGATGAGCAAAGAGGCTGTAAACGCTGACAAATGCGCGGCACCAAAGCTAAAATTTATGGAATTTACTCTGGTCGACTCAAGCAATCAGCTTGACAGACAGGAAGTAAACAAACGGTGGTAAACGTGTAGTTTAGCGTAATTAATTATTTTCACGTTTTTAACGTCACAAAAAGCGCCGTAAATTATTCCTAATGACTTGCAATGGTCTAACTCATCTAACAGCACACTCAAAATTTCGTAAGAATACGAATATTGACAGAAAATATGTTTTTAAAATGTCACATTTCCCATGCGAAATCGCTGTTCGAATCGCCATTGAACCACAACATCTGACCGGAAGTTGGGGTACGCGCCCAAACCATAGACGTCTATGCGACTACAAATAACGTGTACGTCAAAATTTCGGTCCTAAGTTAAAAATGAGAAATGGAAGCTGGATGAAGGTATTTCTAGATGTGAAAGAGAAGCCGGATTGATGAAAAACGCTTAAGTAATGGAAGCTGGATGAGGGTATTTTCGTATCTGAAAGAGAAGCTGGGTTGACGAAAATAACGGGCGAGAAATAGAAGCTGGGGTAATAAAAATAATCAAGCTGAAATTGGAGCTGGATTGATAAAAAATAGTTATTATTGAAACAGAAGTTGGATTCATAAAACAAATGATGCAATTGAAAAAGCTGGACTTTTACTTACTTACTTATTAATTTTTGCTTGCCGCACGCCACTTCCGGAAAGGGTCGCAATTGAACAACAACTTGGATCGGCGGTTTGTTTAACGACAAAATATCACAATTTTTAGATCGAAATCCTTCTTTTTAAGATATTCGAAGTATAATCATACATCACTTTGGCAATAGCACGTTGACAGAAATATTGGTAAAGTTCTAGGACGCCGCGGTAGCAAGTAAACATCATGGCGACCAAAGATCCGCTCGTAATAGAGCGCGTCCACGTGACGGCAAAAAGTAGCCCAATATTTTCGCGGACTACGGTCATGTATACGCCAATGTCTTCGCGAAAGTAAGTAAGTAAAAATACCACGAAACGGTTATTTTAATAAATATTAATACGCTTAAATAAGCTTAATAACACAACAATCTCGCGGTAAAAAACCGCGAGATATGTCCGCGAGATCTGGCGGTAAAAAACCGCGAGATATCTCCGCGAGATCTGGCGGTAAGAAACCGCGAGATATCTCCGCGAAATCTCGCGGTTTTTTACCGCGAGATATCTCCGCGGTTTCTTACCGCCAGATCTCGCGGAGATATCTCGCGGTTTTTTACCGCGAGATTGTTGTGTTATTAAGCTTATTTAAGCGTATTAATATTTATTAAAATAACCGTTTCGTGGTATTTTTACTTACTTACTTTCGCGAAGACATTGGCGTATACATGACCGTAGTCCGCGAAAATATTGGGCTACTTTTTGCCGTCACGTGGACGCGCTCTATTACGAGCGGATCTTTGGTCGCCATGATGTTTACTTGCTACCGCGGCGTCCTAGAACTTTACCGAAATATTTTAAGACGCTTTTTGTGCCATTATAAGCGTGAAAATAATTAATTACGCTAAACTACACGTTTACCCAAACGGTCATCATTATTAGAAGTCTAGTGAATATATGAAGCGTCTTAACTCCATCATACAGGGCTTTTTAACGTGCAGCTATAGTATACACAAAATGTGCAGTTCTAAATCGATTTCCGCAGTTGTAGGAGCATTTCTGCATAGTTAAAACTAGTTTTAAAAGGTCATTGTCCTTCGATTGGAAGTAATTTACCATGGAGGATGGAAAAGAAAATAAGGGGTTCTGCTGTTCTAAAAATTCCTTTAAAACAGCCCTGCTGCTTAAAACATACCCTGTTGCTGTTCTTCGCACTCGGTACTCGCATCGCAAACTGTTCTCGTGGAATGAACAGAACTTTTAAACGCATGTAGTTGACTGCTCAGAACATCCACCTGTCGTCTTAAATCTTCGTTATATCCATCCGTAATTGCAATCTGTCTCTCCAACTTCGCCACCTCTTTCTCTTTAATTGCCAATTTAATTTTTGTTGCTTCCAATTCTTTCTCCAACTCCGGACACCTACAACTTTCATTTAAATTTACTTTTAAGTTTGATTCCAAACGTTCCGCCATTTTGTCAACAAACATGAATATTCTAAATCTAACGAACGTTGTTTTCATAGAGAAAAATAAATAATACATTTTTAGAAGAATAGACTGGGATAAAGGAAGGCGTGTGTGTGGCCGCTCTGGAAAGTTCAGATTGAAGTCAAATTCGACGGTAATTTAAGACAATATTCCTTTTAAGCCGATAAAAGACGAAAAATTGCATTTCCAGAGTACACGAACACTGACCGATTGAATTGTTATTTTCTCTAATAATTTCTTTGTTTTTAACTTGCTGCAGTATACTGTGCTGCAGTCAACAATAATCCGTTAGAGATAATTTTAAAAGATAAAACATTTAGGCTAAGGGCTCTGTGTTTTGTTTAGACCTGCAATGAAAAACTTTGCTGTAAGCTAAATGCTAATAATTTTCTGTCCAATAGGCCTAATGGGCACAACTCTAGATTTAGGCCTGATGCTGAGGTGATTAAAAATTTTTTGCAATGGTCAGAGAGGGCCAATTTGTAGATTCAGAGGAGCTATAATCGGTCTCATGGATGACATGGAGCACATGTTATATTATTATATTATTAGGCCTACGTACATATTGAGTATTATAATGGACCAAAGACTACCACATGATTATGATGTGAAGCAATTTCAACAGGTCGCGTCAGGGTCATTAATGGGAGTAGCCTAATTAGCCTAGGCCTATGCAGATCGAAGAAATTAAGACAGAAGGCATTAAAAGTTTCAAAGAATAAGAGTGCAGATCATTATAAAATAGTAAAATAGTCAAGTCAAGAGTAAAATAGGCAGGTCCAAGTAAAAGCGCCACTGTATCGTTGGACACCATATGGTTTGCGACTTGTCAAATTTGCAGTAGACCTAGTGACAAATTCGAAAGATTGTTCATTTTTTGCAGAAACGACAGAAATTCGCTGACACGCAATTCTAAGCACACTAACAAGCGACTGGTTGACACGTACACGTAGTAGCCATTGCTTGGTGCTAATGGTGCAACGACCTTAGGCTTGGTGCCTGTAGCAATAACTGTCTAGGCCTATGGCTGCTATGCTATTCTCCATTGTTGTTGGCTGGCTTGATTGACTGGTCCACGTGTACGACGATCGAGTCTACTCAGATGGCGCCGCTGTCGTCCAATCAGCGTCGGCCACCGCTTAACACACTCCACGCTCCCCTCGCTTCCCGTCCTCCTCATCGCCATTACTGTAGTCATCGACTCATCGACGTCGGCTTTAAAAGCGACTTATTGTGGAAGAAGTAGCGACTGGAAATAGAGTTACTACCGGATTCATCCTTATCTCTATCTCGTGAGTTTATATTAAATGCATTTTCATATTTTGGCCGATCGATGTGCTTCCATTATTTGAGTGTGCACGAACGCGCGACGCCGCGACGGTCCATCTCGTATACCCTACTAGAACTGTTCTAAGTTTACAGAATCCTGCGTGTTTTCTGTCATATACGGCCTTGGGCGTGTTTGGTTGGCTTTTTAAACGACAGCACACGATTCTTGTAGTAGTGTTTGGTAAAATTACTAGAGTGTAGCCTAGTGTTTTCGTTATTCTGTGTAAAATTTTGTAGATAGAAGATTTGCGACGATGTCGAAGGGGGTTCTGCCGGTGGTCGTGGCAATGGTAGCGATGTGTGTCGCTGGTTGTATGGCCGGCGATGTGCTCGTGCTGTCGGACAGCGATTTCAAAAGCACACTTGCTGATCACGATCTGGCCCTCGTCAAATTCTATGCACCATGGTTAGAATCATTTCTTCTCACTTATTTATGGTTTGTTTGCTCCGCAGTGTAGTGGTTAACGCGCTGGACTGTAAGCTGAGGAATCGGGGGATTCAAAGCACCACCAGGGCAATGGTTCGAGATTTTAAACTACATTTTAGCGTACTTGATTTTTGTTTTTTCAGTAGGAAGTTACTGAGTTTTATTGTATGGATGGTCAACTCCATTTCAGCATATTTGATGGTAAATGGAAGTTGGATTGTTGAAACTAATTCTTGGTTTAATGGAAGTTGAATCGATTAAGACAATTTGCTGAAATAGGCATTCTGCTGATGAAACTGTTTCTTTGCTTAAATAGAAGTTGGATTGACAGACGCTAGTCATGCACTCTTGCAGGATGAATTTCCAGGAAGTATATTCAATGATATTCATGCGCTCTGTTGTTGTCGCTGACTGTGGTTGTCAATCAGTTTTTTAATTTGAAGTCTCTTTTGTTAATTGGCATGCATGTTATGAGTAAATTATTTAAATATTTGTTGACCTGTGAATGTTTTGAATCAAGTTTTTGTTTGGCTGTAGGTGTGGTCACTGCAAAAAGATTGCGCCTGAATTTGAGAAAGCTTCAAGCATCCTGAAGGCCAATGATCCACCTGTCCTCCTGGCAGAAGTATGATTAATGTCGATTATCTATTTACTTAATTTCTAACTTATTCACTTATTTCATGATTTTTTTCTCAAAGTAAAACTCATAAGATGCACTGCACAAAAATGTTTATGAGGAAAGACCAAAAATTAAGTATCACTTAGCAGAGTCACCTATTTGGTATAAAATCAATTGTAATGATGAACACATTGATTTTTAAAATGGTTTTGTGTTGTGTAATTCATGGACAGCAGAAGATAAATTATTGCAAACAGAGGGTCCAATACTATCCACTGAAACTAGTTGAATAAATAGTTTGCGCAGAATTTCCATGATTGCTTTCCAATGGTCTATAATGATGTGTATGGTATTCAGAATTATTCAGAAATGATCTGTTAGTACATTATGCTCTAACAAAATATATAAAATACATATTGATGTGCTGACATGAACAGTTTATAGAAAGACAAATTATAGTTATATTGTGAGTCAATAAAACAATGAATATAAATGGCATTTCATTTGTAGAGCTCTGCTTTATTTTTATGCTACTGGCCAAGTCTTTGCTTGCTTTTGTTATTTATTTTTGTCATTGAAATAGAAGTTCGGTGTTGAAGAGAAGAATATAATCACGATTAAGAATCAATGAAGATATTTTTTGTTGTTTTCTTGTCTAGGTTGACTGCACTGCTGAGGGTAAGGATACGTGTAGTGAGCATGGTGTGAGTGGATATCCAACGCTCAAGGCTTACAAGCGCGGAGAGAAAGCGTTCGACTACGAGGGACCAAGAGATGCTGGTAAGAGATCGGATTTCTCGATTGATACACTTAATGCTTTAACTTTCTGTCTTAAATAGTATTTTTACTTGTTCTTTTCAAGATGCTGTTGGGAAAAGCATTTTTTGGCATGACCTATGAAACACCTCTCTAGATCTTTTGTACAGTCTTGCTCTAATGCCTTTGGAGTGGTTAAAGGTGCTATAAAAAAAATGTTAAAAGGGTCACGCACACTAAAGCTTTACCCTGAGGTAGCATCGTGGAAGTGTTAGATGGTATATAAAAGTTCGGTTGCAGATAGATTGTTTCTGGAAAATCTTGGCTTCATGCTATTGTAATCGTGAAGGATGCTTCTGAAGGCAATGATTTGACAATGGACAAAATTGGAAAGACATTTCTATCACCATAAAGACAGTTTAATGACCTTTGCATCCTGAACTGCAGTGAGCTTGCTCAGTCTCATGGATGGATTACCGCTATAATGTAGTTTTGTTTTGAAGTGCCTTCTTGATTGCAGTTTCGGCATTTTTTTTATTTGCTCACATATATGTTTGGTAAGTAAACTGTACTAGACAAGATACAAAACTCCTTGATGTTACGTATGCATCAAGACATTTATATAGTACACTGACCATCTTGATAACCTGACTCCTGGTTTAAGATTATGAACTTCTTATCTGTGTAAGATCTTTTAATTTGGATTCATTGTAATATGAAAAATGATTGAAAATTTGAAATTGAAATGTGTTAAAATTAGATGGTATTGTCAAGTACATGAGGTCAAAGGCTGGACCAAGCTCCAAGGAACTCAAGTCCGTTGAAGATGCTGCAAAGTTTCTCGAGAACACAGAACACGGCATTCTTGGTGAGTTTAATCAAATATATGGAAGCTTTTACAAATGCCAATCTAGTAATAAAAGCGGGCATTCTGTTGGTTTTGTGATGTGTTCGATCGGTACTCGGTGTTCAATAATTTATAGCTGAGCCCAGAGTTCTGAATCAGCTGTCTATGTCAGTCAGCGCACAGACCTAAGTTGCTGGTTATATATTTTGCAAATGCACTTCTTGCCTTTGACAGGGTCCTGAAGATTCGATAGAAATATAATGGGATGCATTTTTGCACTAATTCTGCCATTTCCAAATGTCAGAATTTAATACAGCTTAGCTGCAGAGTTCTTTTTTGAATTTAATTGCTTTCAAAGACTTCTACTATGCCAGCAACCAGCATCTAATGCACAAGACATCAACTTATGGTCCAGTTCATTATGTAGAGCGTTTTTTGTTTGTTTGTGATTTATTGCTCTGCATTGTTGTTCTGAAGTTATTTTTACCATCATCGTTGTTGTTGTTTGTAGGTTTCTTTGAGAGTGACAGTTCCGACGCAAATAAACAGTTTCAGAAGTTGGCGAGTGCTCTGAGTGATGACTTCCGATTTGCTCACTCCTTCAATGCCGACGTGCTCAGCAAATATTCATACAAAGAGTATGTACATTTCAGATGCTCAGTGCTTTCTTGCTGTGTGTTGTTGCTTTAGCTGTATGCTGGACTCGTCAGAGCAATTTGTTTTTCTATTATTTTGAAATATAATAAAATGCTGCCACCATTAGTCTGCAGTGCATTCAATTAGTTTGATCTTCTTGGTAGGTCGTCAAAAATTTTTGAATTCATTTATCAGTTTCCTTTCTGAACTGTCAGTTATTTAATGTTGTTCGGTTCTAATTTAAGACTCGCTTCAACTTGATTTTGACTACTCCCTCACCCCACTGTGGCACGATATCTGGTTTCCTAGGTGACACATTGGACTTTCGAATGTACTTCTACAATGGATTCTGATTCTTTAACTACTTTGATCTCTTTTGAAACAGCCATCAACTTATGCATTGTTCATTATGCCAATCGCTTTAGTAGTCCTTACATTTTTTATTGAGTTAGATAAATGGCACATATTGGGAAAAATTGTCTGATGTGAAGTAACAAGTTGTCTTCAGATTGTATCTTTTATGTTCCTGTAGAAGTCTTCTTTTGTATGACTAAATCTGTTGTTGTGTGTGACCATTGACTGTGTTTTGTCATTGTTGTAGCAATATTGTCATCTTCCAGCCTGCCAGGCTTCAGACAAAGATGGAGCCGAGTCAGCTTGTCTACTCTGGTGATTCAAAGTCCCTCAGTGACCTCAAGGACTGGGTTTCCAATAACCTGTACGTGCATACTGATTGATAGACTCTTCTGTGTTTTCTTTGGAAATTGATGATTGTTTCATTTATTTGGTATCTGGAGACATATTGTGGTATTGTGCATTGAATGCGTCGCTGTGGCAGTAGATTGGCACTATGATTTTGAATGTTATCTCTTGTCATGTTAAAGTTTCTATTGTGAATTTTTTATTGTCAATAAATGATAAGTGATAGTGATATTGCAGTAATAAAAGCCATGATTTGGAAAATTGTCGTCACTTGCTTTTAAGATGTTTCCTATTTAGAGTTCTGTGATGGTCCAGTTGTAAATAATTATGATGGTTGAGATTCAGATGCATGCCAGAGCAAAACGATGATTATTGCATGATTTCTATTTGTTGTTGTTAAATCAGCTTTACAATGAGAAGACTTTCATGAGATCGAATGCCAAGACCCACTTTATAAATAACCAGATAATTATGAGATTTCACATTAACATTGTCACATGCAGACATCTGAAATGGCTTTATATTGAGAATGCTATTTGTGTCCTGCATGTAGGCATGGTCTCGCCGGACACCGTACAAGCAGCAACACCGAGCAGTTCAAGAAGCCTTTAGTCGTTGTCTACTATGATGTCGACTACGTGAAGAATGTCAAGGGAACAAACTATTGGAGAAACAGGTATCATGAACTTCCTTTGTTGTTATAAACATTGTTTTTATGTGTTTTTTGTGTTTCTACGGTTGAAAAGTCAGGTAAGAAAAATGGCTAGAGAGCAGTGATATTTTACTTCAGGAAATAATTTCCGTTTTACTTCTATTTCAGTTCGGATGGTCTCAATTTCAGTTCTAATTCAGTTCCAGTTCTTCAAAAAATTTCAGTTATACTTCTAATTCAGTTTTCGAAATAATTTCAGTTCTCAATTCAGTTATTTTGCTTGTGTCTTTCTGGAGCACTCATGCTTTCTCCGTGGTGAAGTCGCCTCAGATTAGGCCAAGTCGCATGAAAGTTTTCAGCCACCCATGATTTTGCCTGGTCCGTTTCTTAATATTATTTCTTAGTATTCTGTGTGCGCAGAGGCAAAATGTTAAAATTTTATCATAATATGTAGTTCCACAGTCATCCGTTTTAGGGTAGGCTAGAGCCTAGAGCCCTAGACCCACGAAGCCTTGCAGGCCCTAGGCCTAAGCACATTTATTTTGTCTATTTCCTCGCAGCAAACCTACTTAAAAAGTCCAATACAATATTTTCGTCATTTAGCCAAGGGATTTCCAGTCTTATCGCGAAGTTGAAAATTATAAACTTACAGGGAGAGTCCAAATGAAAAATTGTTTTTGAACTAACCGCAATGAAGCACATGCTAGGCAAAAGATACAAAAGTTGTATAAGAGTCAGAAAGTATGTGCGTCTTTTAAACAAACACAGCTGCATCGGAAAAACTGTCAAAAAAATTTTTCATTTTTTTCATTAATTTCAGTTCGAGAATTAATTTTCGTTTTTATTCTAATTTCAGTTCGGTGGGCTCAATTTCCGTTCTATTTCAGTTTTCGTTCTTAAAATAATTTCAGTTACAGTTATAGTTATACTTAACGGAAATCAATATTTTCAGTTCTAATTTCACTTATCGTTAATGAAAATATCACTGCTAGAGAGCATTCAGTGCATCATAGAAAGAGAAGAAATTTATTCAATTTGAATAGTCTGCATTGAAGAATTAAGTGTCATCTTATAAAGAGTTGAATTGCTATATTGCTGTAGTCTTCGCTTCTTGTCTGATTATGTTTCAATATCGTAATGCCTGAAACAAGAACTGTTTGCTTTACCTATTATTTTTTTGGAACTCTCTCTCTCTTCTTGCATCTACCAACTCCACTTTGTCATTGTCCTCTCAATTTATGACTTACCTTTTGAATTGTTTAACCACCATACGCTGATGTTTTTGGTTCGTCATTGGCTGATGACTTGTATATGGATGTTGGCATTCATGATAAACTTGCTACCTGTAATTGTAATTGGCTCAGTAAAAATTTCTTCCAGAAATCTGTCTCTGAGAGTAACTGTTAAAAGATCTAGGCATGAGATATTGTCTAATCTAATCTCTATACATTGTTCTTAAAGGGTGATCAAGGTTGCGAAGAAGTTCGCTGATGCCGGCAAGAACGTGCATTTCGCCGTGTCCAGTGCTACTGATCTGAGCCACGAATTGACTGAGTTTGCTCTCACCTTCACTCCTGATAAGCCAGTCGTCGCTGCAAGAGACGCCGCTGATCAGAAATTCGTTATGTCGGAAGAATTCAGGTGAATCATCGTCGTTGGTTTGTTGCAGTTTAATTATAACAAAAAACCATTAACGTCGCCCTCCTCCTTCATCCAGGCTTAGGACTGGCGCTCGCTGTCAGAGTACAAACAGTGGCAGAGTTGTAAGCCATAGTTTAATAGTCAATAGGTTATGAACCCTCTGGTGCTGCAAACCCAGAGGTTGGAAGTTCAGATTGTCTCTAAGAAAGATATTCAAAGAGTTCTTTTGTGCTGCTTGGTAAACTTGACTATAAAAAGTCTAAAGGGATTGGTTTATGTTGCTGGTTGTCTTCTGCTTCATTGGGTCGTGTTATTCTAGGAGTTGGATTTCTTTTATTACTGGTTACAGTGGTTAGTTCATTTCTCCAGTTGTGAATGTTCAACGTTTGATTAGAGTTTTGTTTTTTGATGGGCAGTGTGGATAATTTGGAGAGCTTTGCCAATGCTCTGTTGGATGGAAACCTTAAGCCTTATCTGAAGTCAGAACCCGTGCCTGAATCAAATGACGAAGGAGTCAAGGTACTTAGAACATAATTATACTAATATATATATATATATATGCTAAGTCTTATTGTTTAGAATTGGTGTCATTACTTATTGCTATTGCAGTAATTGATGTTGATTTTACATGTTGTTATTAATTTAAGTATGATTTTTTAATTGATATAGAATTTAGAAAAAACTTTAATTTTTAGGTTTTGTATTAATGTTCTCATTGTTATTAATGTACGAAAACCACGTAGGTTATTATTTTGTAATATTTATGAGAATTCTTTTTCAGTTGCAACAACGGAGATCATTTTCAATTTGCTTTCACCAATGCCCCTTGTACTTGTTAATGTGTTTGACTATATAGTAAGATTGACTTGACTAGTGACTACTGCAGTGCTTTTCTGTGGTTTTGCTGACCTTCCTTCAGATCTCCATGTATTCTTTTAGCTTGAGACTTTTCTTGCATCTATTAAATGCATCTGAAAACTAAATCTTTATTGTTGGACTGGAAGTAGGATTGCCTCTGAGGAGGTACATTGGGGCACCACAGAAGTGCTATGAATGAGCGTAATACTAGATTTTGTAATCCAGTGTTGATATTGTTAATGTTTTAGCTTGTTATCTGTGTAGTGCCTTCTAAAAACTCTAAAAGACCAAAGACATGACTAACGTGAAAGGAAGATTAGCAACAGCTAATTCCTGAAGTGCAGAATACTATTAAACAAGTTTATGAACTACGACTATTACTAAGAGCCTTGTTATCGTAGAAGATGTAAACTTAGTGTTTTCAAACAAGTTGTCACATTGTTGTGATTTATGTGATGTCATCTTGTGTTTGTTTTGTGAGGTCATCATGTTACAATGTTATGATTTAAGTGATGTCATTTTGTGTGTGTTTGTGCAGGTCATCGTCGGTACTACATTCAATGAAATCGTCAATGATGACACGAAAGATGTTCTCATTGAGTTCTACGCTCCATGGTGCGGCCACTGCAAGAGTCTCGCTCCAAAGTACGAAGAACTGGCGCAGAAGGTCAGAACAACCTTTGACCTTCCTTCAGACTTTCATTGGTCTGCCTGTTGATTGATTCATTAAATGATTCTTTATGGCGATTTATGTAGCACCTCTTCAGGATCACTAATCAGAAGCACTCCAGACTCCAGTGCGCCGAAAAAGAACAGTTTTGGAAAGTGTAAGAGTAGACCTTGTGAGACATATGCAGAGCGAAGGATAGTTTGTTTCAAAGCAAGTGGCCAACCAATGAGAGGGCACGATTCTGCTTGGTAGCTGTACGGATAGAAATGGACGATGATATGTATTTATGTTTGTGTTTTTGTTAATATTGTAATTAGTACTTTCTGTAGTGCTGGTGTTTAATGCACTAGCATGAACTGATCGCATACCAAACCAAGCTGTAGCGGGTCAATATTATGTCCAGAGCATCAATCTATAAGACAGAGACAGCTGATGGGTGATAGACAACTTGAAATCTTGAGATTAGGTTTTAAGTTGAAACATATGTATGATGTATTTAACTAGTAGGCAAAACTAGGCATGTATCAAAGAACTTGATGGTGAACAATTTCATAAGGATACATGTATTTGAATGTTTGTTGATGTAATTTTTAGAATAATTTGTTTTGAGGTTCTAATGAAGTCTTAGAACTTAGTCTTTTTTTAACAGCTGAATTATGCGCTCGTCATCTGTTGATGAAGAAACCAACCAGTAGACAAAAGACAAGAGATGGCAAAATTATACATATTATTTGCTTTATCTTTATTCAGTTGAAAGATGACCAAGATATTGTGATTGCCAAGATGGATGCCACGGCCAATGACGTTCCAAAGCCATACGAAGTGCGAGGGTAAGAACCGATTTGTCTTTCACTTCATCAATGTTTTGTGTTTTAGCCACAACTGCCACCAAGCGCACTGGCAAGCATTTAGCTTACTCGCTAATGGATAGAATGAACAGTCTTTATGGACTTGCCCTTTGCATTGGAGACACTGTATTGTCAGAAACAGCATGTACTGAATGGTATATGTTTTGGGTCTCTGCCTTTTCGCGTGCTGGTCTATATTTATGCACTTTCAGCAGCATTGAAGGGCTTTTATTTGTTTCTGATGTTATTTTGATTACAATTTTGAAGTCGTGTTTTTATGGCTACCCATTCTTGCCTTTGAGGTAGCTTAAGTGACAAAATATGAATATTGGATCTGATTAAGATAAAGAAAATCTGATAAGTTTGGAAACCTAGAAGTTAGTTGTATTGATTAAATCTTAACAGCAACATTTAGAGCTGAGCGACTTTTAACGTCTCTTTGGCATCAAGCGCTTCTTTACTAAAGTTGTGTGTGTTGAGATGGTATTGAAAACTTTGTTGTTTAAAAATGAACTTTTTCTTTTCAGGTTCCCAACATTATACTTTTCACCAAAGGGCTCGAAGAGCAATCCTAAAAAATATGAGGTAAAGAAGAGTTTCTCATTTTCTTACATTAGTTGACTTACAGTCTAATTTCACTGGATGAGAATGTATAAACACCCATTTCCTTACAGACAATTATTTACACATTTATAAATTCTGTGCTTCGTAGTTTACAAAGGTAACCGCCCTGTTCTCTGCGTTATGTAGGCCTGGTCTTTGGGAATGTTCTCTAGTAAATCAAGTCTCTCAACATGTTATATATATCTTACAATGCAAGCAATCGTTGAGTAGGGCTCTGTTAAAGGTTCATTAGTTCATTGTCTGATTGTGTTTGTTTTATGATAACCCCTAATATTTGTCTTGTTGGTTTTTTATTTTACGCTATTTATAATGAATCGAACATCATCATGATTGCGAACTAGGCAAGTTCTAGCTGTTTCTGCAGCCACTCTCATATCTCTTTAAACTAATAATTGCTTGTGTATTTGATGAGATAACATATTATCTGCACGTGCGTTGTGATTTAAATATCAATGAAGCGTTTTGATTTGTATTGAGATGAATTGTTGTTGTGTTGTGAACACAATAGGGTGGACGAGAAGTAGATGACTTCATCAAATACCTCGCCCGCGAGGCTTCCACTCCGCTCACCAATTATAGTCGCGATGGCAAGAAGATCAAGACGAAGAAGGGCAAGGTTGAATTGTAACGGAGTAGATGACTTGTGTCAACCAGCATGTAGACATGTCTAGAGAAGAAAGGAGGAGAGAGAGAAGTCTTCTCTAGAAACTCTGTCAATAACTTCCCTTTGCGACGTCGTCATCTCGATTGTAACATTGAATATGTGGGACATTTGTACAGTTGAAAGTGTTCTGGAGACTTGTTAATCGCCAACATTTATTTGTCTGCACTGATTGTTAATGTCAGCGCAACTGCTTTTTAAATGACCAGTTCATTCGTTTTCTCTTCAATGTGCTTTAGCAAGTCTCCATAACATGGCTGAAGCATTCTCATTTGTTTCTGTGCGATTTAATCTTTATGTTTGTCAAAAAATAATCTGATTTCTGCTGCTTTTAAATAAATCGCTGATGATAGGAATTTCTGAATAGCAGTTTTGAAGCATGTTGTTAAGCTACTTGGTGTGTGTGTCAATGAAGAAATGCAATGTCACATCTACTTGTATGAGATTTATGCATCTCTGATTCTGATTAGTAAGGATATGTGTATGTGGGTGGTTCTGCAATTGGCCTTTAGGATCTGAACAAACTTGAATGTGAATTGTAACCTGTTGGGATCACTGCTGCTGCTGCCATTTTCTGAAATTCCCGTTGAAGTTGGTTTCTACCACCAGTGTGGTCTTTTCTGTCCGTTACTTCAATGAATTCATGAATAGCATAAACTGTCTGTGGTCATCTGTTCGTTACTTAAACTCTGGTTCTGCGTTTTCTTGATTATTGCCAGAATTGTTGGGTGGTTGACTTGTCTTGGTCTGATCTCAAGCCAAATCTGCACTTACTGTACACTCTTCACTTCAAAAGAAACATGTTTTCACAAAGCTTTCACTTGTTTTGATCATCCTAATTGACCATAATATACTGTATCAACCTCATAGAAGACCCGAGCACTTCGGAAAGCTCTGCATGTGCTCTTGGAATGTGCTCAGGTAAACTGTGCATGCTTCATTGACTTTTCTTTCTTCGGTTCTGTGTTGTCAGATTCTGTCCGTCAGTAGTTAAAATATTGACTTCAAACCGTGGTTTTAATTAAGAACATAAGTATGAATTCAAGTTGTCTTTCGGCAATTCAAAGTGCAAATTTGAATTGAAATGAAAACGTTGTCACTTTGCTCTGTTTGCTACTAGGTAATTCTGTCAACTACATTGCCTCACTCACCGAATTGTTTTTGACGCTCTCTGTTTGGCATGACGACGATGGATATTAAGTGCAACTCTGGTTGCTTGGCTGCATTTTGACGTCTTCTTGTAAACCGTCTTTCGTTTGTTGTTCATTAAGAATTAAGAGACTAGACATATTATGCTGTATGTGCTGGTTAATGCAAAGACTTCAATAGAATTCTGTTATGTGCTGGAAGTTATTGCAGAGATTATTATGTCGATCTGTAATGATCTGCGTGAAGCGAGGTCAACTGTGTGACAGACGAGTGAATCACAAAAGTCGGCTTTTCATATTTTTAGTTTCTGTTGGTCATATTTAGTTAAGTCATTCTAATTTCAGTTTCTGGAATCAGTGGCATTTTAGTTTCTCAAAAGCTAAGAAACATTTTCTGATTGGTTTGTGACTGAAACTTATTTTTTGTTGAGCTGTTTGTTTGTCAAAGCATTCTTCAAAGTAAATAAACTGAAAAGCTATGCTCTAACTTGTGTTTACCAATTGTGGCTTATGAGAATATGGATTGTGCGTCTTAATAGTGTCTGAAAAACGCTCAGCATAGATGTGTGTTTAAGCACTCTTAGCACAGGCTTAGGGCATGTTTGGGGTGCATAACAAAAGTGCTGTTGAAACCTAAATGCATTAAAAGAGTTTGTTCTTATTAGCAGAAATTCATGCTTTTTTAATTCATGTAGTTGTGTATGGCTACATGTTTTTAACTCAATGGGTCTTGAGACTCGTGACTTTTTCCCTGTATTGCGAACCAGGTTTCATGAAAAGATGCAGCCACTTGTCACTTGAACCTCCCTTTCAATGACAGCAGCGACAGAGCCTGACCGCTGTCTCCTCGGTTTGACATCCCAGATTTTGACCTGGAACGAAAAGGACGGCTCTGGCTACTGCAGACTTGATTTGGCATAGCACCGGTGAATAAGCTGGTCTCTCTGAAACCCTGACATGGCTTTTGTGGGTGCTGAGAAATTTTCGGAGTATTACATTGCATGATTGGGCAATACCTACTGATCTGCTTAATTTTCTGATGTAAGTGCAACCTGGGGAGTTGGGTAGACCTAGATGTAAAAATGGCCAATGACTCTCTTGTAATCGTAATCTTCAAACTAATGTGCCACTTAAAAGCAGGACATCAGCTTGTTCACTACTCACTATAGAATGGGAAGTAAAGAAATGGGCCAATTCACACTCGGCCAAAATCATATTAAACCATGTGCCAAATAAAAACTCTAGTGACTCTAAGGCTCTCTCGCAAACCACTTAGCAGTGTTTTCAATATTTTAGAAGGCTGTGACTCGACAGATCTCTTGGTTTATTTGATGGCATGGTTTCTGCAGCTGTTCACTATAGTTATCTAGTCAAACCAATATGGTCTTATGAATAGATGAATCTCGATATCTTGTGTTCCACCTCAATTAAGACAGTCATATAATAAGCACAAGTCCTGAAGTTCCTGGTCCTACTTCTCTTATTTGGATCTGATGGCTAGAATAGTAAGTAACAGTCTAACAGACTTAAAGAATAACTTAATAATATATAGAAGTCGATACAAAAAATTAAAAAAACAGGGCTTAGAGGCAAAGGTCTTTGCTTCTGAGCCCTCGAAAAGACCCGCGCAACCATAGATAATGATTAAACATTATTTATCACTATTCTATGGTGAATCGAAGTAACTGAAATGGGACAATTTGGCTGCTGATTGAATGAGAAAAAATAGTAGAAGCCGATGCAAACGCGTGCAACAACAGAATTTTTATTTACACAACATATAGTTAGCATTCTAATAGAAATAGACAATATAATGTCTAATATTCAGCTGTCGTTACCGGACGGTTACACATATCTATATGAGGATGGTGTACGCGAAGGAAGGCTGAAAGTACGGATAGCTGAAGTTCGCGACGAAGTCAGTGCCAGGGTTAGTAAACACAACAATATTATTATTGTTATTGGTCAATGTAAATACATGCATACTCGTTCTATGGCGACGGTATGGCCTCGACCCCACTCATTCATAGTGAAATTATTATTGTTGTCTTCTAGTATGACTTTGTTGCAAGGCAGTTGCAGAGAAATTGGCGTTTCGTAGAGTTGTGTAAACTCGGTTTGTTGTAGCTAACCCAAACCTTGATCTTAATGCAAACTGCAGCTGATTATATCTCATATGAGGCCATCCATAAAGTACGTCACGCTGCATGGAGGGGAGGTGGGTGTAAGAAAGTGTGACAGGGGGAGGGGTCAGTCCATGTGTGACGTCACACATTTATTTTTTTAAATGATGTGTATTATATAATTGTCTAGTCTAATTTTTGCAATTTTTTTTCAAATTCATTCTACATTGAGTTACTGCTTCAATGAATAACTGTGACAACTGTTGACAATTAACTATTCTACTATTAAAGTAATTTTAATAACGTGATAGTTCTTTTAAGTGGAAATTTTACAGTTTAATCGTGAAGTGTGTTTTAGATAAAATTTGAATGAGGTGTTAATTTTTTTTAAATTGTTCGAAGTGTGTTGTACTTTAGGGGGGTCCAAGATTTGTGTGACGTACTTTAGGGGGGGTCCGAGATTTGTGACAGGGGGAAGGGGGTTAAAAATGGTCAAAAATAGCGTGACGTACTTTATGGACGGCCCCTATGCAGGGCTGAAAGTGGTTTGGAAAAGTTGTCAGGTCTCACTTTGGCGGATGAGCTCGCCTTTGGCCCATAAATTTTTCTGACGACGATTTTCCTATAGTCATTTGCCCAAGATTACCAAAAAATCCTACCATTTTTACCTACTTTTGGCACCTGACGGCCTGTTTTGCGACCCGGCTACGACCCGGCAACAGCAGGTCTCGAAAATCGATGCCGGGTCTCAGACCCTGATGGACCCGGCTCACTTTCAGCTCATATGGTATCTCTGACTAGTAGAGATTAATTTTGAGCAATGCAAGTCGGCACATCAATTTTTCAAGTAGGTAAGCACTTGTTGAGTAATGACATGATAAGAGATCGTTTGCAAGAAAGTTATTCTTAAAAGATAATTATCGCCCAGGTGTGCGCTGTGCATATGTACATTTAAGAATATTTTTGGAAATCTTTTTGCCAGCGAAATGTGTTCTGCCAGACAAACGCTCTGAACAAATCAAACTGAACTAACTTCAGTTCCTTTCTATTGTCTGTGATATATTTGGTAAAACCAATTAGATGACTTGGTCGAATAGAATTTTATGTTATTGCGTAAGACTACAACGGCTTATTTGATTGAAGGCATGGCTGAAGGATCTGGAAGCGATCAGCAACGTGACATGGAGAGTGAGTAAGACGTATCCTCACTGTGGACGTGTCAATCTCTTCCAACTCGATTTAAGATGCCAGCATAAGACCGACTCTCGAGCTCAACACACAAAGCGTCCACACAAGCACACTGGTTGCCCTGCTTCGCTGAACATTGTGGTTAAGAGGTCAGATGATAAGAGCAACGTTTGTGGATTTGTTAAGATTTCAATTGGGTTCACATGTTTTTATTTTCATAAATTTCCTCCTGATGAATGATTGCTGTTGCCACTAGTGCCGAATTATTAGTGTGAACAGCATAATCAATATTATAATGATTTTACTAATGATGAGTGAAATTTTTTTTTTATTCCTTCAGAAGAGAGAAAACTATGTTGATAATTATCATCAGTGTTGTTGTTGTTAGCATCATTATAGATTACATGTATATGTGAAACTACAGTCATGTAGATCTTTCTTCAATCAGGCTCATAGCTTCGTCCCATTTTTTCTTCACTGGTTCTTTCCACTGGAAATAGCCTACCATTGAATAAGTGAACTATTTTGTCATGGGATGCTCAAGAAAAGATTTAAAGCCATCTGAAGATGCACCTCTTTAGATCTGTTAAATATTTCACATATTTTGTGGTCTTGACAGGCTCTTTTCAATATACACAACACATCAAACAGTAAAGTCACATCCAATATTTTAGGCTCACACAAAAATTCTAATCAGCACTGAAGAAGCCACTCTAATAAGGATAAGCTGCATGAAAAATTCTGATTCAGGGTTTTGCGAAAGTGACTTTTTGTTTTAACATTTGCTTTGTTAAGTATGGATGTATTGTGTTCAGAAATATAATTGAACCTGGCTGCCACTTATGTTAATTTTATTTTTAAAAGATGACAAGTGTTGAATGGTTTCAAAACAGTATTAAATGTTATGTTTGTTCTCTGTAGGATTGTGAGATACTCCAGAAGTCAGAATGCATCCACGAACAGCACCTACCCGACCACTGTCGTGATGGATGAATGTCACAATCATTCCATCAATGACGCTGATATACTCAAGTTTCGTGACATGGGAACGAACGCAAAGCAGACGTTGTTGGATCTCTTCCACCGCGGTCACACTGCGTCATCAGCGTTGCATTGTCTGAAAACTGACTTGCTGCTCGAACATGGTGACGAATACGTTCGTGTGGCTGCTGACAGTCACTTTCTGCCGTCTGCTAGCCGAGTCGAGAAGTTGTACCATAAGTTCAGAAAAGAGTCTGGCGGTGGTGACGACGTCTTATCTGATGTAAACAGGTTGATAGAAGACTATTGTGACAAGGACAATGGTGGCACAGCGAAGTTTGGACTTGTCGATGACCAATGTTTTGCTGTCATCTGTTCACCGCTGATGAGTCGAACTCATCGTAAACTCGTGCATTCAAGTGAAGTCGTCATGGTTGATGCTGCAGGCGGTGTACGTAAACAAACACCGAGAGTATTTGTTTTCGCCTGTTCCACTGCCGCTGGCTGCATTCCGCTTGGAGTTATCGTCAGCAGTAGTGAACGGCAAGATGTGATTGAGGCGGCTGTTGCTTGCCTTAAGACGTGCTTTCCTGAAGATGGTTTCTATGGCAACGGCTTTCCAAAGGTATTTCTGACAACGAACAATCTGAAAGAACAGCGAGTGCTAGAGAATCAGTTTCCTGGATCAGTTGTGTTGTTGTGTGAGTTTCATGTTTTGAAGACAGTTTGGTTGTGGCTCGTGGATGGCAATAACGACATTTCAGATGAAAACGATCGTCAGATGCTCTACTCGCTGTTCAAGACAATGGTTTATGCTGCTGACGTTGAGACAATTGAATCCTTGCATGGCAGCATTGTAACGTCACCTGTTTATGGAAAGTATCCTAAACTCTGGCCTTACCTTGCGTCGATGTGGGATCTTCGAACTGATTGGGCGCACTGCTATCGCCAGAATCTGCCATCGCATCGAGGCACCACGTCCAGTTACATGGACATCGTTTTTCGCACGGTCAACGACAACATCTTTAATAAAGCACGACTGTTCAACATGCAACAGCTCGTTGATTTCATTCTGACGCGTTATGAAGCGTATACAGTGCGACGTCTGTTTGACTTTTGCCATGGCCGCTATACGAACAGTTATCTCAAACACATGTCACCAGATCCGCCTGGAAGTTTATCGGATGAAGTCAGTGAACTGTTGGTAGAGGTCGGCAGGTTCCAAGTACGGAGTAAGAATCCTACTTCGACTGATGAGCTGAACACTGTTGACATTGTGCGTGGATTCTGCAGTTGCGCTGTTGGAAATATTGCTGGTAAGCTGTGCAGACATGTCACTGCAGTGTTGCTGCACGTTGACATGCGCCTTGGCTCAGCATACAACGTTGTTAGTGTTGACTTTAAAAGCCAACTGTTTGAGGTTGCACATGCCTCAGTGCTTCAAACAACGTTGCTTGCAGATTTGAACGGTGATCGCCCATCGCAATCGACCTCTCCAACGCTGACGCTGCCTTCTCCATCGTCATCTGTCACTCGTGCAAGTCTCACAGTCCAACCATCACAGTCTGCAGCCGATGTAAATCCTCACATCCCACTTCAGTTGACTGTTGAAGAGCGAGGTCGATTGCAGCAGATCTTCGACCGATTGATTGCTGGTGTCGTCTCAAATCCAACGGTTTTTGGTCCAGCTGTACGAAAAATGTTGGAAAACATTGATCGCTATTGTGCAACAGAAACAGATTTCGTCAATGCTATAAGTAATTTGGGTGAAGCTCACCACTCTTTCAGCGCCAAAAAGAAACTTAGGCTATCTACCTTTCTGTCATCTTAACATCTACCGCATAGATCTCAGACAACTAACTACATGTTGACAAGTTCACCATTTCACAATTTATCTTGAAGACAAATAAAGTTGTTTAAAGTTGTTCAACTTTAGCTGATTTTTTACTCTGTATTTAGTACCAGAAAATAATTGTAATAATAGAGCCATTTGCTGCACACAACTGTATCAAAAAGAGCAATCCTCCCCGTGGCACTCCTACTTTACAACCTCTCAAGAAGATTTTGGCATCATCATTTATTATCATTGGATTATTAGGAGCATTTATATAGCGCCCGTTCAAGGCTAACTATATGACAAGCGGCAATGCTTTTCTGGTCACCCTTAGCGCACTCCAGCGTTGTTGAGTGTGAAACCCGTCGAGCTGCTTGTCTCACATTTCGATCTTGACTTTCAGCTGATTCTGTCAGGGGCCATCCATATATTACGTAAGCAAAAATCGTATTTTCGACCCCCACATATTTTGCTGACCATTTCTATGCGTAGGCTACATAAAAATAAGCTCTACCTCGGTACGTGACGTTTGGGCGCCGCCGTTTGGGCGCCGGCCGTTTGGGCGCCGCCGTTTCGGCGCCGGCTGTTTGGGCGCGACGCCGTTTGGGCGCCGTACGTTTCGGCGCGAAAGAAGTTATGTAATGAAATAGCACTTAAAACTCTTTATTTGTCCAGGAATTTTTAATTCAGCTATGTTTTGTAATGTGCATTGTTAAATTTAATGTTAACACATCATGTTACCCAACGGAATGATTTGATGTTAAATAAAAGCATTCCACAAAGAACTGAGGGGCCGTCCATAAAGTATGTCACGCTCCAGGGGGGGGGAGGGGGTCCGAGAAAGTGTGACAGTTTGTGACAGGGGGGGGGGGGGGGTCAGGCCATGTGTGACGTCACACATTTATTTTTTTAATGATGTGTATTATATAATTGTCTAGTTTAATTTTTGCAATTTTTGTTTTCAAATTCAATCTACATTGAGTTACTGCTTCAATGAATAACTGTGACAACTGTTTGCAATTAACTATTCTACTATTAAAGTCATTTTAATAATGTGATAGTACTTTTAAGTGGAAACTTTACAGTTTATTAGTGAAGTGTGTTTTAGATTAAATTTGAATAAGGTGTTAATTACAAAAAAATTCGAAAGTGCAACGTACTTTAGGGGGGGGGGGGGGGTCCGAGAAAGTGTGACATACTTTAGGGGGGGGGGTCCGAGAAAGTGTGACAGTTTGTGACAGGGGGGAGGGGGGGGTCAAAAATGGTCAAAAATAGCGTGACATACTTTATGGACGGCCCCTGAATTACTTTCAGAAGTTCAATGTTCGATTTAATGTTCACAAACCCAATGTTTTAAAAGATTATGGTTATTAAAAGCCCTGGTGCGTAAACAAGCGGCAACGCGTCAAACGTCACATTCACAGGGGATAAACAATAGTCTCGGAAGGAGGCTCTTTCGTATGTAATTATATCTACAAACGTCAAGGTTCTTCTTTCGCGCCGCAACGTCCGGCGCCCAAACGGCGTCGCGCCCAAACGGCCGGCGCCGAAACGGCGGCGCCCAAACGGCCGGCGCCCAAACGGCCGGCGCCCAAACGGCGGCGCCCAAACGTCCTGATCCGGGTCTACCTCCACCCTTACAAAAGTTATAGCTAAAGTCATCTATGAAGCATGTATGTTACCGTAGGCTACTATTTCTTATTGTTAAACATCATATATATATATAGTCCATAGGCCTAGACGTACTTCCTGTTGCTGTTAACTTTACTGACGTGCTGACCAGAGTTTTAACCATAAAGGGGCGTGGTGCCTCTGTTCGTACGAATGGTTGCCAGATGGCCTTGAGGAATTACCGGGAAATGGCTTAAGCGCCTTGCAAGTCGTGAAACCAAAATATGGGACCATGCAAAAAAATTGTTATTGGGCATAAATGTGAATGAATTTGCTCGCAACACTGAGTTTTTTTGGAGTCTGTATAATTCCTTTGCTTGTGCGATTACAATTACGGTGGATCTTGAGAATATAATATATTGTGAATGTTCATAGCGTAAGACATACATGAATTTATAGCGCTATACAAATGCGTAGTTGTTAATTTTAGTAACAGAACCGAGTGCGTGTCCATGTAGCGTGCTGCCATCTTCAGTCCGTTCAATACGTGGCAGTTGTATTTTCCTGATTTTCTAGATTTTTACGGTAAAACTATTTAATTATGTACGGAATTCCGACAGCCTTGTGGTTGAGTTGTGTTGTAGTGTGTTTGCAGTGCATCGCCAGTGTTTCTAGTTATTTCATTACTATCGATGCTCATGCAGAAGAATGTTTCTTCGATCGCGTAACGTCTGGCACTAAAATGAGTCTCATGTTCGAGGTGGCCGAAGGCGGATTCTTGGACATCGATGTCCACGTAAGTACAATCAGCTCAACTTCATGGCACAGGTAATGTGAAAGACTAAAAATGCGTTCCGCTGTAGGCGAGAAGAGAAGGAGACGGATACCATTCATGTTCAAATTCCGACTGAATCTTTCCAGATGATTTTATTATAATTGTTGCCGGTCATATCACTTCGAAACGATTGTCAACTTCTTCTTCTTCCCTTCAGGCTAGAATTATTCCCTCTGGCCACACCTCCGTCAAGTTGGTTTGATATTCACGTTCGATATTCAGACATTCGGTATGGAAAGCCGAAGGTAAAATTCATATTGAAAAATCATCATATAACCGTACATCTGCATAAGAATTTCTCACCAAAGAACCATTAGTGAACAGTTATTGACCTAGGCAATCAGAAAATAATCTTAGACTGATTTTATCAGGTGGGTAAGTGGGTCAAATGTGGGTCCAAACACGGGGAAATACCATTTTAACACATTTTCTCACTATATGTGTGACATAATTTTTTTATTTTCAGTTTTACATTTTCTGTAATGAGTTATCTACCTAGGCAATGAGAAAATAATCTTAGACTGATTTCATCAGGTGGGTAAGTGGGTCAAATGTGGGTCCAAACACGGGGAAATGTCAATTTCTCATATTTTCTCACTATATGTGTGACATTAATTTTTCATTATTGAGTTTTGCATTTTCTATGATGAGTTATCTACCTAGGCAATCAGAAAATAATCTTAGACTGATTTCATCAGGTAGGTAAGTGGGTAAAATGTGGGTCCAAACACGGGGAAATGCCAATTTCTCATATTTTCTCACTATATGTGTGACATTAATTTTTCTTTATTCCGTTTTGCATTTTCTATGATGAGTTATCTACCTAGGCAATCAGAAAATAATCTTAGACTGATTTCATGAGGTGGGTAAGTGGGTCAAATGTGGGTCCAAACACGGGGAAATGCCAATTTCTCATATTTTCTCACTATATGTGTGACATCAATTTTTCTTTATTCAGTTTTTCATTTTCTATGATGAGTTATCTACCTAGGCAATCAGAAAATAATCTTAGACTGATTTTATCAGACGGGTAAGTGGGTCAAATGTGGGTCCAAACACGGGGAAATGCCAATTTCTCATATTTTCTCACTATATGTGTGACATTAATTTTTCTTTATTCAGTTTTGCATTTTCTATGATGAGTTATCTACCTAGGCAATCAGAAAATAATCTTAGACTGATTTCATCAGGTGGGTAAGTGGGTCAAATGTGGGTCCAAACACGGGGAAATGCCAATTTCTCATATTTTCTCACTATATGTGTGACATCAATTTTTCTTTATTCAGTTTTTCACTTTCTATGATGAGTTATCTACCTAGGCAATCAGAAAATAATCTTAGACTGATTTTATCAGACGGGTAAGTGGGTCAAATGTGGGTCCAAACACGGGGAAATGCCAATTTCTCATATTTTCTCACTATATGTGTGACATTAATTTTTCTTTATTCAGTTTTTCATTTTCTATGATGAGTTATCTACCTAGGCAATCAGAAAAAAATCTTAGACTGATTTCATCAGGTGGGTAAGTGGGTCAAATGTGGGTCCAAACACGGGGAAATGCCAATTTCTCATATTTTCTCACTATATGTGTGACATTAATTTTTCTTTATTCAGTTTTGCATTTTCTATGATGAGTTATCTACCTAGGCAATCAGAAAATAATCTTAGACTGATTTCATCAGGTGGGTAAGTGGGTCAAATGTGGGTCCAAACACGGGGAAATGCCAATTTCTCATATTTTCTCACTATATGTGTGACATCAATTTTTCTTTATTCAGTTTTTCACTTTCTATGATGAGTTATCTACCTAGGCAATCAGAAAATAATCTTAGACTGATTTTATCAGACGGGTAAGTGGGTCAAATGTGGGTCCAAACACGGGGAAATGCCAATTTCTCATATTTTCTCACTATATGTGTGACATTAATTTTTCTTTATTCAGTTTTGCATTTTCTATGATGAGTTATCTACCTAGGCAATCAGAAAAAAATCTTAGACTGATTTCATCAGGTGGGTAAGTGGGTAAAATGTGGGTCCAAACACGGGGAAATGCCAATTTCTCATATTTTCTCACTATATGTGTGACATTAATTTTTCTTTATTCAGTTTTGCATTTTCTATGATGAGTTATCTACCTAGGCAATCAGAAAATAATCTTAGACTGATTTCATCAGGTGGGTAAGTGGGTCAAATGTGGGTCCAAACACGGGGAAATGCCAATTTCTCATATTTTCTCACTATATGTGTGACATCAATTTTTCTTTATTCAGTTTTTCACTTTCTATGATGAGTTATCTACCTAGGCAATCAGAAAATAATCTTAGACTGATTTTATCAGACGGGTAAGTGGGTCAAATGTGGGTCCAAACACGGGGAAATGCCAATTTCTCATATTTTCTCACTATATGTGTGACATTAATTTTTCTTTATTCAGTTTTGCATTTTCTATGATGAGTTATCTACCTAGGCAATCAGAAAAAAATCTTAGACTGATTTCATCAGGTGGGTAAGTGGGTCAAATGTGGGTCCAAACACGGGGAAATGCCAATTTCTCATATTTTCTCACTATATGTGTGACAATAATTTTTCTTTATTCAGTTTTGCATTTTCTATGATGAGTTATCTACCTAGGCAATCAGAAAATAATCTTAGACTGATTTCATCAGGTGGGTAAGTGGGTCAAATGTGGGTCCAAACACGGGGAAATACCATCTTAACACATTTTCTCACTATATGTGTGACATCAATTTTTCTTTATTCAGTTTTTCACTTTCTATGATGAGTTATCTACCTAGGCAATCAGAAAATAATCTTAGACTGATTTTATCAGACGGGTAAGTGGGTCAAATGTGGGTCCAAACACGTGGAAATGCCAATTTCTCATATTTTCTCACTATATGTGTGACATTAATTTTTCTTTATTGAGTTTTGCATTTTCTATGATGAGTTATCTATCTAGGCAATCAGAAAATAATCTTAGACTGATTTCATCAGGTAGGTAAGTGGGTAAAATGTGGGTCCAAACACGGGGAAATGCCAATTTCTCATATTTTCTCACTATATGTGTGACATTAATTTTTCTTTATTCAGTTTTGCATTTTCTATGATGAGTTATCTACCTAGGCAATCAGAAAATAATCTTAGACTGATTTCATCAGGTAGGTAAGTGGGTAAAATGTGGGTCCAAACACGGGGAAATGCCAATTTCTCATATTTTCTCACTATATGTGTGACATTAATTTTTCTTTATTCCGTTTTGCATTTTCTATGATGAGTTATCTACCTAGGCAATCAGAAAATAATCTTAGACTGATTTCATCAGGTGGGTAAGTGGGTCAAATGTGGGTCCAAACACGGGGAAATGCCAATTTCTCATATTTTCTCACTATGTGTGTGACATTAAGTTTTCCTTTTTCAGTTTTACATTTTGTAAGATGAGATATCTATCTAGGCAATCAGAAAATAATCTTAGACTGATTTCATCAGGTGGGTAAGTGGGTCAAATGTGGGTCCAAACACGGGGAAATCCTAATTTCTCATATTTTCTCACTATATGTGTCACACTACTTGTTTATTGTAAGTTTCAAGTGAGTCAAATGACGGTGAACTTTTGGGTAAAGGACACTCTAATTCTTATAAATGAAATGTTATAGATGTTGTCCAATTAGCTTCTCTATTTCCATTCTGATTTTTCAAAAAGAACTCTCCAGAAAGTCAACGACTGATTCCTGATTTTTGTTGGTTACTGTGTGGGTATTTCTCGGCACAGAAAATACATGAGCACATAACTGCTGTTGTCACACCAGATTTTTATTGCTCATATCATTGCTTTAATTAAACGATTTCAGACAGCTTTGTATACAACTATTTACATTCATATAAATCATTGTGGTTTCATTCAGAATGGTCTCGTTCTGCATGTATTTTCAGCTTCTCCAAATGTCACATTTACATTGAATTTATAATAGACAGTTCCTTTGCACTTTAATATAAGTGGTTTAAGTGGTTTTTTAATATATATTTAAAGTAAATATATTTCGATAAAAAGTACTCATTGAACTGTTATTAATTCGTTCAGTTCTGGACAAGTGTTGCTCTAGAAATGCACTAGGATAAATGTAACTATATTATATACTATATGTAAATTTATACTTTAAGTCTTTCAGTTATTTGCTTCTCTGTGTAATTGCTACAACATGGTCCCAGCCAAAGTATGCTCTCATTGCTGAGTGCATCAGCTGGAGGTTGTACACATTTCTCATGAAACCAGCTCTGGCATAAGTCACACTGTATCATTCTTTCGGCTGTGAAAGAATGACATATACAGTGTCTTTTCTTTCTTTTCAAAATGCTCAAAGACTTTGGTTTATCAAATGTTACTCCAGTGATTGTTGTTGCATCTTTACTTAGTATGAAATTTCGAACACCTTCAACCAACCGAGATTCCTCATAATCTATGCCACTTGGATCAATTTCGTTGCATACTGAAATGGCTGCAGCAACGGCATAGAAGCCACATAGCCGTGACATTATATTCTGTTTAGCAAATGGTCGGACATGAAAAGAAATGTAATCACTGTCTTCCTGTTTTCGCAAGAGTGACGTTGTCTGTACGACCACACTTTGGTTTACATTATTGAATAAGCTATCATAAATGTAAATATCATTATAATTATTAGTGAACTTGTTGGTGACACAGACCCAGTGATCCCCAGCATTGAGGATTTGAACAAAACGTGTCTCTTCAGCTACGAATTTCGGCATGCTTTTGCCTTGGATGCTTGGTCCAAGTACCGAGTCTTGTAGGCCTCCAATTTGGAATTTCTGACGGAGAATAGATTGAGCTAGGTCGATATGGTCAGAATTCAATTCAGAAACATCAGAAGCCATTGTGGCAATACGTTTTAATTTCAACTCACAGTCCTTCACAGATGTCAATTTGCTGTGGCTCTTTTGGGTGACTTTGTTAAAAGTGGCCTCAGTCCTTAGTTTCATTAAACGTGTTAGGGAAGCCTCCCTATTGGTGTATGCTGAATGCTTCTTATTTCTAGCCCACTTTTCCTCACATCCGGATAACTCTGATTGACGATTAACACGAATTGTAGGCATCTTTTGCTCGTTTACCAGCCCCAACAAATCAGTTAACCTTGTACAAAGGAAATCTCCAGGACGTAGGCGTAGCTTACCTCGCAGCAAGTTGTTCTTAATGAAATTGAAGTATGATTCTATCTTGCCATTGGTGTAGCATATTGAATTTGATGGGGAGTCAGTCTTAGCAGTCGCATTTGAAGCAAAGCGCAAAATGTCTGTTTGCATCGCAGCTGCCCACAAAGGAAAGGCATACATTATGTCATGTATTGCCTGAAATCCATTTGGTGAGTAATTGAAGTTCTCCGTGTTCTCATTGCTGTCTTGCAATGTGAAATCCTTTGTACTGAAATAATTATTAAATGGTGACGATTTCTTTAGCGTTTCTTTCGTTTCGAATGCCTCTGTCACTTCCTTTGTCTGTGTTCCATCACTAATACTGTTATCAACGGTTTCAATGTCTTTATCACAATTAGGCATTTTAGACAAATGTTTTTCAAAGAAACTTTGAGCTTCTACCACTGATGAAGTCATTGTCTTGCTGCATAATGCTATATACACGTTTCTGTATATTGCCAGAGCCTCCAATAGATTTGCACTTCTCTGTATGCAAGCAAAGTATGTCAAGACTGTTTTCCGCTTTTGTTTCACACTTTCCTTTCGAGTAAGCCTCATTGCGAGTGCTTTCAGGATATGAGCGGAACATAAAATAACATATGTATGACCATGAATTTCCTTTTCTGTTTTCTTTCCATTCAGGACGTCATAGCAGAATTTCAAGTACACACCAAGTGCCTCCTTATTGAATGCCAGTAGCGTGGAATAAATTAATGTGAATGAAAAGTCAGTGATTACATAAAGTGGTCTCACTGTACGCCCATTGTTTAACCGGCGTACATCTCTTAAGAACATGGTTAG
Organism: Lumbricus rubellus; assembly: GCA_945859605.1. NCBI lineage: Eukaryota > Metazoa > Annelida > Clitellata > Crassiclitellata > Lumbricidae > Lumbricus > Lumbricus rubellus. The sequence goes on from OX243827.1 coordinate 4,079,029, forward strand.
TCTACCAGTTATCCAGTCTGAATCATGGCGTGTTGTCACGAATTCAAAAGCTGGTATGCCGGTCTTTGCCATGAGCATACAATAATAATATGTTTTCGGTTTCTTAGATTTCTCAATTGATGTTTTCGCAATCTCTTTTATTATTGACCCTGTGCTATCAAAGTGAAGCATGCAACCATGTGATTTGCAGGCTTTTATGTACATGTCTACCTGTGCTTCCAAGTACCATACAACATACAGTGGTTCTACACCAAGTCCATGTACGAATCCATTAAGTTGTCTACATTTCAGTGATGATATCCAACCACGCCTTAGAATGTTAACTTCTTGTATCATATCATCATGGAGTCGATCTTTCTTTTTGATTTCATAAATTGCTTGTCTTAAAACATTTGGTGTTTGGCAGGCAGTTTTATTCCCTGCTTAGCATTCGTCTTCTGTCATGAATGCCATTGATTCATGGTACTTTTCAGTAGCTGACCTTTTTCCAACCAAACATTCATTTCCTAAATGCTCTCTTTCTTTTCCAGCCAGAAATCGCCTGTTTGGGTAAAACACTTCAAATGTCTCCCCTCCTAATTCTGCTTGATGGGTGCATTGCCCAAAAACTGTAACATGTACTGTCACACCTGCATGCAATGCGGGTTGATTTTCTATCGTCATCTTTACATATACACATTTGCGTGTACGACATACTCCTCTTCCTACCCAAAATGGGGTATTCCTTTTCCTGGAGGTTTCTTTTCGACAATGATTGTACTTAAAAATGATAGCACATGATGGCCAGATTTTGTGAAATTTCGAGTACAATAATGTATTCCATCCTGTACCTAAATTGTTAGTTCCTGCTATAGGCTTAATTGAAGAGTATTCTGAAGATGTGATTTTTAAAGAGAATTTTGTTATTTCAGTTCCTACTTCAGGCCCATACTTGACTTTTTGGTATGCACTTCCTTCAGAAACAGCTTTCCGCTTCCTACTCGACATTTCTTTTCCATCTGCCTCATCATTATCCGAAGATGATAGTAATCTGAAACTTTCAGACGTAGAACAATCCATTGGCTTGATTTCATGCTGCAAATAGGAATTTTCACCATCTACAGGCACTTTCATTTCAATGGCCACATTCGAATCTTCGCCTCCCTCCTGCCTTGATACTAGTTTTGTGTAACCGTGATTGATAACATTTATCTCGTGTTCAAAAGTGTTCTTACAAATTGGTGAAATGGGGAGTTTGCTTGTGGCACATTCCAAGTCTTTAATAGGAGTACTTGAATATATCAAATGCTCAGGAGTCGTTCTGATGCTATAAGAAAGGTAATCACTTTCAACTGCAAGTGTTTGCACTAGTTCCTCTGTCGGGGAGTGCAAGACCTGTATGTGGTCAGAAGTTAATTTGTTTGTGTTTTGCAATTGATCTGACAACTCCATTTTGAATGGTGAGTCGATTTGCGATTTTTCTTTCTTTCGTAATCTTCCTTCACCTGCAACATATCATTATCGTGGTATGGAGAACATTATAGTATTGTGTTGTATCTACAGGGTGTGCAAAAAGTACCCACCTAAGATTTTTGACAATATCTTGAACAAAAAGGAGAATTTCGAAATGAAATTTTACAGTCTTAAAGACAATTCATATCTACATATGATGGCCATATTTCATTAAAATATTTCGAACAGAACAAAAGTTATACCACTTTTAGTGAAGTCACCCACCGTTTCTTGACGATTCAAAGATGTAGCGCAGCAAAAATTAGCAAAACACGATTTTAATAATTCTCATCTCAAATAATTGTTATCAAATACGGTAGCCTCGATATTGCCCAATGATCATTATTATTACTATTTAAAAAAGAAACAGGTTACGAGCCTAGTTGCACGTCACTGAGAAGTCACTTAGCAAGATGACAATCAAATTGGTAAATAAGGAATCTGCCAGATTAATCAACAGGTCTATCAAGAACTTTGCAAAGAGACTCAAAAGAAGTTATGGCACTGGTGGTGGGCACATTGAACACAAGTTGTGAAGCACTACCAAGTTCATTTGACAAGTTATTTTGAGATGAGACTTAATAAAATCGTGTTTTTGTTACTTTTTGCTGCGTTTGGTTTTTGAATCGTCAAAAAACGGTGTGTGGCCTCACTAAAAGTGTTATAACTTTTGATATGTTTGAAAAAATTTGATGAAATCTGAGCCATCATGTGTATATATGAATTGCCTTTAAGACTGTAAAATTTCACTTTTAAATTCTTACATCTGCCCAAGATATTGGTAAAAAACATAGGAGGGGTATTATTTTGGCCCACTCTGTATAAATTTATAAGGTGCCTTTTACTGTGCACACCAATCAGGTGCTCCCAATGCGAAAAACACAGAAAAACACAGAGAAATGAAATTAGTTGGAAGACAACGAAAAGCTGTGAAGTTAGTAATGAAGAACGTGTCAATGGAGAAAAGCTGATTCCAAAGTGCAGAACAAATTAAGGTAAAAGTTCGAGTGAGTCTAAAGCAGTCCTTGCTCGCGGGACAAGGCCTGTCATGTGAGTGTAGTGGATGAAAAGAATATACTTAATTCCTCAGTCGAATGAGGTTGCGAAGGTACTTGGGCGCTAGGCCAGAGTGAGACTGGTAAATAAATGTAAGAACCTTAGTCAATATAGGTGCAGTGAGGGGGACCAATGAAGGTGATGAAACATGAAAGACAAGATATCAGAGTAGCAAGGAAGTTCCTAGGTTCCACTATCTCTTACTAAGAATTTATGAAAACTGTCCATTTTAGACGTAATGGGGCGTGGAGCACTTATGAGTAGTTGCCTTGAAGAATGGGTGCTATATATATATCCTTGTAATGAATAAATGAATGAATGTATGTATTCATCTTAGCATTTAAATTATCACTGGATGTTGCATTGGAAATTACTGAAGATTACTTGGAAACATATTGTTAGCATCATCAACATCATCATAGCGGGACTTGTCCCTTTTGGTGTGCCTATTTGTTCCCTCACTCTTATTCACTTTGAGTATTTGCTTATTGCTGATCAGTGATTATGTTTATACTTACATGTACAATTGAATTGTTTGGATCAATCAAAATATGCCTATCATCATCATTGTGAGGTGCGGTGGTGTAGTGGCAGCGTTCTATGCCTTGGAGCCAGAGGTTCCAGGTTCCAGTGCACCTGAAGAGGCCACATAAGGACCTTGAGCGAGTCCTTCACTTCCTGTTCATCCTGCGCCTCCACGTGACTCACCTATGCCGTGTCCGCGCTGTAGTAAGGAGCGCCTCTGAGTAGTGAGCTTGAAGGGGCGCTATAGCAAAAGGATGAATAAATGAATGAACTCATCAGTGTCATTGTCATTTTCGTCGTCATCACCATCACCGTCGTCGTCATCATCATCATCATAATCATCATCATCATCATCATCATCATCATCATCATCATCAATCCTAACGGCTCATTGGGTTTCGGGTCAGCAGTATGCTGACGACGTCCAGGCTTACACCCATTGCCTCCCTTCTATTTAATACCCATAATATAATTTTAAGCCTACCTGTAATCTTGGAATAACCATTCTTTTCTTCATTTGACCTTTGGCCAGGTGTGACATGGACAGATCGGCTGACATCCTTCTGTTTCTTGGTTATATTAAGCACTTCTTTGCAAACTGCTTCTCTCAAACTTTTTGGTCCTCTTCTGTGCCATGCTGTATATAGGCGACAGCGATAGCGAACATCTGTTCGCCCATAAACAGCATCAGCCATTTCACTCCAAACACTACTGCGTGTCTGCAAAAAGACATTGCAGTCTTTAAAACCAAATAATAAACCAGCTCAATTGCATGCATGAAATCAGCAAAATAGCATGAAGTAGCATAGTTTAATTAATATGTTTCAATTCATTGCAGTTTATATATTCATTGGAGATCTAACAAGAAATCACATGGTTTTGCTTTTTAGGGATTAGGAAATGATGATCACTTTACACTAACTTTGAAATAGAGAATATAGATCTACATTCTACAAGCTTAGAAAATGGAGACAATCACTAATGTTCGTCTTTGCAAAATCTATCATGATTCTTCCTCTCCTCTTCACACCCTTTTCATTTCTGCTCTAAAGATCACCCACTTAGGCCGTTCATTTCATCTCTCCGGACTTTGACCCGCTGCCTAGTGACTATTGATTTTGTTTTTAGTAAGCGGCTGTGAATAAGTTGGTTCCCGCGACTTCGTTTTTATGGGCGCTGTAGAAAACTCGATATTACGATCATGATTAATTTTAATATGTACATTCATTTGGTCAGCTATGGGCTATTAGGCATGTGGTTGATTGAAGGTTTTTGTTGTTGAAAACCAAAAAACAGATTACAGAGATTTTAAATAGTTTACAGAGTAAGGGAACTTGAACGTGCCATGTTTGATGTGTGAAAAGGACAAACTCAAAGAGAGTTCCATAATATGGATGGACATAGCCTTGGTAGTTAGATAATTTCACTAATATCTTGTGTCAAAACTTTTACTGCCATGCATTATGAATTTGCATATTAAATGCAATTAACAACCTATCTATCTATCTATCTATCTATGCGATTTATATAGCGCCTCTTCAAGGGTTCTACTCAGAGGCGCTCCCGACCCAGGCCCGGTCGAAAACCAAACTTAGCCAGTGTGATAATTTGAGAAGTTGTTTCATGTTTCATCATAAAGACATAAATGTCATAAAGATGTTATGTGCATGGTCTGCTGGGAAGCCTTCTAGAGTCTAGACAATGTAATGGCATACGCAGAGATTATGCATCTATTGCTAACAGAGAGCAGCAATGGATTGGCTGTGAAATTTAGTAGAGGGAGAGCCAGAGGCAAGAGGAAGCAGAACAGGGGAGATAGAGGCAAAATGAATGGGATAAAGAGCAAAAGGATTTGCTCAACTGGGTCATTGTGCAAATCTAACAGACATGTTGTGTTCACGAGAGGTTATATTGTTTATATAAAATTCATTCATGCAACAAAAGGCACATACATCATTACACTTACCCATGGTCCATCACCAGAATCTAAGCATCTAAGTTGCTTATGTACATTTCCTTCTTGAATGTAATGTAGAAATGCTCCTTTGGTTCTGGTTTGTAGTGCATCCATTGACACAAATCCACTGTAAACAAGAACATGGATACAAGTCTCAGTGTGCTAATTAATATTCCAGTTAAGCATATCAGTTACTACTTGTAAATTTGCACATTGAAAAGTAAAGAAGTTAATGCCTATGTTTAGAATGAACTTTGCATGCTGTGCATGCTGTACATGATTTTGAAATCTCATATCAAAAGGCACTTATGAATTAAACTTCTCATGGATTTGAAAGTGTTCTGCGAACTGAACATTCAACTGGCATAAGTAAATATGCCATGAAATAAATGACAATTACTGTATGTTATAGATTTAGATTTATTGCTTTACACTATTTCTTAAATGGATACCATAAATTGAAATGCATGAATGATGAAGCAAAGCTTACCACAGTGTGTCAATTTTTCAAAATTGTCGATTTCAATCGGTGTGAAAGACATTAATCAGAAATGGAGAGACTGAACTGAAGCCTCATCACCTTCGTAGATTAAAACTGTATCTATATAGAAAGTCTTGGAAATAATCAAGCCTTTAGCTTCTGATTTCAGCTGTAGTATAAGCTGTAACTGCAATCCAATTACTTCTCGGCACGAAGTTAAATAAAACAAATTTACTGATAATTATGATCTGTTGGCAAACTCAAACAAATTTATCCGGCAACTGTACCTTCCAATAACAGATAATGTGCATCTATTTAAGAAACATTGACCATTAAGAGTAACAGAAACTCTGAAATTACGCTCGTGGGAACGTCAACCATATCTCAGAATCGAAGCAATCATAAGAACTTGTGATTTTCCCACACCACATAGGGAGGAGAAAGAACACACATACACACACCCACGCATACACACACACACACACACACACACACACACACACACATGGTAGCATGGAAGAGCCAATAAACTTCAAGCCTATGCTTCTGACAATATACTTCTGTGTATGCGTGGATGTACCTTCAATTGATGATGATTATGATGATGATCAGGAGGACGATGATGATGATGAGTTCTCTGCCTGAAGGCAGGTTAATTGGCTTTACGCCAATAAGAATGAGATGAGTGAGGTGGTTCCCATTGCCCTCCTCACAGACAATTGTTTGTGAGCAACAAGTCCAAGATCACTACGCAGTAGCTTAAGGTAGATTTGAACCTACAACCCTTCGGTGACAATGCGCCGAACTTACCGCTACACCACCACGTCCCATTCCATGTACCTTGCAGTGTAATAATTCCTGTACATGCATATAAATGTGCAATATAGGCCTGTTGGCATGAAGGTGTGCACCTAATGGGCTAGAAGTTTTCACATATGTAGGGCCTAAACGAATAAAAAAATGATTGGATTCATGCGTGAATGTATTTTATGCAGTTACTAGCTGGGGTACCCGGCGATGCTTGGGAATTTTAAGATCCAAACCGCTCACTGACATTCCCTCCCTCTCTTCCTCCGTCCCTCCCACCCTTCGTCCCTCCCTTAATACGTTCCTCCCACCCTCTCTCCCTCCCTCCCTTCCTACCTCCTTCCCAACCTCCTTCCCACAATCAATCCCTCTTTTCCTCCATCTCTCCCTTCCGCCCACCCTCCCTCCCACCCTTCAATTACCCACCTGATAAAATCAGTCTAAGATTATTTTCTGATTGCCTAGGTAGATAACTCATCATAGAAAATGCAAAACTGAATAAAGAAAAATTAATGTCACACATATAGTGAGAAAATGTGTTAAGATGGTATTTCCCCGTGTTTGGACCCACATTTGACCCACTTACCCACCTGATGAAATCAGTCTAAGATTATTTTCTGATTGCCTAGGTAGATAACTCATCATAGAAAATGCAAAACTGAATAAAGAAAAATTAATGTCACACATATAGTGAGAAAATGTGTTAAGATGGTATTTCCCCGTGTTTGGACCCACATTTGACCCACTTACCCACCTGATGAAATCAGTCTAAGATTATTTTCTGATTGCCTAGGTAGATAACTCATCATAGAAAATGCAAAACTGAATAAAGAAAAATTAATGTCACACATATAGTGAGAAAATATGAGAAATTGACATTTCCCCGTGTTTGGACCCACATTTGACCCACTTACCCACCTGATGAAATCAGTCTAAGATTATTTTCTGATTGCCTAGGTAGATAACTCATCATAGAAAATGCAAAACTGAATAAAGAAAAATTAATGTCACACATATAGTGAGAAAATATGAGAAATTGACATTTCCCCGTGTTTGGACCCACATTTGACCCACTTACCCACCTGATGAAATCAGTCTAAGATTATTTTCTGATTGCCTAGATAGATATCTCATCTTACAAAATGTAAAACTGAAAAAGGAAAACTTAATGTCACACACATAGTGAGAAAATATGAGAAATTGATATTTCCCCGTGTTTGGACCCACATTTGACCCACTTACCCACCTGATGAAATCAGTCTAAGATTATTTTCTGATTGCCTAGGTAGATAACTCATCATAGAAAATGCAAAACTGAATAAAGAAAAATTAATGTCACACATATAGTGAGAAAATATGAGAAATTGACATTTCCCCGTGTTTGGACCCACATTTGACCCACTTACCCACCTGATGAAATCAGTCTAAGATTATTTTCTCATTGCCTAGGTAGATAACTCATCATAGAAAATGCAAAACTGAATAAAGAAAAATTAATGTCACACATATAGTGAGAAAATATGAGAAATTGGCATTTCCCCGTGTTTGGACCCACATTTGACCCACTTACCCACCTGATGAAATCAGTCTAAGATTATTTTCTGATTGCCTAGATAGATATCTCATCTTACAAAATGTAAAACTGAAAAAGGAAAACTTAATGTCACACACATAGTGAGAAAATATGAGAAATTGATATTTCCCCGTGTTTGGACCCACATTTGACCCACTTACCCACCTGATAAAATCAGTCTAAGATTATTTTCTGATTGCCTAGGTAGATAACTCATCATAGAAAATGCAAAACTGAATAAAGAAAAATTAATGTCACACATATAGTGAGAAAATGTGTTAAGATGGTATTTCCCCGTGTTTGGACCCACATTTGACCCACTTACCCACCTGATGAAATCAGTCTAAGATTATTTTCTGATTGCCTAGGTAGATAACTCATCATAGAAAATGCAAAACTGAATAAAGAAAAATTAATGTCACACATATAGTGAGAAAATGTGTTAAGATGGTATTTCCCCGTGTTTGGACCCACATTTGACCCACTTACCCACCTGATGAAATCAGTCTAAGATTATTTTCTCATTGCCTAGGTAGATAACTCATCATAGAAAATGCAAAACTGAATAAAGAAAAATTAATGTCACACATATAGTGAGAAAATATGAGAAATTGACATTTCCCCGTGTTTGGACCCACATTTGACCCACTTACCCACCTGATGAAATCAGTCTAAGATTATTTTCTCATTGCCTAGGTAGATAACTCATCATAGAAAATGCAAAACCGAATAAAGAAAAATTAATGTAACACATATAGTGAGAAAATATGAGAAATTGACATTTCCCCGTGTTTGGACCCACATTTGACCCACTTACCCACCTGATGAAATCAGTCTAAGATTATTTTCTGATTGCCTAGGTAGATAACTCATCATAGAAAATGCAAAACCGAATAAAGAAAAATTAATGTCACACATATAGTGAGAAAATATGAGAAATTGACATTTCCCCGTGTTTGGACCCACATTTGACCCACTTACCCACCTGATGAAATCAGTCTAAGATTATTTTCTCATTTCCTAGGTAGATATCTCATCTTACAAAATGTAAAACCGAATAAAGAAAAATTAATGTCACACATATAGTGAGAAAATATGAGAAATTGACATTTCCCCGTGTTTGGACCCACATTTGACCCACTTACCCACCTGATGAAATCAGTCTAAGATTATTTTCTCATTTCCTAGGTAGATATCTCATCTTACAAAATGTAAAACCGAATAAAGAAAAATTTATGTCACACATATAGTGAGAAAATATGAGAAATTGACATTTCCCCGTGTTTGGACCCACATTTGACCCACTTACCCACCTGATGAAATCAGTCTAAGATTATTTTCTGATTGCTTAGGTAGATAACTCATTATAGAAAATGCAAAACTGAATAAAGAAAAATTAATGTCACACATATAGTGAGAAAATATGAGAAATTGACATTTCCCCGTGTTTGGACCCACATTTGACCCACTTACCCACCTGATGAAATCAGTCTAAGATTATTTTCTCATTGCCTAGGTAGATAACTCATCATAGAAAATGCAAAACTGAATAAAGAAAAATTAATGTCACACATATAGTGAGAAAATATGAGAAATTGACATTTCCCCGTGTTTGGACCCACATTTGACCCACTTACCCACCTGATGAAATCAGTCTAAGATTATTTTCTGATTGCCTAGGTAGATAACTCATCATAGAAAATGCAAAACCGAATAAAGAAAACTTAATGTCACACATATAGTGAGAAAATATGAGAAATTGACATTTCCCCGTGTTTGGACCCACATTTGACCCACTTACCCACCTGATGAAATCAGTCTAAGATTATTTTCTGATTGCCTAGATAGATATCTCATCTTACAAAATGTAAAACTGAAAAAGGAAAACTTAATGTCACACACATAGTGAGAAAATATGAGAAATTGATATTTCCCCGTGTTTGGACCCACATTTGACCCACTTACCCACCTGATAAAATCAGTCTAAGATTATTTTCTGATTGCCTAGGTAGATAACTCATCATAGAAAATGCAAAACTGAATAAAGAAAAATTAATGTCACACATATAGTGAGAAAATGTGTTAAGATGGTATTTCCCCGTGTTTGGACCCACATTTGACCCACTTACCCACCTGATGAAATCAGTCTAAGATTATTTTCTCATTGCCTAGGTAGATAACTCATCATAGAAAATGCAAAACCGAATAAAGAAACATTAATGTCACACATATAGTGAGAAAATATGAGAAATTGACATTTCCCCGTGTTTGGACCCACATTTGACCCACTTACCCACCTGATGAAATCAGTCTAAGATTATTTTCTGATTGCCTAGGTAGATAACTCATCATAGAAAATGCAAAACCGAATAAAGAAAAATTAATGTCACACATATAGTGAGAAAATATGAGAAATTGACATTTCCCCGTGTTTGGACCCACATTTGACCCACTTACCCACCTGATGAAATCAGTCTAAGATTATTTTCTGATTGCTTAGGTAGATAACTCATTATAGAAAATGCAAAACTGAATAAAGAAAAATTAATGTCACACATATAGTGAGAAAATATGAGAAATTGACATTTCCCCGTGTTTGGACCCACATTTGACCCACTTACCCACCTGATGAAATCAGTCTAAGATTATTTTCTGATTGCTTAGGTAGATAACTCATTATAGAAAATGCAAAACTGAAAAAGGAAAACTTAGTGTCACACACATAGTGAGAAAATATGAGAAATTGACATTTCCCCGTGTTTGGACCCACATTTGACCCACTTACCCACCTGATAAAATCAGTCTAAGGTTATTTTCTGATTGCCTAGGTCAATAACTGTTCACTAATGGTTCTTTGGTGAGAAATTCGTATGCAGATGTACGGTTATATGATGATTTTTCAATATGAATTTTACCTTCGGCTTTCCATACCGAATGTCTGAATATCGAACGTGAATATCAAACCAACTTGACGGAGGTTCTGGACACTCGGATCCTTCTCCTCAACTTGTCTTTGTTTCCAGTGTCTTCTTCATTTTGAGCAGCTTCAGGTCCTGTTTTATCACGTCCTCCAATCTTTTCTTCTGTCGTCCCGACTGCATCGACCATATACCTCCGCTTGCATGATTCTTCTGACACAGCTATCTTTTCTCATTACGTGTCCATACCACCTCAGCCTGGTCTCTCGTGCCTTGTCAGTGATGCCTGGAAAATCATGAAACTGATGGTACTCATCGCTCGCTTAACGACATCGTAATGCTACTCAGCTGTTCTTTATCTTTCTTGAAGCATTTTGTTAAAACTTGAGGCAACGTCGTAACATGCAGAATAGAAAGTTGGTGTTGATTAGATGTGATTTTAAGGTTAATGTGGTGTAGAAATGTTGAAATTGTTTTGGAGTAGTTTTCTTACAGGGTGATAGATGCGTTCGAATTGAATGAATGAATGAACATTTGCTTGACATTTCTGGTGACAGGTAGCAAATGTGCTGGAGTTTTCAAGTTAGATAATTGGATGATGATAATGCAGTGGTATGTAGAATTGAGCAATTACATCTGTCAAACTGTTTTGTGACAGATAACTGGACCGGACGGGAAGAACATCTACTCAGGTGAGCGAGAGTCGAATGGCAAGTACACGTTTGCGGCTCACATGGATGGCATCTACAAGTACTGTTTCAGCAACAAAATGTCAACAATGACACCGAAGATTGTCATGTTCAGCATGGATGTTGGCGACAAGCCAAAGACAGAGGTCGACAAAGATGCGGAAGGTTAGTTCAGCTACAGTTCATCTGTGACACTCGATATTTGCAACATGAAGCACTGTGCAGTTTGGAACTGTCCTTTTCAGACATTCATTTTGCAAGGTCTTCAGGTGATATGGTGCAGTTTGATTTTGAGGCTGAAATAGTTTAATTTTATTTTTGAATGTGATATAATAAATATAATAATATAAATAATCTTTTCTTTAATGAAATGCCTGCAAGGCGCACTGTGCTTTACATTTACAAGTTATGCAGTTATCTTAATTAAACTTAACAGACAGCTTTTCTATAACACGGCGCTAATAGCAACCTACAAAGCATATCTGCCCAACAGGGGCTCGAAACTGCTACCTCATGCACTCTTGGTCAGCGTGTTAACCATTACTCTACCGGGCCCCTAGAATAATTATTGATATGATGCGAATAGAATTATTATTGATATGATGTGGTTCGATTTTGAATGTAATGTTTTGGTTTGATGCTGGACCTGAAATGGTTTAATTTGCTTTTTAAGCTGAAATAGTGTGGTTAATGTTAGAATCTGATATGTTTTGGTTTGAGTTTGAAACTGAAATCCATGGTGTAGTTTAGTGATGTGAGCGTGAAATATTTCATTTGAAATATTTCATTTCTGACAGTTTTTTTTTAAATATTTCAACGCCAAAAAAACCGTTTTTTTACATCTATGTTTTTTTTACATCTTTAGTTGACGATGACAACAAAGATGATGACATGGACGATGATGAATAACAATGAGGAAATCTTGTAACTGACAGATTTTAGCAGTATAATTACTATTAATGAAGGTTCACTCTGTCTGACTGATAGTACTATAATACTATTTATGTTTGTGTTCTAAGTTCTATTCTTAGAACTTTTTGTAAAATTTTGTTTGCCGGATTATTATTATTGAGTCTAGTTGACCCATTTTTACGGCCGTGACCCAAATATTTTTGTAAAAAAATTTATTAAAATTTTTTTTTAATAATAAAAAAATTATAAATTTTTATAAATTTTTTAAAAAACTTAACAAAAAACCCATTTGTATTGACATAACAGAAAAGACGTCACACAAAATGAAATTAATAGGACTGTTTCTAAAGCAGTTTTAGGTGCAGACAGTCGGGAAATAGGCAGTTTATACTTGCTTAGAACACGTACTTTGTTGCAGCGTGCAAAAAAGACTAGTGGGGTATACTTTTTCGGATAGTCACAGCATAAAAATATTTTACCAAAATTAAAATATTTTCCGACCTACCTACCCAATTTTTTAGCTCTGTTACCGGAAACACAACATTTTTTAGGCCTAAATGTTAAGCATAACAATGAACAATAACATCTACTTTATTAGATCAAACTGTAATTTGTGACATTAATTTTGGTGAATAAAACATGTTTTTCAACATATAATGTAACTCTCATAAAAGTCATTCTTAAAAACAGGTAATTAGAAATAAATTGAGTATCTTGAGGATGGTCATCACTAACACAATAATGCATATAATATGTAATATGAGAAATAAACAAACTGTTATTATGGTTGTAATTAGTTGTAAAATGTAAAGAAAAAAATAATTTCAAATGTTTCAAAGAAAACTGAAATATTTCAAATAAAACTGAAATATTTCATTGAAATATTTCAACGCCAAAAAAACCATGTTTTTTTACATCTCTAGTGTAGTTTGATTTTGAAGTGCATGTTACTGGTTTTCATTTTGAGCTGAATAGCTGATAAGATTTGGTTTCGCTAGAGCTGAAATTGATAGTTTTTGTTGACATTGAGAAGCTGATGTAGTTTAGTTTGTTTAAATTGCAGCCACTCAGAACAAATTAGAGGAGATGATAAACGAACTTTCAACTGCACTTACTGGCGTCAAACATGAACAGGAATACATGGAAGTGCGCGAAAGAATTCACCGAGCAAGTGAGTTGTGATTGATGATCGATACAGTAGAGCTCTGCATGTCTTGTGATGCTGCAGAAACGTCCTTTGCAGCTCGATTTGATCTTCACTCTTTCCATTCATTTCTAGACTGATGATAATTAATCCATGCAGTAGACTTTATCTTCAGTGAATTGAGCAATGGATTGTTGACTAATCTAGTATTAAACAAGAGATTCAGTGCACTGTAGTATAGCCTAAGTACTGTGATTGTGGCACTGTAGAAATTCTGAGATGAGATTAAACAGAACCTCATGTGCAGAACTGTGCACTGTTACAAAGTTGCAGTATGTTCGAACGTTGAATTAATTTGGAGTCTATGTCCTTGGCCATTTGCTATGAGGATCCGAAATGTAACATCAATTAAACGGAGGTTTATAGCATCACCATGCTCTTGTACACACCATGAACTTAATGAACTTGACTTGTACGTCAGCAATAGCTTTGTTTAGCTGTCAGATATGTATTTGCACTTGTTATAGCGCCCCTTCAAGCTCTCTCTACTCAGAGGCGCTCTCGAATGCAGAGCGGACACTTAGAGTTTCACGCCGAAGCACTGATCAATTGTGAGTGAAGGACTTGCCCAAGGTCCTTACTCGGTGAGGTGGATTCGAACCTCGAACCTTCCGGCTCTAAGGCAACTACACCACCACTACACCACCGCACCCCACCATGCTCTTGAACAGTCATCATTTTCTTCCATCTGTTTTATTTATATAGATTAAATTTGTGTTTTTCCATTATTTCAGTCAATGACAACACAAATTCTCGTGTTGTTCTCTGGTCGTTCTTTGAGGCGCTCGTTCTCGTTGCGATGACGCTTGGTCAGGTCTACTACTTAAAACGGTTCTTTGAGGTTCGTCGGGTCATCTGAGGAGGAGTCCACGTCGACAGGACAAATTCATAATTTCCTCCAACTGATTTAAGTTAAATTTTTCTGGAGAACTTTATTTTGAGCTCTTGACGAGACTGACGTGAAAACATCACAGTTGGTTTGGGTTCTTGGTTTGGCTGCGTTGTTTTGTTGTTAGTAAAAGTAATTCCTGGATCTGCTGTTGAACTGTGTGTGTGTGTGTGCATGTGTGTGTGTCGTTTGTGTTTGTGTGAGGTTGAATGCTTTCCAGATCAGCTTCAATAGTTTATCATAAATAATTTTCTGAACTCGATACACGTATATCAATGGACCGGTGCAGTGCCACAGATCATCGCTTTCCTTCAGTACAACGTAGGGCGTTGGATTTGTAAACACTCAACGACGGTAGACATCCGTTTCAGGAATAGATTTACAGATATGGATAATTATCAGAATATGTTTGTTTTCTGGGAATAAAATCGTAAACAATAATTGTCTTAACATGTTTCATTTGTATTGCTACGTAATGGTACGTATACGTCGTATAGGTGCTAAAAAGGCATACATACCATTTTGTTGCGAATGCTCTACAGACACTTGACCTTCATCATGGTTTTGTGTTGTTTGAGCTGCTGTGCTATTGGAAGGTTTTTTATTGATTATATGTATATGTACATACGTATGTATGTATCAGAGCAAAAGGCATTTCACGTTCACCTCAGGCAGACTTTTTCGGAATAAGCGGGTGCTTGATGATTGAGTGCTTACTGTCGATCAAGTGGTATTCAAATCGCCGCCAGAGCAGAGATTTGCTTTAAGATTTACCTACCTGCATCCCTAGCCAATTCAACTAAAATGAGTTCACTGACTTTAGACTGTTGGTGGGAAGATAAGATGGCAAGGGAGAGGACTGGCCACTCGCACTCGTATGCTGAGACTAAGAAAATGAAGTTGCTAACACACTCATACCCATATTTGACTTAGAGTTAGCTTAAATTACTGCTCTTCTCGCTTTCTTCTTTCATAATCTTGCATTACACACATAGCAATGATGAAATCTGTTGAGCAGGAATTCAACACCTGATTTAAACATTCCTGGCTTCTTACTCACATACATAATTATTAATAATCTTTATAGTTAAGAAAGGTCTTGTATGTTCATTTTTTATTTCTCTTCTGACCTTTGAAGACTCCAGCCATAGCAACATTTTGAGCGATTTCATATTATATATGAATACAAAAACCTGATGTGCACCTCAATCAGTTTGCGTTGATTAGCCTTGATCTAGCCTACACCTGACAGTTTCCAAAATGGTAGACTCTTGATATAACATAAAATGCAGGCTTCTGAAAATTTCAATACAACGTGCAAACATATCAAAATACAAAATAGCACAATTACAGCCAAATCTGAGATAGGTCGGTTACAAGGTACCTCACATAATTATTATTTGATGATTTCACATGAACTGATCCAATGATCCATTTTAAACATGCTAGAAATGCATTGAAGTTCAATGGAATCTTAATGTTATTTTATATTTATTTTCACAGCAACAAATCGTAGCAAAGCTGTAACTAAAGTTCAGCAAGATTTTAGATCCATGTCAGGATTTGTGTTGTACAAAATCTTTTTGTTAAAATTAAGCAAATTAACTGCAATGCTTAGGGTTGTGGCAGTTGCATGTAACAGCACCATGATTCAACTATCTGGCAAATTTTATATATTAATTAGATACATCAAAATGGATGGATTAACATCTATCCATCTCAGTAGTATGTATAATTGATGAAGAATGTCATGTGTTAGGTGGCCATGTTAATTCTGTTGTGGAGGAGTTGGAGCAATGTTTGATGGAAAATCATCGGCTGTCGTCGTAGGTCGACTTCTCGAACCTGAATAAAACAAACACACATTGTCTTGCAATCTAATATCTTCTAAGCATTCAATTTTCAATTAGTTTCATCGTTTACAAGTTGTGAGTTACAGATCTCATTATAGTGGTGAGTAGCCATTGAGAAAGACGAAGCATTGCAGCATGATCATATTTACATGGGCAGGGTCGGTTTTAGGCATAGTGGAGCAGACAGCTGCCCTGAGCGCCACAATAACTGGAATCTAAATGTCGTGTGCGCAGTGTGACCGGTCACTACAGGTCAATTATACGAAAATTGTAAACACATAACGTGCGAGTCTTAAGTTTGTGAAGTTTTGACAGTTACAATCAATCAATAAATTACGGAATTTTAATTACCTCTAAACCATTAATATTCTACTCACCTGGTATTTCAATATAAGTATCTTCATCTTCTGTGTAACTGAACTGTTGCATGTTGATGTAACTATGAGACTCTTCTGAAAGCACAGCAGAAATATAATAGTATTACAATAAGAACCACTAAAAGTTTGCAGATAAGCAAACATGCTCAGATAAGTAGAAGTCAGTCGCCAATGGCAGTCTCTTGCACACACATGAGAGATGACATCATGCTTGAGAGTTCTTGGTTCGTGTATGTAAGAATGCTTCAATTCTGAAATGACACGTTTCACCATGTGAAAAGTGGAAGTAAGGATAAAAGCAAACCTACAGTCATCTTAAAAGCATGAAGACTGACCATACAACAATTAGATTGCTTTGGGTTGATGCTGAAGAATTTCTAAACAATGGTGCAAAGACAAATTGTTACCTTTCCTCAGGGCTGAAAGTGATTTTGAAAAGTTGCCGGGTCTCACTTTGGCGGACGAGCACGCCCTTGGCCCATAAATTTTTCTGACGACGTTTTTCATATGGTCATTTGCCCAAGATTACCGAAAATTCTACCATTTTTACCTACTTTTGGCACCTGACGGCCTGTTTTGCGACCCGGCTGAGACCCGGCAACAGCAGGTCTCGGAAATCGATGCCGGGTCTCGGACCCTGACCGACCCGGCTCACTTCCAGCCCTGCCTTTCTTCTCTACTCTTCATAAAAAAGAGTACTAATACCTTGTCACTAATACCTGTGAGATAATAATAGCCTGCAACGTGAAATCATGCCTTACCTGATTCTCTCACTTACTTGTTATGTGTCGTTGTTTTGCCCCTTCAGGAGAAAATTTTGAAGCTGAAAAGCAGAAATACTTTGGAATTGAGATACACAAAAGAAATAAACCAGGATGATACAGACACAATACCAAGATAAAAGATTCTAAATAAGTCTTGGAACAAATAAATAAACCAGCACGATTTAATTTCTGCTTGACACAGATTTTCTAAATTACGATATTGTCGTCCTTGCGTGGATCAGTTATACAGCAATGCAAAGCAGTAGTTCTGAAGGTGCATGAAAGTTGAAAGGCAGCATAGAAACATGCTTTTATATCACACTACAGTCGGATATTTGTCATGCACCTATAATGACGCAGCTCTAACAGTTTGCAAATAATTTTTTAAAGATATGATGGTGCTACTTCTGTTTTCATCATACAGATCAACAAAGTAGCCGTGTTTTTCCAAGTGAGTTGCAGCAAAGCAGTTTCTTGTATAATTCCATTCAAAGGTTTGGTGAATTGAACCAAATTCTATTAAGATTGTACAGAAAATAAGTAGCCTAGTCAGTTGTATTAAAAAAGTACTTGCATAGCAGCTGATAATAAGTCAGTTCAAAACACTTCTGCAGGGATCAACACTTTAAAAGTTGCGTTAAATTATAGCGACTGCTAAATTATAGGAACAGGCATGGTCTATTGAGTATGCTCAAACCTACCATCGTTGAATCATGCATAGACCTGCACAGTTAACTTTTGGCTATACTGCTTTGCTGTGGTACTTACAGTTAGACAGAGTAGGCTACTTACTGCTGGATGCAGCTGATATCTGTGGTGCATTCAGATAGTTGTGAATTGGCTGAACACTGCTTAACTCTTCTGGACTGAAAGGAACAGTTTCTACAATTTAGAAAACTAATATTAGTTTCACACAATTATTATTATTATGATGACGACGACGATGCTGATGATGACAATTAACAATCCTCTAGTGGAATAGTCAGGTATCTTATGTGAACTTTGAGCAACAAAACTATAATTTGCTATGGCAGGTCTTGCTCATGGGCGGAGTGTATCAGGGGCTAGGGGGGGGCTAAGTTAAATTAATTTTTTTACCATAAAAATTGTATCTTTTTCGGGCTTAGCCCCCCCCCCCCTAAGAAGGCCCAGACTCGGGGTTAGCCCCTCCAAGAATGGAAACCAAACTCTGCCCATGGTCTTGCTTATAGGATCACATTGAAAACTGAATGGTAATAAAAAGAAACTATGTTCTAAAACACTAAACAATGGGAAGTACAGTAAAGCGATGTCAACGACAACTCACCACTCAGCTGTCTCGTAGCTAAAGCGTGCGGTGTGTTGATGTAATAATGAGATGGCTGTGAAGATCCAGTTGAACTTCCAACATTTCCTGACACAGTTCCTACAAGTTTAAAGCAATGTGATGCTATATCATTTCAGTTCTGTACATCATGTAGCTTCTCTACTCTCACCTGTAGAACTTCATTGCATTATAATTTATGAAAACTGCAATCGTTCAGAATTCTCTGGCTAGAGCCATCATAGCCACTAAATCACAACACACACGTGCACACCCACACACACATTTTACATTCATTGCACTGTCATCTGCTAATCTTTGAGTTGAGCAAAGGTCATAATTATTGTCCATAAGTTATAAGTTTCACAGATCAGCTGGACAATCTCAGGCACATACACAGTATTACACAAAAACACACATTTTGCATTCATTGCACTGTCATCTACAAGTTGATCAAAGCTCATATTGTCCCTAAGTTATAAGTTTCACAGATCAGCTGGACAATCTCAGCTCTTTGCTCACACATTACACCAGCAAATAGTGCATCCACATGATACTCCTGCAGCTGTGCCCAGCAACATAACTGTATTGCGTGTTTTTCAATAGCTGGTTGAAGCTTTAAAATCCACTGCAATAATAATTTGTGAATTCCATAGGTCCTTTCTGTCTTTCAAGTCGAGACTAAAGACTCTTTCAACTTACTTACTCTCCATAGACTGATTCTCTAGCTTTCTGATCAGTTAGGATCAATTAGGATGTCAAGTGTGCTTCTCGTGGATTATGATATTTTTTGTGATTTCACTCTAAGCAACAATCGATTGTTGCTTTTTGCATTGTGATAACGACATAATAGAAGTCATATGGACAATGTATTTTGGCAAGTTGCTGTTGTTGCTGCAAGGTATTCTTGTTTTGTGGCAACAAAGTCTAGTGTTGCAAGACTGTAATGGTATCACAAAGCAATCGTTTAGAGAAAGAGAGAGAAAGGGAACACTGACTATTAATGTTTGTCTTCAATGTATTTTCAACAACGTTGCCACCGTTTACATTCACATAATCAGACGACGACGAACCTGTCCAACAAACAGTCAAACCAAAAGAATTTAAGACATGGAAGAATATGAACATGGCAATGCTGTTAGAAAAATATGAAAATGCCCTGTGGATCTCATCAAAGTAGTAAAAGCAGCCATAGCAGCTATCAAGTGCTTGAAAGTTAGCATTCCCCCCACGTTCCCACCCACTTCAAACCTTGAGTGTACTGACTTTAAAGACAAGTTTGCTAAATTAATAGACACAGATCTTTCAACCAAGACATTGATTTGAACCACCAACCTCTTGGTTTAGAGCAACCATGCTACACACTATAGTAGAATTCACCTCATGTCATAAATTACTGTGTTTACCTTGTCTATCTGATTAGAAACCTTAGGAACTCGTGCTCAAATCACACACAGAATGATCTCTGTTCTCTGCACACATCTGCTCTACAGATATTCAAAGCAAAAATCACACACAGAACGTAAGTAGCCAGTACAATATGTATGTTCTCTTCATCCATCTATATATAATTGCCATTATTATTATATTATTATCTATTCTACAGTTATATTCAAAGTGCAACAACTGACCGGAGCAGTTGATTGGTTGCGCTGAACGACCAACCAACTTCACAAACAAATCCATCGCTTCTGATAAACAGTTGACAGGACGATTGCTCTGCCAACAAAATACACACAGCTTATCAATACATTGCATGACATCTATACACATTTATACATTTTCAATCTGCTGCTGAACAAATCCTATTTACTTCCATCTGACAACATTTGTAAAGCACCAATGTTTCAAGTGGGACTCCTGACAAAACCAATGATGTTACTGTTGAATAATACAGACTTCATCCACTTGTAAACCGGTGTAAGGGAGAAGCTGAGGAGTGACTACAGCTCTTAGACTCAACTTGTTAAAGCTTCTGAACTGAAATTTAGTTTACATACATATAATTACTTGCTTGTAATTTATATTATGTGAAAACATGCAAAGATAGGCGTACAATAGCATTATTACCATAAACAGCCATACTGTAACAACGTAAATGTTTGTTGGCCAGTTCTGCTGCCACCAGACTAGACAACTGAAATTAAATTCTTACCAATGCTAGTACAACAAACAATTTGGGGTCATTTCAAGATCAACAACTGATTTAGCAATACACAGTAATACAGCGCATCGAAGGAAAGCAGGAAATAACCTTGTGTTCAATTTCAAGCCGAAAGCCATCTGGAGTGTTCAGTAGAAGATAGTGCTTGAAACTAACAGACAAACAAACAAACAAAATGAAAGGAAACATTTTAATATAATCTAAACAATTTAATACATTTGCAGCTTAAAATATTAAGGTTAATTCTAAATACTAAATAGTTCAATAATGAATGTAGCACCATATACACTTGGCAACATTACATAAGAGCCAGTAAAAAAGATACAAATCTTTAATGCACACACGAAAAGGGCTAAGTTAAGAAAATCCACCGCAATCACTTTCCTAGTGTAAATGTAGACCTGTGCCTAAAACGGATCACAAGCTTGAAGTAGCATAATCAACTGTATGTTATCCTATTCAATAATAAGCAGGTTCACCATCTCAGTGACCTTTCGCGTGCTCAGTGGTCAAGGTCAATGCTACGATAGATGGTGGATATACCAAAAGTTCGGAAACTGAAAGACTCGCGCATTGCGAATTTGCAATTTTTATATAATCCACCATCTATCATAATTATTATTGATTTTGACCACTGCGCACACGAAAGGTCACTGAGATGGTGAACCCGCTTATTAGATGGCATAATTGCAACACAGATCTGTGCCATTTGCAGTTGGTTGAATTGAAAGAAGTGACTGGTTGAGGAAACACAAATAAGCATGAAGCTGACCATCATGTCCATGCATAACAAGTAAGCATGGCTGACCATCATGTCCACGCATAACAAGTAAGCATGGCTGACCATCATGTCCATGCATAACAAGTAAGCATGGCTGACCATCATGTCCATGCATAACAAGTAAGCATGGCTGACCATCATGTCCATGCATAACAAGTAAGCATGGCTGACCATCATGTCCATGCATAACAAGTAAGCATGGCTGACCATCATGTCCATGCATAACAAGTAAGCATGGCTGACCATCATGTCCATGCATAACAAGTAAGCATGGCTGACCATCATGTCCATGCATAACAAGTAAGCATGGCTGACCATCATGTCCATGCATAACAAGTAAGCATGGCTGACCATCATGTCCATGCATAACAAGTAAGCATGGCTGACCATCATGTCCATGCATAACAAGTAAGCATGGCTGACCATCATGTCCATGCATAACAAGTAAGCATGGCTGACCATCATGTCCATGCATAACAAGTAAGCATGGCTGACCATCATGTCCATGTTCAGTACACAATAATTATTGGCTGCATCCATTGCATCTTACCAATCTGTTCCCTTTCGATACGTGATCACATATTTTCCTGTGCTTTCAAAGCTCGGATGTGACCGCATCAGAACGCTACCTGTCGACCGACTCAACATTTGCTCTGCATCTTCTCGTGTCGCCAACTCCACAAACCATCTGCAACATCATATAAGGAAAATATGCAAAGAGATCCTCTACCACAGAGGTGTCAAACTTTTTTTAGTGGCGGGCCAGTGTGAACATCTTCTAACAAGCGGCGGGCAGGGTGTCGAAGCTCCTGTACAGTTAATTATGAGAAGACCTTGAGAAATAAAAAGTTTAACAGTTTTACTTGGCCAAGGAGACATGACTTAAAACTGACGTGGATCTTGAAGGGTATAGCTGCTATAACACTATAGCCTAAACATATATGCGTCATTGATGCATAATGTTTCGGGTCACTTACATCTTGCTCTCTTTGGTTTTGATGTAGCTGTGCTCAGAACATGTTAATCAGTTCACTGCTTTTGTGGTTCTTTTCTTTATTGCAATATGCACTCCTATCATCATTGTTGCGAGCTGCTGTCCTAGATCTCACCTGTCAACTTTGATGTTTACCCAAGCATTAAAAGTCTTTCTTGAGAACATGCCATTCACAATAGCCCTCCGCTTATGAGAGCAAACTAATATAATATGCTAAACGTCGCTTTTCTTTGATTCACCACAAAAGACTCAACAGAGCTATGATCATATTATATGATCAAGGTGGCAAGTCACTTGTGAAGAGGACCTGTGATTACAATAACAAAACATTGCAACTATACATAATTATGGGTCAGCTTTGTGCTGTTGCTACTGCACGAAAGCAGATCATCCCAATCCCAATGCGCTCTTCTCAAGCGTTGGACCATCCTGAAACAACAAGCTTCCATTGCAAGATGTTTCCTTTGAATTCACATTAATGATTAAACGTACATTGTCGAGTGCTGGTTAGTTCAGTTAAAGAAGTACAAAGTGAGAGGTATTTTAAAGATGTCTTCATAAGCAGAAAGTAAACGTAAATTCCGCAATGCTTTGGTTCCATGTTCAAGTGGTCAGCTCAGGGACCATGGGAAATTAAATAAATGCCTCCTTCCTCCCATATTCTCCACTCTCGTTTCTTTCTTTATTGACGCTAACTAAACAGTAAAAATCATATAGGAAGTATTTGAACCTTGCTCTACTTACTGCGGTAAGTGCTTGTTTGCACTCGGATCAATGTAGAAAAGATGAGACTAAAACAGCAGCACAAAGCAATACAACTGTATTACATATTGCCATGTGTTTGATATTGCCATGTATTACATAATTATTGTCCAGTATTTGATATTGCCATGTATTACATATTGTCCTGTATTTGATATTGCCATGTATTACATATTGTCCTGTATTTGATATTGCCATGTATTACATATTGTCCTGTATTTGATATTGCCATGTATTACATATTGCCATGTGTTTGATATTGCCATGTATTACATATTGCCCTGTACGTATTTGATAATTTTGCCATGTATTACATATTTCCCTGTATTTGATAATTTTGCCATGTATTACATATTGCACTGCATTTGATCATTTTGCCATGTATTACATATTGCACTGTACGTATTTGATATTGCCATGTATTACATATTGCTCTGTATTTGATATTGCCATGTATTACATATTGCCATGTGTTTGATATTGCCATGTATTACATATTGCCCTGTACGTATTTGATAATTTTGCCATGTATTACATATTGCCCTGTATTTGATATTGCCATGTATTACATATTGCCATGTATTAGTGATGCAATCTGGAAAAATTGGGTTTATGTTGGAGAACTAATATTCACAAGTAAAACTATATATAAAATGCTATACACATGCGAATCTGGTGTCCAGCACGATCTTTTCAGGGATAGGCTGATCAATTTGATCTGAACTCTAGTCCCTTGATCATGGGCAACTGCCTTATTTGATCATTATACCAATGCTTTAAAAAGCATAAGCTTACACCTGTATATTAATAGGCTAGTTACATATATAATATATATATATATAAAATCATGAATGCCCTAATACATATGCACATACCAATATTAATTTTAAGGAAGTAATCTTACCAGTTTGTTGACTGTTGCCTTCGACATGATATTCCTGCCTTGCAATATGGAATAAACTGTAGCATACATGTAAGATGAAAGCAGAGTTAGTCATGCGTAGCCGTACAGGTCTCAGTTCCTCTTGTCACGTGATCTGTATGAATCGTGCGACTGCCATTAGCCTAGAACTTCCACTTCATAAACCACACACACCCTGCACATAGCATACAATTATGCTAATAAAACCTACTCAAAGCATTTATCTATGTAGGCAGGCATGCATAGCCGAATAAAAAAAAGACAGTTGGACGTTTTATGATGCAAGATAGGCTAACCTGCAGTACAAAGCAGTGGGGCATGACAAGATTCTGTTTCCTTGAAAGGATCTAGACAATTTCTTCCTATTTCCATTTTTTATACGACCTGTGAGATCTCCAGCGTCTCTCCCTCCTTCCCCTCTTTCTCCTCTCCTCTCCATCCCAACCTCCCTACCTTCCTCTCCCTCCTCTCCCTCCCAATTACTCTTTATTGTCGTCATCATCGATGGTCATCGTTGGTCAGGTTTTTTTACAAAATATTCTGATCCTCTTATGTGCTTGAAATTTTTGCAACGCTCACAAGTAAAGTGTTGTATCTTTTCTTTGATGCATACAATAATTATAAAAGGTCATTGTATACAATACAACAGCATTTATACACTTGCCACATTGTAGCTTTGCAAATAGTTGCGCTATAGTAAGCATAGGTTTTGTAGCGCTAACGTATTTTGGTTGGACTGAAACCGAAAGTTATCGCTCTTATTAAAATGTGATAACCGAAATGTTTCGTGTTTTGCTACAATAACTTATTATTATCTGATTGAATTATGTGTTAGTAGTGGCCTAATATAATGGGTAAAAGGAAACATAGAAGCTATTCCTCAGACGATGAAAAGAGGAAAAGAAGTTGTTCGTCATCGATAACAACATCTTCGTCTGCGGATGCTATGGAACATCATGCAACTGACAGGTTTACAAACTTGTCTAAAACGACATTATTATTATCGAGTGTATGCTACAATGCTTTTGCAATGTTTTATTAGAATCAGTCTTTGACTGGTGGCGTGGGGCTCAGGTTAATCACAATAAAGAAGTTGCTAGTTTTGATAAAAATAATTATTTACAATTTTTATTGTGATTGCGCAGAAAACCTTTAAGCAGTTCAAGCTATATTGGTTGTGAAACTGCAAAATACATTCGCGTTTCACCACAGTGCACACTGTTCAAAATCTTGTTATGCCATGTAGCCTGTAATTGAAAGTTAAAGATACTGCTGTTAATTGTGCACATTTTAGGCGAAAATCGACCGAGAGCGAAGAAAAGAAGAAAAGGAAGAAAAAGAAAGCGAAGAAAGAACATAAGAAGAGCAAGAAGCACAAAAGTCACAAAAGTAAGCGGAGTCATCACTCTTCGCCGGAATGCTTTGGTCCGTTGCCTTCAACTTCTTCTCCTGCTGGAACTTCGGAGTCAAAGAAATCTGAGCGAGGTATTTTCCTTCGTATGATGTCTCAGACTTCCTTGTGCTTTATTTACGTAATCTATTTATTATATACCATTGCTTTCCTTTTTTCAACTGTGGGTAAATGCATGCAGATATATAATTATTTTCATTATTTATATATATATATATTTGTATACATATAGATTATAAATTCTTTGTTCTAACCTAATGATAAATTAATTGGGATCCAATCAGTGATAACCATATTCCTTGACCCACAAGGACGATCAAGGGTCATGTGGGGTACACTGTGGGACAGCAGTTCGCATAGGTATGTAGCTGACTGGGGTCAATTGCCCATGTTGCACCAACATAGGTTTGGTGAAATTGCGTGGGTTTATATCTGGCTTTTATATGTATATACCGTTGTGTAGTTGATGAGGTTGCGACGCGTGATGAGCGAGTGATGAAGATGCCGATAACGAAAGAACAATGGGAAAAGGAACGAAATACGATACGACATGTTTTCGATCCAGAGACAGGAAGAAACAGGTTTATAAAATAATCTAATCTTTATTTAAAGCAGATGTTTGTTAAATCTGATCTTTCTTTAACTCTGATCTTTCAATGAAAAAACATGCCAATTTAGAAACTACTCATGTGCATTTCAATGCAAGGGATATGCAAAAGCATTTAAACTCTGTGCCTTCTCACGAGTTGGGCCATCATTTAGGAACAGTTCTCCAGAGGCGTATGTACTGTTTCGTTATTTACCTCTGCCTCCACTAGCATTTTTGCATACGTTAAGCCATTAATATTTAGATGCGTTGGATGTCCATTGGCCATATGTGCAGAGAGTAATTCTGAGCGGTGATTAGAACTTAGAAGGTACTATTTTAAGTACCTTGAAACATACACAGTATGTATGTATGTGCACTTGTTATAGCGCCCCTTCAAGCTCTCTACTCAGAGGCGCTCCCGATGCAGAGCGGACACTGCATCGAAGTTTCACGCCGAAGCGCTGAGCAATTGTAAGTGAAGGACTTGCCCAAGGTCCTTACGCCGGGAGGTGGATTCGAACCTCGGACCTTCCGGCTCCAAGGCAACGACGCCACCACTAGACCACCGCGCCCCACACACATGCGTGCACACACACGCACACACACACACACAGATATGCATTGCATACGTGTTAATTTATGCTCAGTTCCTGAAAGCTTGATTTCTGTTTTCTGTTGGTCGATGCCTTTGTGCATAATATTATGATACTGCCAGTGTTGTAAAAGGTGTTGATTAATGGGTGCATTGAGCACCTCTGTTTTGTTTTGCTCTTTGAGCAATACTATATAAATGTGTTCAATTACAATGCTATGTAAATGTGTTCAATTACAATGCCTTTGTAGGTTGGTTCGAGGAAGTGGAGAAATCTTAGAGGAGATTGTGTCAAAGAAGCGTCATGCAGAAATTAACAAGGTTAGTAACTTCAACTGCAAGTCATAAACGTCTTCACTGAATTTGACTATGTTTCCATGACTGAATTTCCAGGTTATCAGATTTCCATGTCCGTGGTCCCACTTTTAGTCCTGTCATGTCCAAGCTTTGTCTGTTTGGTAGGAAGCCATGAATGAGAAAAAAATATATACTTCATCTTTGATTATAATCTAAAATGCACAATATTTGATTACAATCTGTAAGAAATTTATGGCTGCCAGAGCTGTTGATGTGAAGTGTTGTTGATCTCCAGCCGATAGACCTGACCCATAGCTTTGTACTATTAATGATAATTAACGAAGCACTGTTAAGTTTGCACCTCTGATTATTTTATCTTAGAGTAGAGTTACATAAGACTTCAGGTTGTTGGTAAATGGATGTCGATGATAAATACTTGTCATAATTGAGTTATCATAAACAAGTTGGAACTTCATCTTGTTTATTTATCTTCTGTTATTTGCTACTTTGGCCTTCATTTGTTTATCTTATTAACTTATTTATTTCTTGTTTTTGTTTTGTAGCAAGCTACATTTGGCGACGGCCTTTTCTATCAATTCAAAGCCGGTTTATCGAGCAAATCAACGACAAAGTGACAGAATTTGAACGAAAGTAATCAGTTCGTCAGAGTTTGAAAATGCAGTGGAATCAGTGATGTCACTGTTTGTCCAGCATAATGTTTTCAAATCAGTAAAGCGAACTTTACGCATTGCCGCAATGATGCTGTAGAAAGATGGTAGATGCGATTCGATGGCATTTTCAGACAGCCATGATGAATGGGCCACAGTTGTCCAGAATTGTAATGTCAACCAGTGAGAAGCTTTGGACCCAATTTGGAGCACATGAACGTCAGACACTGCCCCTCATGACAATGCAGAGCAGTCCCTAGAGCTGACCTACATAACCAAGTCTTGCTTATGAATTGATATCATTTTCAAGCATCGACTTTGTCAATTAATGTCTGAGGTGACTGAACTTTAGCGAACTGCTTTTTCAACAACAAAGACGTGATCAATAAATGACTTTTTTTCTCTTACATAGATTTATTTATTTACTGAAAATTTGATATAGCGCTTCTTCAAGGTTACGACTCAGGAGCGCTCCCAGTCCAACCCTGGTCGAATAAGACAGTCTTGAGAGGAGAAAGAAATGAAGTAGAAGTAGAAAGGTCAATAGGTATTTGATGAAGGATAACAGGGAGCTCATTCCAGGTTGCAGATATGTGCAGTTGAAACATGATATTACCAATTTGCTGTCACTTGGGGCATGGTGGTGTAGTGTCTTGCAGGTTGCAGGTTCGAATTCACCTGAAGCTGCCGCCTAGGGACCTTGGGCAAGTTCTTCACTCGCAATTATTGCTCAGCACTTCGGCATGAAACTCCATTCAGTGTCTTCGCTGAGGTCGGGAGCGCTTCTGAGTAGCTATCTTGAAGGGCTCTATAACAAGTGCACATACATGCATACACACAGCTTTAGCATAGAAGATTTATCAAGTCATTAAAATTAAGAGTTTGATGCATTTCAATTAAATCTATTGTTCCCGTATATAATTAAATATAAAATGTATTAAATCAAAGTTCCACATTGCACTGCAACCATATCAAAATGTAATCTTTGCACAATTATTCTATTATTTCAGTGCTGATAAAAAAAGTGGTTTAAGATTTCAATATATAAAAAATTACCATTTCAGTCACTTTAACAAGAATAGGCAGTATGAGAATTGTGGAAAAATAACTGGGGGGTTGGCCTATGATAAACTTGAAATTGGGGTATGAAAAACATACTTTAACATGGGGCTCTAAGAAATACTGGGGGGTTGAACCCCCCCCCCCAACCCCCCGGCAATTCTCACCCTGAGAATAGGCACCATTCTTAGATATGCACTTCATAACCTCCCATTTTCACAAAAAGTTATTCTATGTTGGCAACATCATAAAACGTATAGATTTCTCGAGGAAAGGTCAATTGACTCAATTGCAGGACAAGTGACTTGAGAACATATTGTGATAATTCATTTCACTCTCAACGTTAGATGTCGCCCCACTTAAAATTTTGTTTCCAATGGTAAAGATATTTTGAACGTCTAAAGGCATTTTTTTGCAAACATAATTATTCGTCAATCTGTCATCATATATGTACTTAATTGAATGCTTTTATTTTGTAAATAATATGTGAAATTTTACTAATTCCGATTATCGCTCAAAAACTTGTACAAGGCGGTTGAAGAAGAAGATTCCGGTCCTGTGTGTAGACGGTCGTTGAAGCGGCGGCAGCTCGAGGCCAGCGCTATTCGTCCATGGACTGACACTTGAGACGGAGGTAAACATTGCATTATCGACTGCTTCAACTGTTATGAAATTTGTTGATTTTATACATTATTTCTTATAAAATTTCGTCTCTTGGCTATTATGATGATTCATTAATTAATCGACACGTACGTTCAAATGATTTTTTCGTTTTGTGTCAGTGTGACAATTATAATACACTTTGAGCAATAATTAACACCAGCTGAGGATCTCGTCAAGACGTCAATTTCGGGCGATCATGTACTATCAGAGGGCGAAAAATACACAGTGTCTTTTGCTAGTCCAAGCGGCGTTGAGACATGGACCCACCAATCCACCAGAATTTCTAATGGCAACACTAATCCTAACCGACCCTCACGACGCCTAACCTGAACCTAACCAACACTCACGAAAAAGAATACCCTCTGTATTTTTCTATGCAGCAATGACAACGCTGACGGCACTGCAAAAATAAATAAGTAATTTTCGCCCCTGAATGTATTCGTATATTGATTATATGAAATTTTACTAATTCCGATTATCGCTCAAAAACTTGTACAAGGCGGTTGAAGAAGAAGATTCCGGTCCTGTGTGTAGACGGTCGTTGAAGCGGGACCTTGGTATTATTTTAGATCAAGAGCTGACTTTCACTCGGCATATAAACCTTCTATGCCGAAGCTGTTACTACCAGTTGCGTCAACTTAAGGTGGTCTCACGCTCTCTGTCTTTTAGTGCTGCCTCTACTCTTGTTCACTCTTTCGTAGTTTCTCGCCTTGACTACTGCAGCACCCTCTATTATGGACTACCAGCTGGCCGGATTGACTGCCTGGAACGAGTCCTCCGCTCTGCGGCGCGACTTGTTGGTCATATCCCAAAATATGGCCATGTCTCATCTTATATGCGGGATATCTTACACTGGCTCCCTTCTAAACAGCGGATTGCATACAGGGTCTGTGCCTTGGTTAGGCGGTGCATTGAAGGACTAGCTCCACCATATCTTCGAGAACTCTGCTGTTCCACCTTAGGAGTTCAGCGTCGATCCACCCTTCGATCGGCGAACCAAATTGAGCTTCTGGTTCCTCGCGCGCGGACTGCTATGCGACAGCGTTGTTCATTCTCAGTTGCTGGTCCTATCACCTGGAATGGTCTTCCTGTTGCATTGCGCCTAATTCCCAGAGGTCACTCCGCTCTGTTCCTTAAGAACCTAAAGACTGTTTTATTTAGCCGTGGTTGGGCCGGGAGCGCTTCTGAGTAGCCTACCTTGAAGAGGCGCTATATAAATTTCCGAAATAAATAAATAAATAAATATGCTATGGAAAAACGAAGGTCAAGTGATGGGAATCTATCGCGTTAGCGTTCTATTATTATTATTCACTGTTGTGTGGGTTTAGCGTTAGTTGCATACACGGTGAATTTACGAATTCTCACTAATAGAAGTCGGATTGATGGAAATAATTTTTTACTGAATAAAAATAGGATCTATGAAGATTCTCACTTAAATTGGAGCTGGAATGGACTCAATAGGAGCTACATTTGCTTGTTGGGGTTCTTTCTGAAGCATTTTTTGTTCAGCTCAAAACTAGCATCACATAACTGGTGTGTCTAAGGCTTTTCCTAATAATATTATGATCTATCCACTAAAAATAAACAGATAATCTCAACCTGCTTCCATCTATTGAATCAACAGGGTTCAAACATGAAGATACAGTTTCTTCATACATTTTCTAATTCTATAATTGTCACTTAACTGGTTCGACTAAGGTTTTATGCTTCCTTTGTTGACCTAGAGCAATTTCTGCTAAATAAGTTGACATTTCTTTTTGTGAAGGTTTGGTTTTGATTATCTTTTAGGTCTGTGTCTTTTTTGACTGAAGAGTAGTTTCGTGGCAATGGCGTGGCGACAGGCACTAGGCAATTTTATTCGATCTGGAACGGTTATTTCGCTCATTGGCGGAGTTACAGCGAGCGGAAGCTATGTCGTGTACAAAGACTTCTCTCGCTATCATCGCATGCTTGAGGTCTATTCGACCGGCAACATTCTGCCACCACTTGCCGAAAACCATTATGAGATTTCGTTCTTCCCACGCCATGATCTGGAAAAATCTCTGGAGGATTTCTTGAATACTCAATTTTCGAACGAGTATTATCTCATCAATGGAGAGGTTGGGACGGGAAAGACTCGTCTCATCGTCGAACTGGTTCGCAAAATGATGACTGAGTCTGGATCAAAGCGACTGGGTGCGCCTGTCTATGTGGCCGTATCGCAAGGCAAATCGTTTCCGGAAAGTCTGGCTGCAGCTGTGAAATTCTTCTACGATGAGCATGTAAGTTACCAGTTCTTCCTCGACTTTGTCATGCGCATCAACTCTTTCCCGCGACGAGATGAGGACAGCAAGCTAACACGCGTCCTCAACGCCATCGAAGAATCGTCTTTTCAATACCTGCAGCTCACTGGTCGACCAGTCGTGCTGGTCATCGACGGTGCAAACACTCTGCTCAATCACATGCCCGGTGCTCTGGAGAAAATCCAGGACAAGGCAAAGCTGTGGGCGGACACGAACACCGTCAAGGTGATTTTTGTGAACAACGACGAAGACACGGAACAATTGTTTTACAGGAACGCGAGCAGCTGGTCGAGAGCAGGAACACCGCTCATCGTCAACGATCTTTCGGATGAGGAAGCGAAGGCGTTCCTCACGACTCCACCGTTCCTCGAGACGTCTCAGTCGGACGCGAACAAGAAGACGATGAGCGAAGAGGAGGCGACGCAAGTCGTGCAGTTGGTTGGAGGTCGCATGGTTCACCTCGTCATGTTCAAACGAGATTTCGTCCTTGGAAAATCGATCGAGGAGACGATGGAGAAACTCAAGGATCGAGAACGAGAGAAGTTCGTTCAGGTCTCACGCAATCCATCGACGTGGCTCGTCGTTTCTGCGTTGAGGAAATCACCGAACCGACGTCTGAAGTTGTCGAAGGCAATCAAAGAAACATCGCAGCAGGACATCGCGGCTCTTGCAAGACAAAACATCATACGATACGAAAGAGACGCGGTTGGTGCGCTCATCAAGTTTCAGTCGCAGCTGACGGAGAAAGTTGTGGAGGAACTGGAAAAGTCGTACATCGAAGACAAAGCGAGACGTCAACTGATGGAAAGCAAAGCACAAGCAACGCAGTGACAAAGCAGTGACAAAGCAAAGCAGTAACAAAGCAAAGCAGTAACAAAGCAAAGCAGTAGTAACAAAGCAAAAGCAGTAACAAAGCAAAGCAAAAGCAGTAACAAATCAAAGCAAAAGCAGTAACAAAGCAAAGCAGTAGCGAGTCAAAAGCAGTAACAAAGCAAAGCCGCAGCAAAGCAAAGCAGTAACAAGCAAAGCAGTAATAAAGCAAAGCAGTAGCAAAGCAGTAATAAAGCAAAGCTTTAACCGATTAATTTGGAACCGTCATCACATTGTGTGTTGCATTTAAGAACCGAGAAAGCAAATCATGACAGATCTATGCAAATCTAATGCTTATTTATTTGTCCCAAAGTCTCAGATGCTTTAATATAGTTAGAAAAATCATTGAATTAATCTGCTTTTTTTGACAAAATCAGCTATTTATTGTTTGTGGTGTCGAGAGGCTTCACGAATAGATTTGAACGTGTGATGTTATTAGAAATAGTGAGATAAGATATGAACTTTGACCAAAGTCTAACGAGAAATCATTGTCAGCCAGTGTAACGGCTTTATTAATTTAATCAAACTAATTTTGTGAGAAATTACCTATTGTATGTTTTTGACTTCATTTTTATTAACCCTAGCATTTAGTGTGAGAGACCAGCCATTCATCTCATCTTCCCACCAAAGAGTATTCCTTTCAAAACATAGTTTGCTGACATTAGAGACACAGATGGGGCAGAAATTTCAAAGTATCTTAATTCTTTCCTTGGCTGGAATTGATCCTTGCTCGTCAAGCATTTCACTCAAGCACACACATCTTACACAGTGGTGTAGTGGGGGGGGGGTGAACGCGGGAGAACGCCGTTTCCCCACTTTTTTCCAGGGATAATGGAATATTAATAATAATACTACTAATAATAATATTATTATAAATAGCGTTCCCCACTTCATTTTTTAGGACTACACAGTGCCGGCGCTAGGGTATCGGGGGCCCCCCCAAAATAAAACTTGAGGCCCCCATACCTTGAGCTGTCATCTCAGCAAAATTTCTCATAATATAAGTGCTGAAAGACATAGTGTAAGACTTCAATAATTGTCAGTGCCGGCGCTAGCACCCCCATACCCCCATTTGGGGGGGGGAGTTTGAAGGGGCAAATTTAGCTGGTTATTATGCCTATTTGTGACTGTATATTTCTTAAACCGGTGCATTTATTTGAGGCTCCAGATCCGGTCTGGTGCATGCCTCAACTAACTATATGGTACTGCCATAGCAGACCTAATTCAAACATCATACCGGCCATACTGAATTTGGGCGTAAGTAAAGCCATTTAAACTAACTCAGGCAGTTTCGTCCACTTTCTCAAACACAACATTTATAAATAAAACTTATTGTAATTGCTAATTGGATGAGGCTCCAAAATAAAACCTGCGTGAGGCCCAAACATTAAACCCTGTGTATGGTTCCAGATGTCCATGGTACGTGTCTGATCTCAAGTTTGCAAGGGCCTCAACAGTAGCTGGTAATTATACCTTTCATGACAGTTCATTCCTGAAACCAAGCACCGAATTATGTTTTAAGCAAAGCATACAAAATAATATTAGCCTACGCAACCAAAGGAGAGACTGGGGTGTGGACAGGGGCATGACCCCACAAATTGTGCTTGAGACGGAGTAATTGTATCCCCAATACTTCAGAAATATTTCATAAGTATCATCCACTGTCCATCAGTAATAATCAATATTTTAAAGTTGACATCCTATAAATGCTACCATTAAATCTGGCAAATCGGACAAATTTAAACAATGGAGAGGGGACACTCTGAAGTCCTAAACCACGACTTACAGCATTTAAAAAATGAGCAATTTTTAAAGATGACAGCTTAAAATTCTACAATTAGAGCGTGGAAATTCACAAAAATTTATAATTGGGAGGGGACATTTATTGAAGTCTTACACTATGTTTTTCAGCACTTATATTATGAGAAATTTTGCTGAGATGACAGCTCAAGGTATGGGGGCCTCAAGTTTTATTTTGGGGGCCCCCGGTACCCTAGAGCCGGCACTGATAAAGAGCCTCAAATAAATGCACCGGTTTAAGAAACATACAGCCACAAATAGGCATAATAACCAGCTAAATTTGGGGCCCCCCTGGGGCCCCTTCAAACTCGGGGCCCCCCCAAATGGGAGGTGCTAGCGCCGGCACTGGGACTACACTACTGATCTTACATGCTTCTGTATAAACTCTTAAGGAATGTGAACCCAAAGTCATCTGATCTTTCACACAAACAGAATATGGTTTTTCTTGTAGGCTAACTGTTGCTACGCTGAACCTCGTCGCTCGCACACGTGTGTGCTATAGCACCATATAAATTATTGGAGATAACTTTTCAAAGATGGCACTTGCTATTTGAAGCATGTCAGATGATCAATTAATAGGATCCTAATGAAGCCGTGTTGCATAGTGTCTGCTTCCCACGAATGCATAATATAGGCTGTTCCTACTGATCAGATATAGGCCTATTAATTACATGCATGGCCTATGGATGTGCGTGCTCTTTCATCATATTTAAACAGTATACCTGACAAAACTGCATGAAAATAAATTTACTATTATCAATTGGGTGTGGGTATTGGCTGTTTGGTAGAAAACGATATTTCAACTCTACTCTGTATCTGCATATAACGTGGCGCCTACAACCTGTTACTGTATACCTTGCTCTTTATGAATCGATTTATCTATTGGACATAAAAGTGAGCACAGCTGTCACCTATGTAAGACGCAATGAAGACGCTGTACGTGTTGCCAATGTCAGCTTCTTCCCTCTACCAATCCATACTCTCTTATAAGAAAGATGCAACACCAGAAGACACGTATACGCAGACCAATAAGCATGCATACGTGGACAAGTACCGAAGAAAACAGCGAGACAGACTGACAGACAGCAACGGCGAAGATAATGATACTGCGTCGTCGTGGCAGCAACGTTGAGGCCTATAGATAGGCAGATCGATGCATTGCAGTGTGTGTGGGTGTGTGTGTCTCTCTATCGAATAGGCCTGCTTCAATAACGTTTGAGTCGTCGTTCGGTTAGATTGCTGATAGTCGATGCACGGCAAAGTGTGAGGAAAGGACTTCTCGTCTTGAAAAGACCTTCCTCTGTTCTTTCTACAACAAAGTTCGATACAGGATATCATATAAACTAGGCTATCTATTGAAATTTGCAACCTAGGCTATACTCCGTTTAAGAGAATATCAAAGGTGAGCAAGTCCTCATTCGTTCGATCATTTATTCATTTATTCATTCATTCATTCATTCAAGGTATTAAAATCAGGCTTTTCAACAAATCCTACCAAAAAAGCAATCTGGCCTCCTCCTCTTCTTCCTCTTCTTTCTCTTCTTCCTCCTCCTCCATCTCCTCCTCCTTCTCTTCTTCCTCCTCCTAGTCTTCCTACCTTCTCATTCAACCTCCCATATCCTTCTTCTGACTTCTTTCCGTCTCTGCTATGCCTCCTCTCTCTACTCCCTTCCTCTTTCCCTCCATCTCGCTTTCGTCTCCTTTTTTCCCAATTCCCACCCTACCTCTCTCGATAATGTATCTGTCACTTCTCTGTCTATGCCAGATCTCTTCACTTATCTTATCCGCGGGCTCCGATTATAGCCACATACACTGGTTTAATTAGGTTTATGTTCTCACAATTGAAAAAGGCCACATTATAATCTGCATCAGCGGCGCCGCCAGGATTTTATTTCTGTACGCACAACTTGCACAAAATAATATGAAGCGAACAGCGATCGATACGAGCTTATATTCTGGGGCGGATCCAGGATTTCTGGTTGGGGGGGGGGCGTAAATACTACAAATCCAATCCCATATATATACACACATATACAGTGCTTAAAAGTGTAACAAAAAATGCCAGGACGCTGTATTGTAGGTCTAATTGGTCGTCAGTGGCGGCGCCGAAGGCGGGAAGTTGCGAGTGCCGAAGGCACGAAGCCCATCCCGACTAGGGGGTTCGGGGGAGCGTCGTAAGCTCCTCCAGCGGGGTCTGGGGCGGAGCCCCAGCGACCAGCGCATTTTTGGCTGTTTCGACCTTAAATGGAGCCATTTTTAGGCTCTTGTTTGCCAGCTATTTGTCAGTCTCCTTGGATGCTTTCTGGCGTAGGCCCTAGGTCTTGATAATGTCATCAATGTCTAACATTTGATGCATCCTTGTGAACAAACAATAAAATGAGTGCATTAAATCTGCCCTCATTCATTGTACTTCGGAAACACGACTTCACAAATCGCAGACTAGAATTTGCTCGTTCAACACTGCAAGCCGTGACAGAAGTGAGCAGCAAAATGTGAATTATTGTGGTCATATTTGGATACATAATACGGTAAGAGAGCTCCATTCTGCCGGTCCAGCTATACTTCAAACATCCTATTCCCAAATTGCAATTATATTAGTTTTAGGTCAGTTTAGTTTGAGAACATTTGCTGCAGGTTTAGGGGGGGGGCGTACGCTGGCTCCGCCCCCTCTAAATCCGCGCTTGATATTATATATATATATATATTATATATATACCGTATATATGCCTACTGGCGATTATGAGGTATCACCAGCATAAGCTTTTTGCTCCATTTTGGGTATACGCATAGAGGTAATTTTTCACAGTTTAAACAGGCCTAACTACCAACAAAGCGTTTCAAAATTCATCCGCAATCCAGTTAGCCTACAGTTTACCTATTTATGAAGTATAGAGCCTAACCGGTGTAGGCCTAAAGGCCATGGGCGTCCGCAGCGGGGCGCAAGGGGGCGCAAGTGCGACCCCTGGATTTTTCACATAGTTGCACATAAATTTTGATTATTTGGTTGTGATCCGCCAAAAAAGTAGATGACCTTTTTTACTCCTCCACTTGAAAACCGACTGGGGGCCACGTCCCATGCCATTTTCCGAATAGGAAGGGGGGCAATATGCCATTACACCCATATGCATATTGCTAATTTCATACCAAATGGGGGGGGGGCCACGTCCCATGGCAGTTTTAAATGGGGGCCATGGCCGGATTGCCCCCCTCTGGATCCGCCCCTGGCTATAAAAAGTGCACATAAAAACACATACAAACAAAAATTAAATTTTAAAAAAAGTTTTAACGGTTTTACATCCAGGAATCCCAGGATCCATAGACCTCTAGGGCCTAGGCGGCTATAAGACGCTCAATGCCCAGATGGCTCTCCATTAGAGTGTAAGTAAGTAAGAAAGTAAGTATATTCTATAGATTAAAAAATTTCAATAGAATTTCATCGCTTAGGCCTATAATAAATTTACAATTTGTGGAAAAAAATTTGGGGCCTTTCCGCGCTGTACGCACTTGCGTTAAGTGCGTACGCCTAACGGCGCCCCTGATCTGCATGACCCAGCGCCAGCGGGGAGGGGGGCTACACATTAGATAAATCGAGAGGCACAAATTCTGCTAAATGAATTAATGCAGAAAAACTACGATGTTTCCTAGCATTTGTTGTTGTTGTTGTTGTTTCGGAAGGAAATCGAAATGAAAATCCGTTGTCCTCATCTTCCTCCTTCTCCTTCTCCTTCTCGTCTTCGTCCACCGACCATATCAGTGTATGTTCTGCTGTGGATGTGCGTGGCTGTTTCTATTCTTCTCATCCATCATGTATCCGATGGACATCAGTTACGACGTGGAAAGATAACGAAAGGTCGAGAGGTGAAAACTACCGACGAAGAAGCAGAAGAAGACAAACGTGAGTAAGAGAACGATCGAAAGGACATCAATGGGCTGTTTTCATTTTCCTTTCTTCCTCTTCTTCTTCTTCTTCTTCTTCTTCTTCTTCTTCTTCTTCTTCTTCTTCTTCTTCCTCTTCCTCTTCCTCTTCCTCTTCCTCTTCTTCCTCTTCCTCTTCCTCCCTTTCCTCCCCTTCCTCCCCTTCCTCCTCTTCCTCCCCCTCCCCACCCCCTCCCCCTCCCCTCCCCCTCCCCTCCCCCTCCCCTCCCCTCCCCTATCCCCCTCCCCTCCCCTTCCCCTTCCTCTTCTTTTAAGAACACTTAAGCTGTTATAGCATGCAGTAGCAATGCCAGTAGATATGGAACTATCAGTTCTGGCGCAACCTAGGTCAAGGTCAGAAGTCAAGGTAATTAGGTCAAGGCCGTGGCCCCTGGACAAGGTCGTGGGCCTTGGTCAAAGTCACAATCAATGGCGGTCATGCCTAATTATTAAAGATAGCTGGTCATATCCCTGCGACCGCGTGTCCAATCGCGTGACCGTCTATAATATCCAATCGTGTGATCGAGTGTATGTATTTATGTGTTTCAGTGCCATTCGCTCACCTGGCTGGCGGTGGATTTCGAATGGGAAGTAATGACCGTGAACTGTTAAAGACCGGAGAATATCCGTTGAAGAACCTTCGCGTCAAACCATTCAAGATCGACCGATTCCTAATAACAAACGCCGAATACATGTAAGCTGATTCTTTAAATCACTTAACAATTAATAATTAACTCATTACTTTCAGATTATAGGCCGAGAGTTTATCAGGGGGTTGGCCCCTCTAAGAAGGCACAAGTTCAACTTTTTACCATGAAAATGGTATTCTTTTTCGGGGTAACCCCCCCCCCTAATAAGGCCCAGACTCGGGGTTAGCCCCCAAGAACGGAAACCAAACTCCGCCCATGCCGAGAACTGTGCAGATATTTTCAGACGTTTATCGATCGTGATTCGAGACTACAAAGCAAAATGAGAAAATCAGAGTTGTGGACAAAAATGACGTCAGCGTTGACGATAGACGTGGTAAGAGGACGACGACGATGTGGCTCCACCTGTTGTCAAGTGAGCAATTAATCTGTCAACAGATGCAGCTGCAGCAGACGCCCTTCTGCTCAACGACACGACACTGCTGATGTTGCTTTTCAAAATGTAACAGTAGTCCTATAAGGCTATACCAATAGCCTACCACAGGTTAAACCGATACCTTACTTTGCCTGAAAGGGTTGCATTAACGCACCATAGGCCTACTTTACCAGAATGCCTTAGCCTACCTCATCGTTATAAGGTACAACATAGTGCAATGCCTACAGGTACCTTACCAGAATACCGTAGTTTATTCATATATGCAGGTGCCTTCCTTGTGGTAGGCTTACCATGGCTAATCCAGGATAGGCTACATACCATATAATTCCGTACACCGTTGATGATACTTGATTGCCCACCACCACAAAATGAAAGTCAAGCTACCAAGATGATATAAGATGATCATTATATCGGGTATAGAATATAGAATTATGTGGTGCGTATATTATGTGTTGCAGGGCGTTCAAGCAGGACAAGCCTCGTTACATGACGCAGGCAGAGACGGTTGGCTACAGCTGGGTCTTCATCAGACACAAGACAGACAAAGCGAGACACGACACAAACCAAAAACACAAAGACGGATCATTCTGGCATGCAGTACGCAATGCAACATGGAACCAGGTAGACACACTAGTATGGTCTACAGGGTGCGCCAAAAAAAGACCCCCCTAAGATTTTTGCCAATATCTTGACCAAAAGTGAGAATTTTGAAATGAAATTTTACAGTCTTAAAGACAATTCATATTTACACCAGATGGCCACATTTCAATAAAATATTTAAAACAGAACAAAAGTTACACCACTTTTAGTGAGGTCACCCACCGTTTTTTGACGATTCAAAAACGCGACGCAACAAAAAAGTAACAAAAAAACAATCTAATTATTCTGGCTAATATCTTGGCCATAAGTAAGAATATCAAAATGAAATTTCACAGGCTTAAACACAATTCATATCTGCACATGATGACCAGATTTCTTCAAAATATTTCAAGCGCAACGAAAGTTATACCACTGTTAGTGAGGCCACCCCCCATTTTTTGACGTTGCAAAGACGTAATGCAGGAAAAAGTAGCAAAAACACGATTTTAATAAGTCACATCTCAAATAATTGTTATCAATTAGCCTTCATATTGCCAGATGATCATTATTAATACTATTTAAAAAGAATCAGGGTGCCAGCATAGCTGCGCGTCACTGAGAAGTCACTTAGCAAGATGACAATCAAATTGGTAAATAATGAATCTGCCAGATTAATCAACGGGTCCATCAAGAACTTTGCAAAGAGACTCAAAACAAGTGTTGGCACTGGTGGTGGGCACATTGAACACAAGTCGTGAAGCATACCAAGTTCATTTGACAACAGTTATTTGAGATGAGACTTAATAAAATCGTGTTTTTGTTACTTTTTGTTGCGTTTCGTTTTCGAATCGTCAAAAATCGGTGGATGACCTCACTAAAAGTGGTATAACTTTTGTCGTGTTTGAAATATTTAGGTTAGATTTGGCTATCCTGTGTAAATATGAATTGTCCTGAAACCTGTGAAATTTCATTTCAAAATTCTTACGTTTGGCTAAGATATTAGCAAAAAACCTAGTTTTTGTTGCGTTTCGTTTTTGAATCGTCAAAAAAACGGTGGGTGACCTCCCTAAAAGTGGTATAACTTTTGTTCTGTTTGAAATATTTTATGAAATCTGGCCATCATGTATAAATATGAATTGTCTATAAGGCTGTGAAATTTGAGTTCGAAATTCTCACTTTTGGCAAAAATATTGGCAAAAAACCTAGAAGGGGGGTCTTTTTGGCGCAACCTGTATAGTACTGCATCTGAATACGTGTAGGCCTATCGGAATCTAGGCCTATAGACTATTATATGAATCTGAATGTATGGACATGAATGCAATGTATAGGCCCCTTTACATAATGATCGTTTTGATATTGCCCATGTATCCGAATGTACGTTAGGTCTATATAATATGATATAATAATAGTTTGTCTATGAATAATAATATCAGCGAATGATATTATTACTTTCTGTTCAGCCGTTTGGACCTGGCAGTTCGATTGTTGACATACTGAACTACCCGGTGGTGCACGTCAGCTTCCACGATGCATACTCATACTGCATATGGAATCAGAAGAGATTGCTCACCGAGTACGAATGGGAATTCGCCGCCAGAGGAGGCGTCAATGGTAGGTAAACCATGCAGATGCTGCAGAGCTCTCAATTCTAATAATTCTAATAATATAATAAAATTTTATATCTTCTGATGTAGATGGTCAGAATGGTTAGCGCGTTAGTCCAATTGTAATCAATGCAATTCTGCCCTTAATGTTTTTCGTTGGCTACTACTAGGCTTAATCGGAGTTCTAAATCTCCCTCATAAACAACGAGATACATTAGCTTCTTAGTGTATCTGTAAAAGCCTCTGGGGGTTTCTGTAGGCCTACACGATCGAGTAGCTATAGAGTTGTCACGATGTCATGACGCGGTTTCATTCAATTCGTTGAAGCAGTAGGCCTATGCAATTTATGCATGCAGTGACTGCCAGTGAGACAGCCGAGGCCTGCTTATTCTTCAGCAGTACTTAGCAATTAGCCTACTTTAGTAACTAAGATTACTTTAGTCACTAAGATTACTTCAGTGATTAAGATTACTTCAGTGATTAAGATTACTTCAGTGACTGAGAATACTTTAATAAACATTACTTTAGTCACTAAGAATATTTTAGTGACTAAGAATACTTTAGTGACTAAGATTACTTTAGTCACTAAGAATACTTTAGTCACTAAGATTACTTCAGTGATTAAGATTTTTCAATGATTAAGATTACTTCAGTGATTGAGATTAGCCTACTTTAGCGACTAAGATTAGGCTTGTTAAAAACGAATTAGTAAACATTAATTAGTTTTAAAAAGTGATATTTGTTTTGTTAGATACGAGGTTTCCTTGGGGCAACGAATCAGAAGTGATGAGGGGAAACCTTTGGCAGGTACGTTACGTCGTTATCTATCACGCAGACACAAGTGGAAAATTAGTGTTGTTCTGAAATTCTCTACAGTCTACAATATCGAGTAGACCGAACAATTATTCTGAATTTTAGCTGTAGTCTAATTTTTCTTACCTCATCTGAATTCGTTTTACCCCTCACTCATTCGCTCACTGCCGATTACGATGACAATGAAGATAAGACTAGTTGACGCTATATAGGATATATATATATATATATATATATATATATACTTCATAATGCTACATACATGCTACATACATAATACTACATAATGAAGATACATACAGGGTGGTCCAGCATAAATGAACCAACTTTGAATGCATATAACTCCGGCAATTTTTGGAATTTATTTATACTTTATGCGTCAAATAAAAGATATTTCACTCAAGTATATGCACTGAAAAAATGTAACTGGTACAAATTTTGGTTTTAATTATATGCTCGGGACAGCGCTAGCTACCATATTTTTTTGTGGTTTG
Organism: Lumbricus rubellus; assembly: GCA_945859605.1. Classification (NCBI taxonomy): domain Eukaryota; kingdom Metazoa; phylum Annelida; class Clitellata; order Crassiclitellata; family Lumbricidae; genus Lumbricus; species Lumbricus rubellus. Next base: position 4,122,170 of record OX243827.1, read on the forward strand.
TGACGAAATCTGGCGCCGTTGACAGACAATGATCGCGTTTTGATCTTAATTTTCCGAACTGATAAGGGATATAACTCGATTAAAATTATTTACAAATTTTCTAACAGCGGATGGAATAAACAATACCTTGAATTATCTGCTACTGAAAATTGATAAAAACAGGACTTTCTAATCGTAAACCATGGGAATTACGGCGCGCAGATCCGCTAACATTGCTCTTGTGTTCGAGTAAATTGGCCGTCAAGACAACCACCCGGATAGGCTCTACAGGCAAATTTTCTCAGGTCATTCAGCGCGAAACAGGTAGTCCTATAAACACCGTACAACATATTCTAAAAGATTATCTAAAGTTATTTGTCGACGTGATGTCCAACAACACTCCAACACTGACGCAAAGAAGCGACTAGCAAAACAGCTGGCGTGCAGCCAGCCGTTTCTTTGCGTCTAAAGCAGCGCGTGGCAGCGCGCACCGCTGTTGATAAAATTGAAAGAAAATGGTTTTGCAACGAGAAGATATTCATAGTAGATACTTATAAAACACCCAAAATGATCGTGTTTATGCACGTGTTAGCGAAAAACGATTTGTGAATATATCTCGGCGAAACGGCGCCTTATTACGTCACAAATCACAACAAAATATGGTAGCTCGCGCTGTTCCGAGCATATAATTAAAACCAAAACTTGTACAAGTTCCAGTTTTTCAGTGCATATACTTGAGTGAAATATCTTTAATTTGGCGCATATAGTATAAATAAATTCCAAATATTGGCGGAGTTATATGCATTCAAAGTTGGTTCATTTATGCTGGACCACCCTGTATATACACCGTGACTCAAAAAAGTAAGCCAAATTGTTTTGCATATATCTCTAACACCTGATGGCATATCAAGCTAAAATTTTCCAAATATTTAGAGAAGTGGACCAAGAATATGATTCCAAAATTTCATGAAATAAAGTTGAATGGATAAAAAGATATGAATATTTAAACTTCATATACCGAAATTGCAGTTTACAAGCAATTTTCTATCAGATTCAATAAAGTGTTTCCTTATTATCTCTAAAGCCTGATGATTAATCATTCTAAAATTTCCAGATATGTAGAGAATTGAACTACCAATATGACCCCAACAGTATGGTTTGATAATTTAATTAAATAAGATGCTCAAAATGTCCCCCTCCTGCTTGCACGCAAGCCTGAGGGCGCTGGCGCCGTTGCAATGGCAACAGCAACGTCGATTATCCTCTGGTTCAGGCCATCCCGCACTTCCAACAAGCGTGCTTCAGATCGTTTATATCATGGATTGTTGTCTGGTAGGCTCGATCTTGCATCACGCTCCACATTTTATAGTCGACAGGATTCAAATCTGGACTGTTCGGAGGCCATAATGTGGGAGAAATGAAGTCTACACAATAAAAGACTTGCTGAAAACTGAAATTTCGGGTGATGAAGTTGAAATATCCATACCTTTCTATCCCTTCACATTTATGACATGAAATTTTGGAATCCTATTCTTGGTTCAATTCCCCAAATATCTGGAAAAAGTTTTTATGATTACTCATCAGACATCAGAGATGTAAAAAAAAATAGTTTGGCTTACTTTTTATTGAATCTGACAGAAAATTGCTTGTAAACTGCAATTTCGGTATATGAAGTTTAAATATTCATATCTTTTTATCCGTTCAACTTTATTTCATGAAATTTTGGGATCATATTCTTGGTCCACTTCTCTAAATATTTGGAAAATTTTAGCTTCATATGTCTTCAGGTATTAGAGATATAAGGAAAAAAAATTGGCTTACTTTTTTGAGTCACGGTGTATATACACTGTGTCCCAATAAATCGGGCACCCTTTTTATAATGTGAATAAAACAGGTAAATCTTAATCGATTTTCAAAATTTCAAAACTGTTTTTATCCTGAGATAATTATCTACAAATTGGTAATTTATGAACGGCCTTCACTAAAAAATTACGTCATAATGACGTCGTTAATTTACATATCGAAACCAAATGTCAACAAAAATCGTTGTGTTCGGTACTCAACATTTGAATTCTCTGATGCAAATGACGTAATTGTGACGTCAATATTCATGCCAGAAACTTCATATTTGAATCAGTGTAAGATAATTATCTCAGGATAAAAACAGTTTTGAAATTTTGAAAATCGATTAAGATTTACCTGTTTTATTCACATTATAAAAAGGGTGCCCGATTTATTGGGACACAGTGTATATATATACCACACGCGTGCACACACACACAAGGGCAGATACAGAAATTTTGGACGGGGGGGGGGCCAAAAATTCTTGGTCTTGGGTCCGGGAAAAATGTAGGCCTTGGGAAAAATTTTCTTTCTCGTATCCGCCAAAAAAGTTGATGACCTTTTTTTTTTTAGTCATTCGGCCAAATTTTTTAGAAAATAATACCATTTTGTCCGCCAAAAAAGTTGATGACCTTTTTTTTTTAGTCATCCGGCCAAATTTTCGGGAAAATAATAATACCATTTTGTCCGCCAAAAAGTGATGACTTTTTTTTTTTTAGTAGTCATCGGCCGGCCAATTTTTTTAGTCATCCGGCCAAATTTTCGGAGGGGGTCCGCAATGCATGGGTATTTCTTAATAGCGGGGGCCCAAATTGTACAATATGTACATTGTTCCACAGCATGTTCAATCCAAATGGGGGGGGGGGGGCCACGATACATGGGAGTTCTAAATGGGGGGGCCATGGCCGGATAAGCCCCCTCTGGATCCGCCCCTGCACACACACACACACACACACACACGTTATGACCTGCCGATGAATGTCTTCTTCTTCTTCAGGGTCGATTTCCTGACTTTAATTTGGCGAAGGATGGATACGACGGTTTGTCACCAGTCGATGCTTTCAGAAGACAAAATAAATTCGGTAACAGAATTATTATTATGTTTTAATAATTATAGTAGGCCTATTGATAATTAATATCACATAATTCATAATATAGGCTTATATATATATATATATATATATATATATATATATATATAGCGTCAACTAGTCTTATCTTCATATAGGCTTAGCCTACAATGTCTATTGTAAACTTAGGCCTAGTTCTAAATTTAGGCCAACAGACCTAACTTTCATCTCACAGCTCACATCAAATTATTCGGAACAACGTAGACCCTAGCTAGGTCTAGAACAGGGGTGTCAAAGAGCTGGCCCGCGGGCCATTTCTGGCCCGCCGACGATTTATTTCTGGCCCGCGGAGCCTTCCCTAAAGATTACAAAATTAGAAGATAAAGTTCAATTTTTATTTATTTTACGGTCAGCGCCAAATATCTGGCAAAACTTCATGGTTTATTGTATGTAAACCTATATAGCAGGCCTATCTTGTTAGAGTATGACTCCGTTTTATAAATGGATTGATAGAAACAAAATACACGTTTACACTGCTGTCACTGCTACATGAGCATCGACACCCTGGCCCGCCACTTGTTAGAAGATATTCACACTGGCCCGCCACTTGTTAGACGATGTTCAAACTGGCCCGCCACTAAAAAAGGTTTGACACCCCTGGTCTAGAATGAAGATTTATAGCTTTTCATGCTCACGGAAAATTTATTTTATTAGGCCTATTTAATTAGGCCTAAAGTCTGACATCTAACCTGAACTAATACAATAGGACCAATAGTCCTATCTATTGAATGAATAATTGAGCGAATGAATGATTATTAAATGATGATTGTAGGATTGTACGACATGATTATTAAATGATTTAATTGTAGGATTGTATGACATGATTGGCAACGTGTGGGAGTGGACGTCAACGGTTTTCACGATACCACGTGTTGCGAATGATCCGGATAATCCCGAATACAGCGTCAAAGGTGGATCTTACCTTGACGTTTACGACGGACTCGTTGGAAGAGAAGTCAGAAACTCAGCCAGGTATACCTACGTAGGCCTATATTCTGATCAGCCAGGAACCATAATCCACCAGCATCATAACGTCGACCTAGTTGCCCTCCTGTGTGTAGGCCTATACATAGGTCTACCAGACACAATAGCTATTAGCCTAAGGCCCTAACCTCTACGCCCCTAATTAAAGCGGCTTCTATAGCGGCGTTAATGCAACACACTAGGTCTCAATCAACGGTCGTTCGTAGAAAAAGACATCTCTGCGAGTTATGTCATATGCACCATTAAAATAATATATCAATGCACCGGTCTGGTAGACATTTTTCATATAGGCATAGACAATGTTTATAATAGCATAGAACACGAGACTGTGAGTCAGTGTTCAATGTGTATGGTTGATGATGATGAATTGATGATTGCGTTGATCTGCTATAATAATTATAATTTGTGTATAGACAAGGTCTGCCACCGACGTACAGTGCAGCCAATCTCGGCTTTCGATGCGGTGAGAACGCTCGTGAGCCTCCGAAGCCCATCGTTCGACATCGTCTCGTCGACACGTGGGACTACAAGGTTCAGCAGATTCTGTCAGGGGTCGTCGGGTCATTTCGGCAAACGGGGCAACTGGCAGATGAACTCTGACCCCTCCAACCCCCTACCCCCACACCCCAGCAGCACTTGGACGCGCAACAGTGTAACACAAGAAGACATTTTATCCGTCGACAATTATTTTATCGGTCATCGTGAATGGCAATTAAGTGACAATGACAATATTATTTTTATCCTTTGTACCAGATATCTCTAAACTAACTGTCTAAACCGCAGAACAAAAGGGATTCGCGAATGGTGTGGTGGGGTCACCGTCACCCGGAACAAACTGAACATGTTAGAGTGCTTGAAGTTTAAGTAATAAATATACATAATAAATACTATTGTAATTGATGATAATTATTTTTAAATCATCCACGGTGTTTGTTGTATACATTTAATTCTAGTTAATCAGTTCAAAAACATATATACGAAACAGTAAGAACAGAGAGACATGAAATGCCAAGGAAATGTGTTGAGTGCCTTCGAACAACGTTTATAAGATGATGATGATCTGAAAAGAGACAATCTACGACATTTCCACACATCAACTCACGCAGTAAAGATGACGTAATCACTATTTAGTTCTTATGACGTCACAAAACACGTGATGATGACGTCGAAATCTCAGACGGTGGAATGACATCAGTTGTTGCATAATAAATAATAATTCTTCAATTGACATGACATGAATATCTTAGTACAATGAAAAAGCTTTGCTACAAATAATTGTCAGTTTTGACGTTCGTTAAGTACTCTAGAAAATTCCCTTACTCTAAAGTCTAAACCTTGGGTTTGCATTGTTTTTGGCTTCATCTGGTTTCATGCAAATGACGAACAGAGGGACTTGTGCTCTTACGAAGTCTGAAGTCTATTCTGAATTCAGAAGTGGTTGAAAAACGCAACCTCATTTGAAAACGTGTTAGCGTGATGATGTCATCGTAGATCGTGAGAAAGCATCAACGAATCGAGCATCACAAGAAAGACAGTCAATGGGGGTCGCACTTTCATCCTCCTTTCCCCTCCTTCTCCTCTTTCCCCTCTTCTTCCTCTCCTTTCTCCTCATCGTCCTCTTCCCCTTCCCCTCCTCCTCCTCTTCCCATTCCACTTCCTCTTTCATCGTTCTAAGCGTCGCAGAAGGAAACGATTCCGCGATCTTCCCTGTCTTCAACAAGACTCAGCATCTGGTCGTTGACCTTGACGTACTGAATGCAACCGTGGAAGCCAGTGGAGTACGCTTCTGGAAGACCATGCACCTTGCTGCGACTGCCACCTATAAGAACAACACAGATTCACTTCATATTGTTCATTCCTACTTACTTAACTGCACAGACACAGTGGCTAATTATTCTGTGTCAGATCTGCAATTCGAAACTTTGCATTTGAGATCCACCATCTGAACCATGAGATCTGTCACTGCCGCTTAAATGAGTCATCATCTAAATGAGTGTTTTGGTTGCAACAATCGACCTGATGATTGCATTGTGTTAAGAGACATTTTATATTGTTTGTATGTGCACTTGTTATAGCGCCCCTTCAAGCTCTCTCTACTCAGAGGCGCTCCCGATGCAGAGCGGATACTGCATCGGAGTTTCACGCCGAAGCGCTGAGCAATTGTAAGTGAAGGACTTGCCCAAGGTCCTTACGCGGCGAGGTGGATTCGAACCTCGGACCTTCCGGCTCAAAGGCAACGACGCCACCACTAGACCACCGCGCCCCACATATATAAGCTTACCTAGCTGAATAGGAAACATATTCGCCAGATGGGCGTACGTTCAGATCTGAATGAATGACTGTTTGGCCACTGTATCTCTAAAGTTGACCTTGAGCTGCAGTAGTTTAATAATGAAGTGTTTAATAATTCAGATTAAAAGTAATTAATTTAATTATCTATATATTTAATAATGAAGTCACCTATCCAGAGTCGTCCATCCGTGTCGAGATGAGTTGCTCCAGGAGCCGTGACCGTTGATGCCACAGGATGTTCATCATCAACGTACAGCTGAGCACGACGCTTTATCCTACAATCACAGCAGAACATAATAATAATTATTATTACGATGTTTTAAAGCTACGTGTACATGTATATAGTGTCAACTTAGATTAAACACACCAAAGTTGTATGGTCTCAAGACATCTCAAGAAAGGTTTTTGGTCTTCGTCTTTATTGTCTCGGTTTTGAGGTAACTGTCTCGACTTTTTGGAAACTGTCTCGAAGCAAAAGTCATCAAATCAAATCAAATCAGTTTATTTCCTGAATACGCACCAAAAATTACAATCAAGGCAGTGAACAAGGAATTGTACATATTTAGTGGTATCAAGGGGAGACCCGGAAGGGATGGAAATCCCGCTAATCGGGCCACCCAGTAATCATTGAATTGCAAGGCATAATATACAGACAAATATACTAACACACCCAATTGCATCTTCTTTTGGAAGCTGTGTCCGTAGGTTCGCATGCAAACTGTGCTTAGTTCTGAACTTATTGTGCTATAAAATTGTCAAATTGGTGTGTGCAGGTGTGGTAAATAGAAAGCTAATAAACATGATGCTAAAAGACTATATAAAAGGCAAGTTGGCAGGACCTTATTCCCAGTAGTTATTAATAAATAATAATAATAACGACAATTTATATGGCGCCGTAACACGGCCATACCGCTACAAGGGCGCCTCACAACAAGCCAACTGCGGGATAAGTTATTGGCCAAAGTAGTTTCACTTTAACAATACTACAACGATGTCATGTCAGTTCAGTTGGCTCAGCTGATCAACCAATCACAGTGAACTTGAAAAATGTTGTATTGTCAAACTGCAACCACCACCACCACCACCACCACCACCACCACCACCACCACCACCACCACCACCACCACCACCACCACCACCACCACCACCACCACCACCACCACCACCACCATCTTTTTTTACCTGGCGAAGACGAGTGTGTGCCACGACGTGTCATCAGTGATGTTCCGTTGAGATGTTAGGAAGAGAATATCGGTCGGCTGTTGTTTGCCGAGGTTGAAGCTGACTTGAACATGACCGTTGTTTATAGCGATCGCCAAATAGTCGGCTTCGATTGAATCGGATTTCTGCATCAGCAGCAGCAGACCATCGCTGTACGATGATGACGATGAAGATGATCGACGAAATCTTATCTCGAATTTGTTCGTCGCTTGACTCTTCTCACTGCAATATATTTGTTTCAAAAGGAATAAAATAATTTTTTAAATAATAATATTTAAGTTCTAGTTAAGTATTTAAGTATGCTACGAAAACATTCATAAATAATAATTAAGGAAGAGGGGTCAGGATAGTATAAGCTATTAGTTTTTGCTGGCTCCTGTTGTACTGTACTTAGTAGTTCATGACTGTATGAACAGAGTTGTTTGAATATGTGCAATGAACAAGAAACAGAAAAAAGAAATGTCATCAATATCTCGTTTGCCACTTTAGAAGATCAATCAAAGTTCCATGACACTATGTGGTGGATATGATTTGCATATAGGATTATAAACATAAACGTAATATACTTGTATGTGTACTAGAACATTCGTGTGTACAGCATGAAGTCGTCACGTACATGACAGAGATTGAATTCTGATATCGGAACGAAGTGAGTCCATCGAATGAAACGGATCGATCCAAATCATCGTCTTCGTCAACGTTCGCATCAGCCAAGAAATGACGAACTGAATCCAGAAGATACACACATTGATAATTATTATATTGCTGCGAGGAGGCAATTAATTTATCGCTTATATTAGGCTAATCAGCAGTTCTATCAGATGCATTTGCTTGCAATATCTGTCTATACGTACTTTTGTACATATTATTCATATGTTCATATGTATTCATGCATGAAAGAATGTTTGTAGACATGTACGATGTATGCTCGTACTTTGTATGTGCTGATGTATGGGTGTATTATGTAATGCTACTACCTACACTAGATGTAGGCATTGCGTCTATGACAACCTTTAATTCTGAAAACACAAATGTCGACATAGTTGGGGTACTGGCATAATTGTATTAAAACATTTATAAAGCGCCTCTACTAGGGTGAACCGTTCAGAGGCGCTCCCAGTGCACAAGGCCACAAGAGAAGAAATAAGTTTTGAGGAAAGAAAACGAAAAGGAGGGATTACCAGTTAGAAGTTGAGACCGAGTCATGGGCGCCCGCAGGATTTTTTGCAGGGGGGGTCAGTCGACTCGGTCGTGGCCAGAGGAGTCAAGATACAAAATAATGCCATTAAAACCAATCAACTCACACAACTATACATTATCTCAATATAACGTAATATAATATTTATGAACCTTTTATAACAAAACGAAAAAGTCTTTAAACAGTTTTCAACTTTGATATTATAGGCTATATGGCATATATTATTCATGTACATGTATATTAGGCCTATTCATAGAAAAAAAATCAATAACACTAACTAACTGTACTAACTATAATAGACTAACAGTACCATGCAGGGACGTCATTTCTTTATTTCCAGGGTGCAGAAAATTTCAGGGGAAAACTTCGTCAGCTTGTAATTTTGAATTTAGTCTACATGAGCAAGAACCTATAGTTGATTGATCAAATATTATGTTTTCTTCATATATATATATATATATATATATTTCTTACCATAATTATGTTCGATTCAGTTAGGCTATGGTAAATATTTTAAATGCTATAGTATTTGAGATACAATTTTAAATACTAGCAAAGTATTTTGTACTTGCATTTATAGCACAATAGAATGACTGTAGGCCTAACAAAAGAGCATTCCTTGTCATTTTTCTGCAAAATTTATGATGGCAGTTTTAAAAACAAGACTATAGTCTCAAAGCTCAACCTGACCAGATCTGGAAGAGCTTGTAAAGTTGTAATGAGACATTATGCCTTTAAAAATTAATTCTGTCATCTTCCGGCATAAATCAGGCTCTTTAGCTTGCTAAATAATCTGATTGAATTGTCTACAGTTGGCCTATTGTAAGCTGGCAAACATTTATAAATTACTCGGATTTAATTTTTACTATGTTAAAAAGTTATGCAGATTCAATGGGCACATCCATAATTTACCTTATGTACAGAGGGCAAATCTTCCATTTCTGTTATGAGATCCTGACAATTAAGGTCTGCTCGATATTGCTTTGACAAAGCTAAAGCTTTTCCTGCCAAATCACCTGCAGGCGTACTTAGACATTTCCAGAAGAAATCAAACCTTTCAGCCAGAGTTTTGCCAGGTAAATAAAGTATAAAAAAACTAAAACTTTGACTGCAGTAGAGCAAGATATATGTATGTATGTATGTATGTATGTATATGAACATTTATATAGCGCCTTATAATAACCTCACGAAGGCGCTTAACGTAGCTACCAGACAGTTCTAAACAAGTGCGTCTTAATTGTCCTTGAGAATGTTTCATGAGATAAGAGCAATGCAGTATCGCGAATTTTTAATGGAAGACTGTTCCAGTATGAAGGTCCAATGCATGAGAAGGCGCGGCTGGCCCGCATCACTGTACGGGAGCGTGGGACTATCAAGTCCCCACGAGTCGCAGAGCGCAGAGAAAAAATATGAACAGTGAATGAGCTTACCTCGACAAGCTTGGGGTCACTGTATTTTTGATAATAACATTCAACACTATACATATAGACTGCCGGTATAATGTCACTGTATTTTTGATAATAACATCAACACTATACATATACATGTACATGTAGGCTACCGGTATAATGTCGTGACAGTTTTATCCACAAGCCGATTCACCAATAGTTATTCAAAAGAGGCTGGACAGCTCTGTAAATGCATAACCTACCACAAGTTCACAGCTGAAATTTGATATAGCCTACTGTAAACTCTTCTGTCCTATGAGAATGTGTGCGGGAGAGCAGTTTGATGAGAGACATCTTCCTTGTGCATTCTTAGAAAGGAGAGCATATGGGTACAAGATGCCAGGCTGTATTAGACTGGCAGATTGACCATTGACCTCCATCACAGGAAGACAATTAGGGTTCCATCAATCTTACAAGTGGGATTTGACGGCAACCTCTACGAGTCTACGGCTGCTATAGTCGGCATATCCAATTACCGTACCCTGATGACCTGAGTGGTTGAAAGATTGTTTCTCTGACGTCTGACTCTATGCAGGTCTATTATACAATAATATACATAATTATGACTGAGTAACGGGTTAAAGTAGTACCCAATATGTAGAGATAACCACAAGATATACTCCAAAAGTTGGTGAAGTAAAAGAACACAATGACTGTTGGGCAAGCTGTCCCGTTTAACCACTAACATTTGCCCAGAAATTGCTATTGCTAATATTTTGTCATGCTTTCCAGGGGGGGGAGGGGTCACGCGACCCCCTTGACCTATGCTGCGGGCGCCCATGGACCGAGTAGATGGAGACAGAGTATTCCAAAGAGAGGGGCCATTTGATGTAAAGGATCGGGACTGAGCCATAGCCGTTCTAGTAGGAGGAACTAAAAAATCAAATTTATTTGAAGAGCGGAGTGGGCGATGACTGTGAGGAGGCTGAAAGAGGGCGGTGAATTTCATTGGCTAGATATTTCGGGGCAAGACCCCTTTGTGCTTTGGAGACCAAGATGAGGATTTTGAACTTAATGCGCGCAGTTAGAGGAAGCCATTGGAGCTGTTCAAACATGAATTTGCATAGGATTCAAAGGAAGCGTTACAAAGCGTTACAGGGTGGGTGGGTGGGTCAAAAACGGTCATTTTTAGCGTTACGTAATTATGCAATGACCCCTAAGTAGAAATATGCGAGTAGCGTGGAAGGCGTGCAATTAGTCTGGCAGCAGTGTTTAACCACAAGTTCACAACTGCAAAAATAGCCTATCTCACCTTTGTTGAACATCCTCTAAACTTTAATAAGCAATTTAAATAAAACTTGGCAAAGATCATTGTCACTTAAAAAGGATACCACAATTGAATTCGTTAGGCTACAGATAGGTAGGGGACATTTCAGCAGTGTGGGGGGAAGTTGAGGCTCTTTGATCATCGATTGTGTAACTGTGCTTTAGTTAAGGTGTTTGCTGTTTATTTTTTTCCTGGTTATTTTGACTCATAACCTATGTCAGAACCACTCTATGGCAACTCAATGGCCATCATCATCTTGATGCTACCGCCCAGGGGACTCGCCTAGCGTTGCAAGACCCTTTTTGGGTCCCCTGTGCAATCAAATTCTAACTTTTGGCATCATTAGTTAAGTATTGCTTTTTTATATTTGTTAACCCTGTTCTCTTTGATGCTTGATTCGATTTGTTCTTGTTTTCTTGATTATTTGGTTGCCAAATAAAATGATTTGATTTGATTTAAAGTTAAACTTTAAACATCGCCATCAAAACCACCAAAATCACCACCACCACCGCCGCCGCCGCCACCACCACCACCAGTCTAATTATGAATGCATGTTTATGGTCCAAGCATTGAATGAATATGATTCTGAGTAATATGACTCATTATTAATTATGTTGAGTTGTAACCAGACCGAGTTGCGGAACAACAGCCCGGAAAATCATGGCAACTGTCCTGGGAAAACCCTTTGCTCTCGTCGTTGTCCTGCTACAAGAATGCCAGAATGTTTGCCCTGCCACAAATTTATTTTGGGCATAGATGGCTTCTGCGTTGTAAAGCCTACTTGTACGAATGCCCTGGCAAAAATTCCTAAAACTGAATCACTCTTATATTATTAAACCGAAAAAGATGCATACTTAAACACTAGATTTGTTAGCCAAAACATAAGACCTGTTGAAATTGTACAAAAAGATAATCGAATGGATAAAATAGACGAATTTGTTGATTGTAACACGTTTTGTGTCTTTCTGTTCAAGGTTGAGGCCCCTACAATTTTACAGAAGAGGGCCTACATAATTATTTTTGATCCGGTCCTGTTAATAAGTATCTGGATTGGCAGTAGGCCTAATTTTAGGCCTATTAATTTTGTCTACTAACGCTCAATGCCGAAGGAATTAGGCCTAATAAATATCTCACTAATGTTTTACTTCGTCCTCACTCAGCTTCCTCCCCCCGTCTACTTCGTTCATCCAACAGATTTGACCTCTTGGTTCCTCGGTCTAAAACTGTTATGGCTCAGTCTCGATCATTTGTCTCAATTGGTCCTTCTCTTTGGAATGCCCTTTCTCCTTCTGTTCGCTCTACACTTCTTTCTGGTAGTATCTCCTCTGCTTTGTCTCTTCTCAAAATCTGTTTCTTCTCGCGGGGCCTTGCGCACTGGGAGCGCCTCTGAACGGTTCACCCTACTAGAGGCGCTTTATAAATGTTTAAATACAATACAATACAATACAATACAATACCTAAAGGAGATTGCCTATTTTGCCAACGGTTTACTTCTTGTAAAACTAAAGAGATTGATGTCGGTTATTTGACCGACCATCCTATGACCGACCAATCCTCCTATTGCCAAACGTCCCATTAGATCCATTTACTTTATGATTGAAATCGTAAATCACATAATTTAGCAGAATTATAACTTTCTGACACGGATGTGGGCGTGTGTTTGGCTAACACTGTTGTAGTTATATGACAGCAATTTTAAGTTATATTTGTAACAGCATGAATCATAAAGCTAGTATGGCATACATTGTAAAAAGTGTTTACAGGCTGTAGCCTACACGCCGCCCCCGCAATTAACTTACGAAACATGATACAATCAGTGTGGCCCGTGCTCCTAAAAGTCGCCGGGGTTCTGAGCATCCCCCTCCCTCTGCCCCGCATCTCTGACTGATGATAAGAGGCATTAAACATGTGTCACACATATTGTAATAAAGATTACATAATTGCACATAGGCTTCAAATACGAAGCTCATTGTTTTGCTCCTGATCGAAGCTGGTTTAATCTCGTTTAAAATGGACAATTCTGTAAGAAGTGAGCATCTTTGCGAACTTGAATTTGCCAGGTAATGGATATTTTGTCTCGCTCTAGCCTCTACAAGTCTACATAATCGTGAGGCTATAGATAGAGTAGGCTATATTCTGAGTAAAGTAATATTAGCCTACTTCATATTTTTACCAATCTTAAATCTTCCGCAATTTTTTTTCTTCCAATGGAAATTCCACACTATTCAATTAAAACCGCGAAAACGCAACTGAGGAGTGACCCACAGAAATGAGCACGCCGACCATCTTAACGAGTTTTGAAAAGAAAACAAGATGGCTAGCTTTGTTTAGGTTGCATTCAATTTCAAGACCAGCATCACGCGAGAGAAATGCTTGCGACGTGTTACCTACTTGTATTATGATTAAAATGGAGTTCGAAAATGGGCTTCAATTAGGCCTATGCAGTATAATTATTTTTGTGTTTTGAACAAAATTTATATCACTTTTAGTGAATCCACCCACCGTTTTTTTGATGATTCAGAAACGCGACCCCCCCAAAAATTTTAAACACTATTTAATTATTATGGTCAATATCTTGGCCAGAAGTAAGAATATAGAACTGAAATGTTACAGGCTTTGAAGACAATTCATATCTACACATGATGGCCAGATTTCATCGAAATATTTCAAGCAAAAACAAGAGTTATAGCCTACCACTTTTAGTGAGGCCAACCTGCCGTTTTTTGACGATTCAAAGACATAACGTAGCAAAAAGTAGCAAAAAACGATTATATTAAGTCTCATCTCAAATAATTGTTATCAAATAGCCTTGATATTGCCAGATGATCATTATTATTACTATTTGAAAAAGAAACAGAGTACCAGCGTAGCTGAACGTCACTGAGAAGTCAATTAGCAAGATGACAATCAAATTGGTAAATAAGGAATCTGTCAGATTAATCAACAGGTCCATCAAGAACTTTGCAAAGAGACTCAAAAGAAGCTTTGACACTGGTGGTGGGCACATTGAACACAAGTTGTGAAGCACTACCAAGTTCATTTGACAACAGTTATTTGAGATGAGACTTAATAAAAAATCGTATTTGTGCTACTTTTTGACACCCTTACTTCTTGGCTTTCGTCAAACCGACTACGACTTACATGTAACTCTTCGAAGACGCAATTCATATGGCTGGGAACTCGCCAGCAGCTGGCTAAGATTGACTTGGCTGCCCTCGCACATGAGTTTCCATTGTAACCTTCTCTACCTCGGTTCGAGACCCTGGAGTCATCTTAGACCAAGAACTCTCCTTCTCCTGTCACGAGCCTGCTATTACCAAATTCGACAGCTGAGCGTTGTTGCTTGCTCTCCCTCGTTCACTGCATGCCTTTGTTTGCAGCCGCTTAGATTACTGCTCTTCTCTTTATGTCGGCCTCCCACAGGTCCGCCTGAACTCCTTGGTTAGGGTCCTTCGATCTGCAGCACGCTTGGTTGGTGGCATCGTGTTTCTGCCTTGATGAGGGACGACCTCCACTGGCTCCCACTGCAGCAACGCATTGCTTATAGAGTCTCGTCAATTGCTTGAGCTCCTGGCTCAAGCTCCATCATATCTATGTGCACTTTTTACTCCGATCTCCGTTTCTCTGGGCCGCCGTTCGCTGCGGTCAGCTGCCCGCGGTGACTATCTTGTCCATTTTTGTTGCACTGCTACTATGCAGCGAAAACCATTTTTCGTGGTAGGTTCAGCTATCTGGAATGGCCTCCCTCCCACTCTTCGTTCGCTTCCCCGTGACTCTGCTGGCTCTTTTTATTCTCTTCTCAAGACTTTTCTTTTTGACCAGGCCTGGGTTGGGAGCGCCTCTGAGTAGAGATCTTGAAGAGGCACTATATAAATTTGTGATTGATTGATTGACCTTGCTAAAAAAGCCATACGAGTAATTACTAAATCCACTGTTAACTGTCATACTGGTCCAGTGGCGTGGCTAGCTTTTTCTGGGCCCGTGTGCAGGGTCCCGCATGGGCCCCCTGTTTGGCCCTGTAAGGCTAGAATCTTTTCGTTCTTGTAATCAAGATCACAAAACTAATCTACGGCATTTGCTATTAGGCCCAACAGGGCCAACACATATAATATCACAACTCACCCAGAGAAGAACCACGAATGCTGCATTTTTTAGCAAAATATTTCAACCATCAATCAATTCCAGTCCATGATTTGCAATTTGCACACCAAAAGGATATAATCATCAATTTTCATAGTATTTTCAATCAATCAATCAAATATTTTTATATTTTTATTTTGCAACCAGAGTATACATGAAAAGTTCACACATCTTGCACACTGGTTACAAAAAGGGAGGTCCTAAAGGAATAAAATAATCCCGCTGTCTAGGGACACCAACTAATATATCTAAAATTAAGTTAGCAATATTCTTTACAAGTGCAAAAATTGGGGCAAACACGTGATTCCCTAGAACCCTGATTTATACCCTCAATTTGGTGTCTTCCTGATTTTAGGGTGAGAGCTGAGAAGATTTTAGAGCAGTGAGAATTTTTGAAAAATAACTGGGGGGGGGGTTCAGGCTATGATCCAAGTGGAGTTGGGTTGTGGAAAGGTGAACTATAGGCCTATGACCTTAGGAAAGACTAGTGAGGGATGAACGACCTCAAACTCTCGGGCGATTCTCACTCTGGTTGAGGGATATGTCAATTTACTACCGTTACCATATCCAGCATGACCGGAATTTACACGAGCATGATTGTGACAAGTATGAAGTTTCTGTGGGGCACCATTTAATTGCAATATTGCAATACAGAACGTGACACATAGACTGACATGATCACACCCATCCTAAACGATAACATAGACCGCCTTTGACCTTTGCACAGGAAAGCTTGGGAACGAAAATCAGATGCGGGTATGATTCGTTTACTGTTCTCAACTTAATACTGAATTAGACCAATTATTATTTATTATCGTTCACACACATTAGCGTTAATTGCGCAATCAAATTTTGACCGCCATGACTCGAGACGAAAAAAAAGTTAAAGGGAATTCAGTATTGTCTTACCTGCCTGCCTGCACGGCGGTTGACAGGCGTCAGTAAAGTAGCGAAGTAGCCTCATGCAAGCATGTTCACAAAAACTACATCGTCTAATAATTCAACAATCTCTGTGGGCCCCTGGAGGTCGTAGGCCCGTGTGCTTTGCACACATTGTAGCTACGCCACTGTACTGGTCCTTTAATTGCTGAGCATAAACTTCTAAATATTAGGCAGATTACATTTGAACAGACATCTCAATTTATGTATCAATACACCAATAACCTCCTCTCTTCTTCCTTTGCTTCATTCTTCTCTCCTGCACTTCATCCTGGACTCACTATAGAGGCAACAGTGAGTATTTGCTTATTGCGGATTATGTCTATACTTTGTTAAGCATACATCATACATGTAGAATAATATTGAATTGTTCGGATCAATAAAAATATGTTTATGTCTATTGCAGCACTATCACATTTTTATTTATCGCATTTGCATAGCGCCCTTTCAAGCTCACTACTCAGAGGCGCTCCCGACTACAGAGCGGACACTGCATCGGAATTTTCACGCCGAAGAGCACGAACAATTGCAAATGAATTGCTCAACGTGACGACTTGAGAGGATGGATTCGAACCTGGAACCCACCGGGTCCAAGGCGAACACCACTACACCACCGCCCGCACCCCGCACAATGCACTCTGTAACGCATCCTTCGTAGGTCGCTTCTTCGTGTGAGCCTGGTGATTAGTCAAGCAGCCTAGTCAATATCCTTACTTACTTAGACTTAGTTCCTCCTGTTCCGATCGGAGCATTGGTCAACAAGTCTTCGCCACTCCATACGGTCACCAGCTACCTCCTCCGCCTCGTCCCAATCCAGTACCATCTTCTCCAGATCTTCCTTAAATGTACGTCTCCAGGTGTTTCTTGGTCTGTCTCTTCTTCGCTTTCCCCCGTCCGGAACCCATGTTATCGCCGTCTTCGCAATCCTCTCTTTTGGTAGTCTAAGAATGTGCTCAGCCAACTTCCCTCTTCTCTCCATGATGACATACTCCAGGTCTCTTGCTCCCGCCAATTTCAACACCTCCTCATTTCTGATGTGATCTCTCCATGAGATGCCCAGGATGAATCGTAGGCACCTCCGGTGGAAGACATTTAATTGTTTTGTTATCTTCGCCGTTGTTTTCCATGTTTCACTTGCATATAATACCACAGGCAGCACCAACGACGAATACAGTCGGATCTTCGTGTCACTATGTATCGCTCCTGATTTCCACACTGTTCTCATTCTTTGGAAGACCGCAGCTGCTTTACCAATTCTTGTCCTTACATCCACCTCTATTCCTCCATCCCTTTCCATATAGCTGCCCAGATATGGAAAGTTGTTGACATACTCTATGTTTGTTTTCCTGTCCGATTTTGATGTTCGGATGTTCACTGTCGCCGATTATTTATCATAGCTTTAGTCTTTGCACTGCTGATGTGTAACCCCACTCCTTCCCCCAGCTCTTGTAATCTCGTAGTCATCCGCTGCATATCCATGTGTGTTTCACTTAACAGTGCTATGTCATCCGCAAAGTCCAGATCCTTCAACCTACCCTGATCCCAACCAATGCCAGCCGTAGTATTATCCATCGCTCTATTCATGATGTAATCGATGACAAGAGCAAATAGGAATGGAGACAGCACGCAGCCCTGTCGCACTCCTGTTTCTATCTGGAACATTATCGTGTTGCCATTCTCTGTTCTGATGCAACAACTTGCGTCGTGATAGAGAGCTCTGAAGATGCTGATGTACTTTTCAATATCCAGTACCAGTAAACCATGAGTAGGTGGGCACGCAAAAGTTTTTTTAAAGAGGAGGAGATTAGACGCACCATGGATATCGCTAGAAGATTGTTCCAAACATTTGGACCAGCTATCTTAATTGAGAACTAGCGAGTGTTGGTGTGAGCAAATGTCGGTCTATAGTTGGATAGTTTTCTTGAAGGTATGGCTACAAAACTCCCTAATCTCTACAATCTGAATTCATGTCACCTGCAACTTTACCACCTCTTTGTTTAGGTCTATCAGCTGTGCATCTGCATTTGAGCTGTTTAGGCCTATGTCTTTAACGGCTCTCCGGTGCAAGCGTAAAAGAGACCAGACCAAAATAACTATATTCACCTCTATTTCTTTGAAGCATAAATTCGATTGTCAATGTGGCAGTAATAGCCTCATGATTTTTTCCATTCAGATTGGAAGATGTTTCTGATATCATCGTTGGATTGTGCCAGGAGCATCCCAGGGTGCATAGAGATCTCTTTGATTGCATCCAATTTTACACTCTGTTACAAAATCGAGAGCTTTTGCATCAATTTCAGTGTGGAAGTACTGTGGAATTCTACATCGAAACCATATATTCATGCATTGGCGACAAGGATGTGATGACATTTCCGGCTAAAATATTGCTTTTCACAGAAGATATACCGGTATTGCCAGATGATATCCGTGGATTAGTTGACAAAATAGACTGCTACCAGATGATACCGTACCATGATTACCCTGGATTTGTTAAACTACAACGATTGGGCAATATGACATATAATTGGGACTGCAAAAAATTCTATTGTCAAAATGCCAGCAAATTACAATATTTGACTGCAAGCAGCAACCCCTTAAGATTAATTGGTGGAAATCCTATTGAAGAACCAGAAGTGTTCGGTCCAGCGGTTAAGATCATTGACATCAACACTGACTCAGTTCCTTGCTACTGGTGTCCACAGTGGCCAAAAGAGGCTCAGAGTTGGCTTTATCGGCAAAGATTTTATGGATGGCCAACCACTGACAACATCAATGAAATAATACAAAGTGGCTGTCACGTCGTATTTGCCAAGCATCCTGCCTGTAGAGACGATCGATTCCAGTGGAGGCTGTCATTTTCCGGAGCAGAGTCGTATTTAATTCAGAGTTGGATTCCAGTTCAGCAGATTGTCTATCATATGCTCAGATTCATTGCCAAGAGAGAACTAATCAAAAAGAATTGTGTAAAGGAAGACGAGGTTCTCTCAACATACCATTTTAAAACATTGATGATGTGGCGCTGTGAAGAGATGCCATCTGAGTTTTGGAGTTTCTTGCCTGTTATTAATATATGTTGTTGTTTATTGCGACGGCTCTCAGAGTGGCTGAGTAAAAGATTTTGTCCGAATTATTTTATTTCTGAGGCAAATTTATTTCACGAAGGCATGAACCAGATAATAATTGATGAAACGATTGAGCGTTTAAATGAGTTCTGCAATTTTAGCAATCTTAGTGATTGGTTTGCGGTGAAATACATATTGCCAATTTTTGAGAGGGTTCTCACTGTTGACGATACAATGAAGGATGTAGTGATAGATGCAGGATATGGCATGCAACGAATCTTGGAAAGTATGGATGCTGATAAACTTGTGAATTTTGACTTTCAATTCTCAATGGGATTCTGGCATTGTTTTGATTGTGCGTTTACTCGATTCCAAAGGGACAAACCTTGTACGTTCCAAATCTTTATAAGCGGACTTTGTTTTTCAAGGAATCACAGGAGGGAAACATTGGATGATGATGATGATGATAATGACCGATTATGTTTTAGAGACCACGTCGTGTTTCGACCCTGTTTAGAGTTCGCATCGAGATTTCCACAATTTGGAAAAGTGATATTCATTATGTTTGCCGTCAATGGTTTTGAATTGAAGCAAGGTGCATACTACGATGGTGAACTATTCACAGAATTTGTCAGAGACGTTTCATGGCATCCGAAAGTCTTAAATTCAAAGCATCATAACTTTCCAAAACCAAGTAATGGAAAGCTCAGTAGAAGTGTAGTACAGTTCCTGAGAGCTCAAGAACTCATGGAAAACTTAACTGGGTTAAATAGCCCACAAGAATTTAAGCTGCTGTCTCAGTTGTGCAAAGGTCTTCTTAGAAATGTGATATGCTGTGACGACTTACAGCTCAGTATCAGAAATGTGGCTTTGGTCTACATGGCTGGGCTTTACTTTGCTGAATCTGATGACGAGAGTGCAATAGACGTCTCTTCGAAACTCTTCAGCATTGAATCACTTGTTCGCAACGATGCTAGTGATGGCAAATATATGTTAGAAGAGAAAGAGAAGAAGCGAAAAGAAACGCTGAATGCAGTACGGTTGTTTTGTATTGATTACGTCATCGGAATCATTGGATTCTGTCTGCTTTTCAGACAGCTTATAAATAATGTATCATACAGAAGGGGACAGTATGGTTTTGAAATGTGTCTTTTACCAGAAGATTATTCTCACTTCTTGACAGTTTCATCAGATGAACGATGGCTTGAGGTTGTTAATCAACTAGGTTACACTTTGCAAGTGCCAACATTTCATTTATCTGAATTGCATAACGAAATTGCCATAGACCTCTGTTCGACAATTCTCAACACGGAAACACCTGGTCATTCTGATGACAAAGGCAATGACGAGGAGGAGGACGACGAGCTCGAAGAGAATGAGAAAAAAAACCTGAAAGCACAATGTTTGCTCCGTTTTTCTGAATCGGGTAACATTATTGAAATAGACCTATCTTCGTTAATTTTCACCAATCAACCACCTACCGGTACTCGTAACGAGGTGGAGGAAACGAAGCGGGTGCGAGAAACGATGAATGCAGGATGTTTGCTTTACATTGACGATATCGCAACAATTATTGGATTCTGTTTGATTTTCAGGCGTATTCGAGATGATTTTCAGTACAACAAAAGACGTTATTTTCTTGATTTGCGTATCACACCAGAGGTTTTCGCTCAATACTTAATAACTTCTTCATACGAAAGAAAACCCGAAGCTTTCCGACAAAGATGCGATTTGCAACCAACAACATTTCCGATGGATAAAATGTTGATGACCATGACAAATCGAAAGAAATCTTCCGTTTTATCAAAGTCAATAGGCGATGCTGTCTGCTTTTATCAAAGAACCGATCCAATTATCGAATCAGAATCGACCAATAAAATCTCTTTTCTCAACGAATACGACATTGTGCAATTACTCATGGAATATTCCTTGGAATCTATGGCATCATTTTATAGTGATATCTCAATAGACTTTACCATTCACTGCAGTCCGGTTGACTGCTACCGTGCTGCGTATCTATACAAGTGTCGTAAATATCCTGAAGTCTTGCAATTGTGTAAAGAAATTTTCGAGGAGCCTGATCTGCAGAGGGACTTGGAGTTATATACATTTGCAAATGTAATGGTCTTGCCACCGCTTGACATTTACTTCGACAGAGACATTCAATGTTTGCTTGGATTGCATACACTTGTTAACTACCTATCGCCTCAGAACGATGATTTGTGCAAGCTAGAAGGCCAAAATGAGCTGACATTTCAACAGTGTTTTGCCCAATATGTTTACTCAAAAAAGTTAGCACTTTCACCAATTCTTCTCGTGCCATACTCTCTGAAATCTCATTATTTTCTTAGAAGACATTTCCTTGCAAGATATTTGAAAGTGAGATGTCTGATTGACTGTAGCAGTCATTCGCATTCAGAAGTATTATCTGAGTTTAAGAAACTGAAAAGCCATCTTCCGTTTGAACACATCATTTGTAGCTTTCTTCAGCAAAAGACTTCCATAACACTGGCTCAAAATACGTGAACGCATCGAATACAAAGTCCTATCACTCACTTACAATAAACTCCAATCATCCCAGCCATTCTACCTTCGTCAGCTGTTCACCATAGAGCCACTTCGTTCAACACGCTCCTCATCCTCCATTACACTGCTTCGCCCTCCCATCACTTCATCACTGAAATTCGCAAACTGCTCCATAGTGTTGTTGAGTTGACTATGGCCTCTTTTTTATGATTTGTCTGCGAAATTGTTGCAGAATCATCCGATTATGTGAATAGAAATATATACTACTCAAATACGTTGAGGTGGAGCACTGCATGCTCATCAACATCACAATAATATTATACGCTTAGAATGTCTAGACGCAGTTTGTGCTGTATTATAGAGGAATTGTCTTTGCTAACCACTAAGTCTTGTTAGGCCTACTGATGAAAGCAACTTCTAAAAATAGCACACCCACTGTCACTCAGGCTAAAGTAAAGAAGTTCTCCAAATAACAGAGTTTCAACCACGTAACCACAGAACTGTAAGGTATGTATCTTCACCACAATGTTCAATCAATTACCAAGCTTATGTTTCCAACTGTCACTTACCCCTTTCACATCTGTCTCCCTCATAACCTGGATGACAGTGACAGGTAAACCCTCCTCCTGCTCCTCCTCCTCCTCCTCCTGCTCCTCCTCCTCCTCCGTTGGCCTGGATCTGGCAAACTCCACCTGATCCGCATGGTCGTGACGCACAGCCAGAATCTAGAATTCTGTCTTCACAAAAGACACCTAATGAAAAATAAACAGACGGAATAATAAAACAATCTTAAAGCAGATATTGCAGAAGGTAAATAAAATTAGTGAAAAAATAATTGTAAACGAATGAAATGATTTAGATTGAATTAAACAAGTCAAATAAATAAAATTGAAGAAATTATTCTAATTTTCTGACTTCATATGCGTAGTAATAAACAGTAGTTTTAAATAAACAAGAAAAATGATTAAATGTATGAATGAATTGATTTAGAAATGTATAAAGTTCTGTGGATGACTGAAACAGTCAAATGAATTAATTGCTTCACACAAATACATTGATTGAAAAACCAGAAAAAATGACATAAATCAATCCTAACCTAAATTATCGTTATTTTCATTTAAGATATTAAAACACTATCATAAACTTGTGCTAAACGCAAATGGATAAACAAAGGAATTGAAGACAATAATAATGACTTACCTGAGAATCCTGTTAGGCATCTACATTTAAAGTTGGCGCCATTGTCTGTCTCCAGACAAATGCCTCCGTTAAGACAAGGAAAACTGCTGCACAACGACGTTCCACAGTTGCCTACAAACGCAAGAAAACAACGACTCAACTCAGTACAACATAAATAAGAATAACCAACATAACACAATAACAACTCATTTCATTTAAATTACACTCACCAACATTAACTCACCTATTAACTCATTTTAATCACGTTATACTCAACAACATTAACTCATTTTTAATCAGATAAGACTCACTTAAATCAACTCGTTTTAATCAGATTAAACTCATCGAAATCAACTCGTTTTTAATCAGATAAGACTCACTGACATTAACTCGTTTTTAATCAGATAAGACTCACTTAAATCAACTCGTTTTAATCAGATTAAACTCATCGAAATCAACTCGTTTTTAATCAGATAAGACTCACTTAATCACATTATACTCACCGACATTAACTCGCTTTTAATCAGATAAGACTCACTGACATTAACTCGTTTTTGATCAGATAAGACTCACTGACATTAACTCATTTTAATTTCACTAACTCACTGACATTAACTCGTTTTATAACTCGATTTATACTCACCAACATTAACTCGCTTTTCGATGTCAGCCGACAGATCACTGGTCAGATCGTAAGTAACAGTTTGCTCCAAACTCCTTAAGGTAAGAGATTCAATGCAGCCAACAAAACCAATTCCAATGCCAACATTCTTCTTCAACCTAAACAGATTGATGAAATAATACATCCTCTATTGTAACAAGACCCATTTACACTCAACTTTCATGTCTCTCTCAGATATAAAAAGCAGAACCAGCAGCCATTGTAAAGAAATGTATCTTATAATGGATTCAATAGACACCAACAGCTAACGTAGCCTATGCATAAAAGTGCTGCTTACGTTGACCTCATAAAGTTAAAGTCATTAAGACTAAATTTACTTAAAAATTAAAATTAGCAGTACAACGAAAATGCTTGATGCCCTTGCCAAAAGCAAACTTCTTATCAAATCTTAGTGTAGACATGTCTAAACAGTGTGAGAAAGTAAAGTGACAGTGTTGAATATCATGGACCAATAAAAGCAAACTATGCACAATTGCATATGCACATGTCATGCAGTCAGTTGCTTTTGTCGTCCAGACTCATAGAACATGGACGCAGTTATCATCAGAGCAAATGCTTGAGTAAAATACTATTTTCCAGACAATTGTCATTACAGCCAAATGTCATTACTAGGATTGAGAAACGCTCATGATATTGATTATTAATAAATATATTAATAAATTATTTAAAAATAAGAAAGAATTGAAGAAATGGATGTTTATAATGGTGGCTCCAAATGGTTTAAATAAATTATTTAAACAATGAGGTGAAATGATTGAAGAAAAGTATGTTTACGTTTCTTCAGAAGCAGCTGAATATCCGAGATAGACTGGTGTGTTGAGATTCAGTGACCTCAGTTGACCTGGACTCGTTCCAGAAACCTCCGTTCCTCCATCGAGTCTCAACGATCCATATCGACCCGTTCGTTTCGCTGTCACCCTGTGAAACCTGCCGAGCTGAACGCGGTTGACGGACTTCAGCAAGACCTGACCACTGCCAAGGTCATACCTAAGAACACACAGACACAAAGGTCAAGATCTATGATTTAGTCCAATCAAATGCCTTCTACCCTCCTCTTCCTTCTCATCCACCTCCTCCTCCTCCCTCTTCCTCGTCCTCCTCCACCAAAAGGACCGCTGTCATCTAAACTATGGTAAGAGTAAGAAACTAGGGCTGTTGATTTAATCGCGTTAACGCGTGCGATGAACGCGTTGAAAAAAATTGCGATTAAAAATTTTAACGCATTAATCGCACGCGTTAATTAGATCTGATTAAAATAGAATCAGAGGCAGAAAAACTCGTTTTAAACGGAAAACTCATACTTAAAACTAGTGATACATTCTTTGACAAAATTCCAAAAAGAATTTGAGTATTATCCTAGCACTAGCAATTTCTCAATTATCGCCTGCATGCGAACCAAAACATGCGTTAAACGCCAACGATGAGCCGTCGACATCGGCCGCATCGCATCGTCGACTAAGGTTGTTTTATCACCCCGCCAGACTACGTTGATTGAACTCCAGGAGATGGCAAGACAAATGGATCCAGGTTTCAAATGATAAATGTTAACAGAAGAACAACTGAGACGAGGTTTGGCAAGAACCGCAACCTCTTGTGAAAAATTGTGACTAAATAATGAGGTTCAATATATAGTAGACTTACTATTATCAATTAACAAGAGCATCCCTTGAACCGACCAATGTAAATAAACTGGTCTGCATATACAATTAGCTGAATAAATAATTAATTTTGATGGTCAGAAAACGGTTGTCTAATTTTCACATTTAGGCCTATATTATTTTAATTAAAGGTGGCTCAAATGAAAAAATTAACGAATTTTGAGCAGTTGACTGGTTTGAACAGTGTTTCAATTCTGTCTGTCATAAAAAAACTGTTCAATAAACTAAATGCAGAAATTCAATAGGCCTAAGCCAAAGGTTATTAAATATGTTTGCAATAGAAAGAATGCATTCAGTCATTAAAATTATATGCTCAGGGGTCTTTAGAAAATAGCAAAATTAATATATTTGACGGAAATGTATTGCGATTAATTTGCTGTTAATTGCGATAAAAAAAATTAATCGTGCGATTAATTTCGATTAAAATTTTTAATCGAACAACAGCCCTATAAGAAACTGAACAGATAAAATCATAAGAGTTCTGTTCCATAGCAACTGCCATTGTAAGAATTGTAAATCTCATCTGTTACCTCTTTGCAAAGCATTTTATATTACAAGGATTTATATGCTGCTCCTTCAAGATCACTAATCTGGAGCGAATAATTAAATTCATCTTTTTCTGGTAGGGTACGTTATGGAATCTAACATATTGACTGCATATAACCAGAAACCAAAAATTAAAAAACAACGAAGATAATGAAACATGTAACAACAATTGCATCAATGCAAAACAATCCAGCATTTGTGTGTCCCTAAAACAGTAAGTGATGATAATAATGATGATGATGACGACGATGATGATGATGATGATGTTGTTGTTGCCTGAATTCGATGAATCCATCCTTGAGTGCGACAGAGATGAAGTCGTTTCCTCCGGTGAGAAACTGAGCGACGTAGAAGAGAATTCCATCTTCGCGTTGGGCTTGAAAATTCATCTCAATCGAAAGATCACGACTTCCATGGATGAACTTGCTCAACTCAAGATAGGAATGTCCAGAAAATGATGGAATCACCTTTCGAACCGCTGTACAACCAAAACAACAATTGTGCAATGCGTCATAATAATACTGCTAAGCTATCATGTTGGCTATTAAAAGAACGATGCAACAGAGGTCATTAGATTGATGCATACGAATGTAGTTATATACTTAAAACAAAACATATGTTAAATCTCTCCATTCTGCACCATATGTATAAAAATCAAATTCAGGACAGCACGATATTCCAGTCAGAGATCTTACCACACAGCATGAATATGAAAAATAAATTACGATTAGATAATTCTGCTGTTGCCATAGTAACCACCTATGCAGGACAGTCTGTCGGAACTCGGTTTCCATGACGACCGGCACGAACAGATGCCTTTCTCACAGAAGCTGTTGGCAACCGAACAGCTGCGATCACCTTGACAACCGTCTCCAAGCATTCCTACACAACATCATCCAGTCATTCAACACATCATACAATACATATATATATATATATACACACACACACATATATATATATATATATACATATAAAATATCATTCGTAAAAGTCATGTTTTATTTTTTATCAGACATAATTAATAGAAAGAATATAAATTTACAATTTTTTATCAGACATAGCTAATAGAAAATTATAACTTGTATGAAACTTGGGTTGAATATTAAAGCGTAATTTTTTATAAATGATCAAATAGCTGGGAGATGACTTTTTGACGTCCCTCGTTGTTAAATGACTGGTGTAATGAACTGAGGAGAGAAGCAATGATGATGATGATGATGATGATGATGATGAAGATGATGAAGATGATGATGATGATGATGATGATGAAGATGATGATGATTGAATAAGAAATCAAGATGAACAAACCATAAACAAAGGCATCGTCTGGTGGATAGTCGAGAGACAGACCAATTGGTTTGCGATGATGATGAAGATGATGATGATGATGATGATGATGATGATGATGATGATGATGATGATAAAGATGATGATAGAAGAAGAAAGGAAAATGAACAAACCATAAACAAAGGCATCGTCTGGTGGATAGTCGAGAGACAGACCAATCGGTTTGCGATGATGATGAAGATGATGATGATAATCATCCGACAGTTTATTCGACTTAACAACTGTCAACGGTGATGTCGTTGGGTCTATGAACGCAGCGGCTGAAAAACCAACAACTTAGAATAATCTGTAGGTAATAGTACCCGTAGGTATGTATCAATGCATGCAAGTGTGTAAATATTATATATGTAATGTATGCATGCAATCACACAAGTATAAAATATTAATGTACCAGTTTGTATGAGGCTAGACGCACTCTTGATAAGTCAGAATTCAAGATATGAATTATTTTGTGGCCAAAAGTTGTCCATGTCATGCAAGCGTGTACTAGACACCCTAAAGTCCTAAACTGACTTTTCTGCTTTTGCCATAACCTCATTATTTGTGGTTCCTCTGATTTCTCATGAAATATGACATGCTAATGGATTGCTAATTAGACTATAATTTTCACTTTGCATGAAGTGATCCTTTTAGGATATGTTATTATGTCATGATGAAATATCCCAGAGTATGGGAGGACATTGAAATTTAATGTGTATTTTATACTTTTTCTGCAGTCAGTATCAAATTAAAAAATCTAATGGTCACAATGGTAAACCAGGTAAGAAGTGCAATGATGTGACAAGCTAGATATGCAGAAAATAATTGACCATAGCAAGCCAGAGAAGCATGAAAAGTCCACCATTACAAGCCAGGCTCGTATACAAACTTTACCGTAAGAAGCCAGTATAAGCACAAAAATGTTCACAATTATAAGCGAGACAAGCTTTTTAAAAAACTTGACCGTAAGAAGCCAGTATAAGCATAGGCGTACGAGGCGGGGGTGCAGGGGGGGCAATTGCCCCCCAAATTCGGGCAAGTTTGGTGGTTTTTTCGGGCAAAACAAACCCAAACGACTAAAAAAAAAAGGTCGTCAAGTTTCGGGCAAGTCTGGTTTTCGGGCAAAAATAGTCGCGGACGACTAAAAAAAAAAAAAAGGTCGTCAAGTTTTGGGCAAGTCTGGTTTTTCGGGCAAAAATTGTCGCGGACGACTAAAAAAAAATCTTTTTGGCCGGATAAATTTTTTTTTCGGGCAGAAGTTCAATCTTTGCCCCCCCCACTTCTGAAACCTCCCGTACGCCTATGAGTATGAGCACAAAAATGTTCACAATAATACAAGCCAGGCAAGCTTTTAAAACGTGACCATAAGAAGCCAGTTAAACACAAAATTGTTCACAATTACAAGCCAAACAAGCTTTAAAACTTGACCAAAGCAAGCCAGATAAGCACAATAAAGCCCACATAAAGATGGAGGCAGATGTCATCCAAGACCTAGCATGATCATTTGATTTTTAAAATTTTCACATTTGTCTGGATCTGACCTGTCTATAAATTTTACATTGACTGAACATCGTGTGAAATCTTGTTCCCGCAACTTAGCACAATTTTTTATGGCATCGTACAAATCTCCATATTGTGCTGGGGTGGGGGGGAGTCCACCATGCCATAGCAAAGTCTAGAACAGCAGGTGAGATAACAAGGAAGAAGTAGGATCAAGACACAGGCGAGGTAAGCAAGAAAAGAGCAACCATGGTAACCACGGCAAGGCCAGACGGGTCATGAAGATGTTGCCCATGGCAACCGGGATGCAAGATGAAGAAGGTGCAACGTCGGTTACCATGGCAACGTCCATATCTGACGACGGTGATGTTCGTGTGAGTCCTGCACGCAAAGATTTTCATCTGACAGACAGATGCATACGTCACACCGTCACTTCCACAGACGACAGACGATGACGTCATCATCCCTACGTCACTCGCATCATCACCAACAGCACCAGCAGCAGCAGGACAACTCAGCGGACAGACGCACACTGGTTCCCCGTTCGACATCTGACAGACGGCCCCCGTCTGACAGATCTTATCCGTACAAGTGTGACGACGATTGGGATTGGATGAAGAGAGAGCGTCATCTACAGAAGATGGAAAACGACACTGGAGAGAGAGAGAGAGTGAACATCACCATCATCATCTCCAACATCATCTGCATCATCATCTGTAGTCATTTTCTCACTGTGTCTCTGCTTCCTCCTCCATCTATTATCACCCTTCCTCAGATGTCCAATCTACACTGAAGTTCCGCCACTTCAAGTATTCATACTCCAACTCATATAAATCCTGCACCCCCAAACCCCCAACCTTAGACGATGGTAATGAAGCACTACAGCTAACATCGTATCAATAAAGATCTTACTTGGGTCAAAATCAAATACGTGACCTCCAAAATAAAAAATCATATCAGCTAAAAGCAAGATTTGTTAGATACTCTATGCAAAGAATTAACTCAAAGCAAAACACAAACAGTGCATTTATAGATTAGTTTGGCAAAACAGCAATTTAGCAAAACAATTAAAGTGTCAGGTGAATAAAAGTAATGGCAGTGTAAGGATATTAAGATGACAGCATTCTGGTTAAGTGTTATGAACCACAGAAATGTTATAAAAAATTCATGAGAAAGAGATTTTTCAAAAGACAAGCATCATTACTACTCACCATTTAGCATAACATCTGAAATGAAATTCATCTTCAAGTTAATAATTCTGCATTTAATTAAACAATGACACATTTACATATAATTATACGCTTTGTAAATTTATAGATACGATGTGATACGATACGATACCTAGGTATATACAATATACATACCTAAATTCCACCATACACATGTATATACATAATAATGCACACACATAAATGCGTAAATATACATACATAACACAAACACACTCTACACAATGATGCACAGACACAAATACAGACACACATACAGACACACATACAGACACACATACAGATCAACTGTTTATAGAAACCTATCTCACAGTACCACAGCTGCAGGACCGCCGTATCTCATTCGAATTCTCGATAAAATTAATAGAAGCTGCAACAATAAGAAAAACAATTTGTTGGGTTTACTTAACGTGTAAAGTAACATAAGAAGATATTTCAAGTTGTTTCATGTTGACAAGATGCGATAATGAATCTCTCTTCAAATAGCGACTGCAAGTCAACGTGGAATAAATCAATGTTAAATAACGAATCCATCGTGTTTCACATAAAAAGTTTTCTATTGCACCGACTGACACAGCAACGAAATATCATCGTACAACTATCATCAAATTGAGACACAGATATCCAAGTCATTCAAGAGATCCGAGACAAGGAACATTATCATATATAGCCTATTACATGATACAGGAACATTAGTATTACACGATACACAGTGTCACGTTGCGGCAGAAATTCGTCATCTCCCTACATTCAGCGATTTGACATAAAAGATCTATAATAAATCATGAATTGCCGCCATTGATAATTATAATGCATGAACTGTTCAATGGTTTCTTTACTTACCTGAACATCCAGTTGGTCCGAGGAATTTTCCATTCGGACAGATGTTGCAACGTTGACCAGTGATCGATGGACGACACATACAACGTCCAGTCATCTGTTCACAGTCGTCACGCATTGAACCGTGAATGTTGCAACCACACGCTACAATTGCACACACACGCACACATTCATCGAACCGTGAATGTTGCAACCACACGCTACAATTGCACACACACGCACACATTCATCGAACCGTGAATGTTGCAACCACACGCTACAAATGCACACACACGCACACATTCATTGAACCGTGAATGTTGCAACCACACGCTATAAATGCACACACACACTTTCATCAATCAATCAATCAAATTTATATAGTGCTCCTTCAAGGTACCTACTCAGAGGCGCTCCCGGCCGAGATCATATATAATTATATGAAATCGAAAGATACATCATGAGATGTATTTAGATCAACAGATATATGAACTCGAAAGTTTAAAGGTATTTGTTCATTTAATACAACGATCTATCAAGAATCGAATCGTCATTTCAACTCTAAGAAGATTGACTTAAATTTGTTCAATTTATGAAGGTTTATATTACACGGAGATTTAGTTGAATTAATTTGGAAGATGAAAATCCTATTATTATTATTATGATTATTATTATTACTATTATTATTTTTATCCTATTACGTATATTACATGAAGATATCTTCTTCTTCTTTGGTTCTCTGCCGTCAGGCAGGTTCATATGTCCAATGACGCCACGCATATCTGTTCTGTGCATCCATCTTTAGCCCTCTGTAACCGTCCTTTGTCATCATCCAATCCAGTAGCATTGTTCTTGGTCTTCCTCTTGTCTTTTTCCCCTCCATTCTTCCTTCGATGATATCTCGTACTATGGTGTCACTCCTCATGATGTGGCCAATCCAGTTTCTCTGTCGTCTCCGTATTGTCTCCAGCATTGATCTTTCCTCTCCCACCATCTGCAGTATTTCTTCGTTCGTCTTGTGCTCCCTCCAGCTGACACGCTTCATTCTCCGCCAAATCCACATTTCGAAAGCCTCCAATCTTCTTATGTCATCCTTTCTCATTGTCCATGTTTCTTACCCATACAGTACCACACTCCACACCAGCGTCTTGACCATTCTCTTCTTTAGATTCATATTTAGTTTTCCTTTGAGGAGTTCCCCTCTTTTGTTGAATGCGTCTTTTCCCATGGCTATTCGTCTTTTTATTTCTACATGGCATCTTGTAGAAATAAAATGAAGATATAGTTGAATTAATTTGGAAGATAAATCCATTTCTTACGCAGGCATCCAGTGTTTCCTTCGGCAATTTTTGGAAGTCCCCAGAAGTTTGGGTTACATCGGTCGCATCTGACCCCACCGACCCCAGGTCGGCAGGTGCACTGGCGGGTCACAGGGTCACAGGTTGTACTAAGAGATCCGAGAGTGTTGCACTGGCAGACATCTGGTGACAGAAACAATTGAACAATTACAAGAGATCTGAGGATGAATACAATTATAACAATTCTCATGAATAATTAATTTTAGTTCAAAATTCATGAATATTCATGAGATCTGAGGGTGAATACAATTATAACAATTCTCATGAATAATTAATTATAGTTCAAAATGCATAAAATGCATGAATATTCAGCACGTATCAGAAATAGAATGTTCAGAGTTTTTGAACCAACGTTGGTTCAAAACCTTGGTTCAAAACTTTGGTTCAAAACTTCTGAACATTGACAAATAAATGGAAACGAAAATAATCAGCACCGGAAAGAAATTAGCAAAAGAATAGAGTTAAAGAAGAGTAGCAAGATGAGGGCAAGGAATAAATTATGCAAAGCAGGCAGGCAGAAGGCAAAGAGGCGGGCTAGTAAGATGGAGGGAGGGTTTAGGAAGAAGAAAGAGAGGGAGGGCGTAATACTTACTTGGGCATCCCGCATTGTTTGGACCAGGTGCTGATGTCAGTCCATCCGGGCAGCAGCCATACTTACTGACAACACAATTCTGAATTGCTTTGTCTGAAATGAATGCAGCAATACATTCAATCGATCGATCAATCAATACATTCAATCATTCAATCAATCAATACATTCAATCAATCAATCAATCAATCAATGAATCAATACATTCATTCATTCAATCAATCAATCAATACATTCAATCAATCAATACATTCAATCAATCAATCAATACATTCATTCAAACAATCAATCAATACATTCAATCAATCAATCAATACATTCATTCAAACAATCAATCAATACATTCAATCAATCAATCAATACATTCAATCAATCAATCAATACATTCAACCAATCAATCAAAATTCATTTTACAATATCATAGAAACTGCAAACTACAATAAGTCATATTTGACAAATTTTTATTACCAACAGCATCCATGGTATTATTATAAAAACATATCTAATCCAATTGCTGTGCCTAAAAATGTATTTTTTATCAGATAAAAATAATATATGATCACTTAGGAACAAGATATTATTAGTATTTTGCATTAAACAGTCGCAATTGTTGATCAATCCGAAAAAGTCACCTTCTTTGCAGCAGCGTGCTATTGTTCCCAGTTTATGACAATAGCTTCCGGCTGGACACATGTCCTTTCCACGGCTGCAGTCGTACTCCCGACCGTTCACAGGATTTGACAACGCAGGTTCACCATCACATAAAGCCTCAT
Organism: Lumbricus rubellus; assembly: GCA_945859605.1. Classification (NCBI taxonomy): domain Eukaryota; kingdom Metazoa; phylum Annelida; class Clitellata; order Crassiclitellata; family Lumbricidae; genus Lumbricus; species Lumbricus rubellus. Next base: position 4,155,860 of record OX243827.1, read on the forward strand.
CGATGTCTACGATGGAGAAACCAAAAATGCAATTCAACTGCAACTAGATATCTTTCCATATCATGACACACAATTAACGTTGCTAAACAAATAAAAGATGTAAAACAAATAAAAGGTACTATAAAAAGAAAAGGTGTAATAGATAGTATGTCCTAATTGCTGCAAACATTAATAAATGGAGTATAAAAATATATTTTTCACCAATCAGCAATCAGAATTTATATAGCGCCTTCAAAAGATCTTTACTGAGAGGTACTCCATTATTGACGTTGAATGGGTTGTATGGGTCACTGACCATGCAATGCATTGATGCTCTGTGCATCGTCATAACAACGGCTCTATAGAAGTTATAGATCAATAGATATCATATCAAAATGGCTGAGATGATGATGGAAGAAGTGGCAGTGACATCTATGATCAATGCACGGTGATCTGACGAACCTTCGCAGTTTTCTGTTGGTCCAACTTTGATTGGCGTCTGTTGTCGACACGATTCCTCCTTCATTTGACATTCGTTGCCGTACGTGTTGCCATCGGAACCACAGACAGGAGACCTGTTTCACACGCACACAATACATGTCATGTTACAACAATACAACACTGTTGCTGTAACAACACAATACCATGCAACACAATATTAATAATAAATTTATATGCCTGGCATCTGCAGAGAGACCAGTCATCACTCAAAGACATTCACCATTTGCTCTCAAAGTAGTTTGGGACTTCATCCTTTAAAAAGCCATAATAATTTGGCCAAGAAAAGCTTCTTTAAACCCATGTGACACGGATCTCAAACTCTTCTCAGTTTCACCGTTACTGTTGAAGACCGTTTCTTGCGCCTCGCCTGGGTTGGGAGTGCCTCTGAGTAGGGATCTTGAAGAGGTGCTATATAAATTCTGATTGATTGTTTGATTGATTGATTGATTAGATGTCGGGTGAAGTGATGGTTGACCTGAGTGCATCACAGTTGAAGTTGCAGACACATCGCATCGTCGCATTAGTGTCTGGTTCACAGGTTCCATCAAATCGACAATTTGTCTCATCGCACGTCACCTCCAGGAAAAAGTCTGAAAATAAACAAAAAATGAATGAAAATTTAACGATCATTTCATAATTTTTACTTTAACAAATCAAACAGATCCAATATAACAGGCATGACTTTTAACAATACTAGAAAAATGTATGGCAATACCAAAACCAACAATTTTTAAAAGGATTGCAAAACCAATGCCAATATTTTTTAATTGTATTCCAATACCAATTTTTTCAAAGTATTGCAATAAAAACACCAATACTTTTTATTTGTGCTCGTATGTGAAACTTGTTAAACCTCACCACAAACAATTATGGCGGGACACCATATTCTATACCGTATTTGTTTCACTTGCTACATATCATAAAAAATGTAACTTTTTTTCTGAATTTTTTTATTGCTGAAGGATAATAATTATTAACCTTGGAGAAACTATGAAACTAAAATTTAGCAGCTGACAAACTATAGATCAAAATTGTGCTGATGGTAGGTAGTAGTATTGCTTTCGTGCAAGATTCTTTTTGTTTAGGCGCGTTATAAATGACAGTTTAATAATAATAATTAATAATAATAATAGTGCATACCTCCTGAGCCAGACATTTCTTCGCAACTGCCAGCGTGTAGAACGGTGAGCGTGACACGTTCGTTGCAGCCTGTTCTAACCATCGAGCATTCGTTAGGATAGGTGACTCCATTGCTCGCACAGACTGAAGATGAGGATGAAGATGAGGATGAAGAGGAGTCGTCATTAGATGATGACGTGGGACAATCGTCGTGACAGATGCACTGACCCTGGTGACACGTGGCGCCAAAGTCACAGGTCACGCCTTCACAAGGATCTGTAATAAGACCAACAGAATACCCGTACATGAAAACAGGCTGCCATGTATTGCGTGTGGTGATGGTGACCATTGACATTATCCAGTAGCAGTACAGTAAGTCAGGTAAAACCAGCTTCATAAACACACAACCAGACAATCTTTTACCATAGACTGGCTCTTTCTCTTTCTCTACACAGATTGATATATTCCGCGAATAGTTGCCATGATAGCTTTTGTTATTGTGGATCATCATTGTAACATAACATTGCGTCTTGGACATTATATACAAACAGTTCGAAAGTTACTAATTAACAATGAGAAGTAAACAATAATAATTATAGATAAATAAATAAATAATAATAAATAATAAGAAAAATAACAAGAATAATAGTAATTCCAATCTAGTCATAACCTGAAAAGTACTTTAATCAAGTAGGCTAATTACCCACATCACATACATGTCATACAGTCTTACATAATCATAAAAATATTAATTTTCTTCTGATTACGTGAAACAGAAAAGAAGCAAAACATTCGGGACAGGACATTCTACAGAAGACAGGTAACGTAAGAACAGACCTTGAGCTAGATCACAAACAGTCAGCCATAGATGTGCGCATGCATACTAGCGACCTAATTTTCTTGGCCTCAGCATATGACACTCCTCTTATTCATTGTCTGATCTTCCAACATAATTATGTCCATGGTCATTGTACTCATTTATGGCTGAGTAACAGTGAGTTTGCTAGATGGAATAAAACTCTAAAAAAAGATCTAAGTTGCGCTCCTATGGGGATTCAAACCTCCGACCTCTGGATTAACAGTCGAGAAAATAAACCGCTTAAAAGAAATTGCCTATGTAAGTGTCAACAGACAGAAGAGAAAGGATTTCTGGAATAGCATGGTGCATGTGAATGACTTCCTGTTTTTAGCAGACGGTGCGAAATCAGAGAAAGAAATTTCTCGTCATTTCATGAAGATATGTATTGTCGACTAATAAACGAAACATTTCTGAATAAAATTCCAATTTTCCAGCCACTGACTGACGATGACGCAGCAGTGTCTCTGGTCCCACCAGATATTAGTGGCATCAATCATGTGTTGGGATTTTCTTGTTCAAACTAAGCCACAAATGGACGGACGGCAGAGGTGCACTGAGAGCAAATAGTTTATAAATGCAATGTAAGGATTTTCAGTAGTAATCGAAAACAGCTTTATTAAGTCTGCAGCTGCTGCTGGTCAAATCATCCATCAATCATTACGATGCTATATACGACTGAATGAATGAATGAATAAATGAATCAATGAATGAATGAATGAATGGATCAGAGACTGAGACAATCATTAAACTATTCACTTATTAGTAATTGGACAAATAATTAATGATTCAAAACATATCCATTGATAATACAATCACCCACACATCCATCCATATTACCACCACTCATTCATACTCACTGATACTCAGTCACCCAACCATCCATTCTTCACCCACCCACCAATCCTTCCATTCACGGTACATCGTAATCGTCATCATCAAATCTCTAAAGCGCCACTCGAAAGCCAAGTGCAGGGCACCAGCTTATTCACGAGCACTGCTGCGTTGAGTCAAAAGGGTTGAGTCAAAAGGGTTGTCCGTACATCATAAAACACCAATTATATTCAACTGTATAATTGTACATAGTGCACAATATCTAATTGTATTGTTTAATCACAAATAAGAAATTCTATTCTATTCATTTGATGCCAAAGTGTAAAGTGTACGAGAGAGAGATCTGCTGCTGCTGCTGCTGCTGTCGTCGCTACTCACCACACGATCCATTCGATACGATTGAAATGACTTTCTGTTGTTTGCAAGAAGCAAGTTGCAATTCACATTCGTTGTTGTACGTCTGTCCATCCAATCCACAAATCGTTGCAATAACCTATAAACGCATACGACGCACACACGTGCACACACACACTACGACACATGGTGTCACACACACTAACACACAACACACACATGCACACACACAACGTCACATGGTGTCACACACACTGACACACAACACACACATGCACACACACAACGTCACATGGTGTCACACACACTGACACACAACACACACATGCACACACACAACGTCACATGGTGTCACACACACTGACACCCAAGACACACATGCACACACACAACGTCACATGGTGTCACACACACTGACACACAACACACACATGCACACACACACACACATGCACACACACACACACACATGCACACACACACACACACATGCACACACACACACACACATGCACACACACACACACAACGTCACATGGTGTCACACACACTGACACACAACACACACATGCACACACACACACACACACATGCACACACACACACATGCACACACACACACACATGCACACACACACACAACGTCACATGGTGTCACACACACTGACACACAACACACACATGCACACACACACACACACACATGCACACACACACACATGCACACACACACACACATGCACACACACACACAACGTCACATGGTGTCACACACACTGACACACAAGACACACACGCACACACACAACGTCACATGGTGTCACACACACTGACACACAACACACACATGCACACACACACACACATGCACACACACACACATGCACATACACACACACACACACATGCACACACACACACACAACGTCACATGGTGTCACACACACTGACACACAACACACACATGCACACACACACACACATGCACACACACACACATGCACACACACACACACATGCACACACACACACACAACGTCACATGGTGTCACACACACTGACACACAACACACACACACACACATGCACACACACACACATGCACACACACACACACAACCAGGGTGGAGATGATTTAAATCGGTTGATTTAAATCATTGATTTAAATCACGATTTAAATCGGTAATAAAAATCACGATTTAAATCGAATAGTGAAAATAAATTTCAGTCAATCCTTTTGTGCCACACAACTCGCATGCACTGCTGCAGCTGCCAGTTAGTGCATTCAGCATGCCCAGCATGCCGACTCGCTGCACAGTGTAGTGCTAAAGCCTAGAACACGTGTCACCTGCTGATGGAAAGCTGGTGTTTCTTTTCAAACTTATGAACAAGAAGCCGTTAGCAGGAGAAGATGAACACTTGTATTGTGACTAAAATATTTTACATCTGAATGACAACAACAGTTACTGGTGACTAGCACTAGCAGTGACCTCATAATATCAGTACCGTAGTGCTATAGTTCGCAAGGTGTGACTGACTCACTGACTCAGTAACTTAACCACTTACATAGCGATCTGATTTCACAGTTTAACAGAACATTGACTTCTTCATTGGATTTAACTGATTGCTCATCGATCGCACGCACTATTAGTATTAAGTATTTTTATATATACCACTTCAAAGGAATCTGTATTGTATAACTGCAAAACTAAAGAAGGTAACAATTGTTAACGAATACCAAATATCAGTTACAATAATGCATAGTGGCTTGATACCCACGTGGAGGCAGTAAATCCAAACCTAGAACTAGTAGAAAGAAATCGGATTAAAATGTTTAAAATCGGATTTTTTATTATTAGTTAAAAAATCATGATTTTTATCCACCCTGTATTGTATAGCTCTGTAGAATTAAAGGTAGTAACTGTTACCTAATGAAGCATGTGACTTGATACCCCAAAAAAGGCACTACATACAAAATACGAACTATAAGAAAGAAATCCGATATAAATCAAAAAAATCTGATTTAAATCAAAAAAATCCGATTTAAATCAAAAAAATCCGATTTTTTGATTTTTATTAAAAAAATCACGATTTTTATCCACCCTGCACACAACGTCACATGGTGTCACACACACTGACACACAACACACACACGCACACACACAACGTCACATGGTGTCACACACACTGACACACTGACACACAAGACACACACGCACACGCACAACGTCACATGGTGTCACACACACTGACACACAAGACACACATGCGCACACACTGGAATGCACTTTGATCTATCTCTTCCATGTCTTCATTTTTCTATTGCACATTCAACGTAAGTAAACTTGAGGTAAGCATTTGCAAACAGTAAGCTCAGTGTCATTACGTGGAGGTCACTCAGTAGGCTCCAACCCACAACCGTGGGATGACACATGGCGATACAGAATAGTGTATTAGTGTCACAATTATAATAAAAAAAGTTCTTGACAAAATAACTTTTGCAATCTTGTAATCTGACATTTACCCAAAAAACAACTTAAAGAAAAAACTCATCAGTGGCACTCGAAACTTCTACTAATTATATTAATATAGTTAGTTAATTCATTGGAATACTTGAAAAAGTTTCTGTGTAATAATGAACAGAGTGATATTGATGAACAGAGTGTGACCATAATGAACAGATTGTCTGATCCTCATGAACAGAAAGTAAAGTCTGTCAAAAGCAGACATGAACAGAATTGATGCGCGCATTAAAAGTACATGACTCTGATGAACATTGTACAATGGCCGTTGACTTTCTTACTTGTTCACACGTGTCAGGACAGATGCACTGACTTGAACCTTTCTCATTGATCTCACAAACAGAAAAGAATTCACATTTCTTCTGTGCACAGATGTCAGCCACTGAAACCAAAGCACAACTGAATTCATTCACACACCGTGTGTAACGGTGTGTTGTCATCATTCTCATTGAAAACATATCAAAGAAATGTTCCAATGCAATGAACATGCTATGAGCAGTGGCGTAGCCAGACCTCTTTTCAAGAGGAGGCACAAGAGGAGGCAAAATGTACCCATGGAGCAAACAAGAGGAGGCAAAATTTATCCATGGAGCAATAGACGAAAATCGTAGACTTTTTTTTCCTGACGACCTTTTTTTAGGGGTAGTATAATTCACAGCAATTACTTTTTAAGCATGTCTGAAACTAACAGTTGCAAAGCTTCTGCCGCCATTATTTTAAGTATAGAGAACATCAGTATGTGAACGTAAAAATTTTACGAGCATGAAATTGTGAGAAGTTCACATAAGTTATGAGTTCAACTTGTCTTTCATTGCAGTAATTTTGACAAGTTCTGTATCTACTGACTATTAAAGATGTTAATTTTAGTACGTAACTTATGCTCGACTTCTGTGCTATAGGTGTCACAACCATGTTCAGCAGCTGTCGGTTGACGAAAAAGCCAAATGAATTCTTCTATGCCCAGATCCGTCCCACTTCTGAAGCACTCTGTCTAAATCTACATCAATGTCTCTGTGTATGTAGGCAAGTGCCAATCCGTTCAGCCGTTCTTCGGACGTTGTTGTTCTGAGAAAAGTCTTTAGCCTTCGCAGTGCACTGAAGGATCTTTCACAGCAGCAAGAACCCACTGGCAGAGATAGTAGCAGCTGCAGTATCGTGTATATATTCGGGAACAATACTGGATCGCATTTGGCGGCCCCGCAGACATAATAATGACTATTGACGAATTGACGAATGAGTCGGAATGACGATAATACACAATAATTCGATTAGTACAATTTACTTGAAAAATACTGAAGTTAGGCGTTTGTTACCGGAAACGAAAACTGTGTCTGTGTGTCAGGAAATAGTATACGCCGTACGGTACAACATTCGCTTGAACAGTGCAGTAAGTAAGTAAATTGCATCATTTGCATGCAGATTTGTATGGCGATGGAGTTCGGGCAAGAGGAGGCAAATACGGGAAAATCCAAGAGGAGGCAACTGCCTCCTCCTGCCTTCATGTGGCTATGCCTATGGCTATGAGCATGATGATGATGATGATGACGATGACGATGATAATGATGATGATGGCGACGATGACGATGACGATGATGAAGACGACAATGGTGATAGGGTTGCTGCTGGTCCTTTGAATCAATCTTAAGCAATCTTAATAGACGAGAAGATGACATTGTGAACATCAATTCTCATCCACAACTAATAAATTTTTCATTAGCACTCGTGTGTCGCTTCTTTCATCACATAGTAATATTGGCATTGTTATAAGAACAATAGCCGTCGTTCAGGTGCATCATCCGTCTCCATTGCAAGACTCCGCAGCAGCAGCAGCAGATGCTCATTGTCTACACGTCCAATCATGAAGCTGTGGATCATTTCTTATCGAGCAAATTATGTCTCGTTGGTGCATAAGAAGAACTGAGAATCAGAACTGAATTAATTGATCTCATTATCTGACTCCATTCATTCAGGAAGGAAGAGAAGATGAAAGCCGCTTTGAAAGGCAGTGGATGAAGATGGGATGAAGAGTTCTAACGACAATGATGGGAAGAAGCTTAAAATGACGATGATGATGATGATGACAATGATGATGATGACAATGATGACAATGATGATGATGATGATGATGACAATGATGATGACGACGATGATGACAATGATGATGCCGACGATGATGACAATGATGACAGTGACGATGATGATGATGATGACAATGATGATCACAATGATGAGGATGACAATGATGATGACAACAATGATGATGACAATGATGATGACGATGATGTTGGTCTTACAGCATCTGCCTCTGTAGCGAACGGTGATCGTCTTTGTTGATCCTTCTTCTTCTTCTTTGCAATTCTCCAACTGAAGTTTACATTCGTTCGGATACGAGTAATTGTCTGATCCACACACCTACGCAGCAACAACAACAACAACCATAGGCGCCGAGTTGAGCCGAAGAGTGGGGGTGCCCAAAAGAATGTGAAAATATGCGCGCGTGAGCGCGCAAATTTTTTTTTACCGTTTTTTACAGGAGACTTATTGAAATCACATAGGCGGAGACTTGATCCTGGTTTTAAGGGACGAACTCGCGGCCAAAGTATGATCGCCGAGAAGCACAGCACCGAGCAGGGAAGGGGTTTGCGAACGGTTGTGCTCCTCCCCATTTTCGATTTTTTTATTGTCACACTGCGATGGTAGAACCTTATGCTATCATTTTGACGTCATGACATCCTTGTCAAAATTTCCTGTTATCTCATTGCATTGACTGGACACCATCGTCACAGTAGATAGTTACACCTGTGGTTAGACCCGTATACAATTTAAGGTCCTAATTTTGGTCATCAAGTCTCAAATGGGTCTTGCTCCGAAGTATCTGTGTGATCAGATACTTCGCCCCCCTTTTGCCACTTCGCTGCGTCCTCTTAGGTCCTCTGATCGGCTTGACCTCTTTGTCCCGCGAGTCAGGACCGCCATGGCGCAATCCAGATCATTTGCCTGCATTGGTCCCTCTCTATGGAATGGGCTTCCCCCATCAGTTCGCTCTGCCATCCTCTCTGGTAGTCAGGGCTTAAAGTGTGCCTGGACGGTCATGGACGGCGTCCATGCACTTATTTTAAAATATGCATGCCGTCCTGCCACTTATTTGGCCAGCACAGTACGGAAAGGTAAGGAGCGTCCAGGCACTTCTTTTCCCACACTTTAAGCACTGCTGGTAGTGTATCCTCATCTTTCTCTCGTCTAAAAACTTGTCTTTTTTCTCGGAGATGAACGCACTGGAAAGGCTTCTGAAAGGCTCTTGCTGCAAGAAGCGCTTTATAAATTGTCAGATAAGATAAGATAAAGATATGATTTAAAACTTCAATAAAATAATGTTCTTCCCAATTTAAATTTTTTTGATCATTCTTTGTGTTTGATGTAGCCTATTTCTCTTGGAATCCACACAGAAGAAAAGCACAATCTTCGTTTTCATGGGTGTCTTGGAGCACTCTCCCTCAATTAGGTCAACATACTCAAATTTTGCACAAGAAATCAGACTATTAGCCACTGTTTAGTGAGCCAATATTAACACTGTGGAATAGTTTTTCAAATAGTATTTCAAGTAGTTTTTAAAGACAAACAATATCCCGCTTTTATGATGCTGGGAGGTGACTCTCGAGCACTGAAGAACACTATTGAGCGTGTATACAATATAGACCTAAAGAAACAATGTCATTCAAATCGTCGCCTTCGTCCGTAATAAAAAAATGACGGAAGCGGATCGAATAAGAAGGATATCGGGGTTTCCTCGCATTCGCTGATCGGCTTAGGACCAATGGAGTTCAGACTACCAGATGGGATAAAACTGGAGAAATTGTAAGGTAAACTAACTGAGATCTTAAAAAGTATACTAAAGATTGAATGATTTTTATAGATAAGCAATCCCAACAGAGAAAAAATATCTTAAAAGCACATCTTGTCGGCTGATTTCAGGTGGTGCCCATGCATAGGAGGGCCTCGCATGGCCATTTTCTGGTGGTGCTGAGCACTCACGGGCCTCGCAGAGTCGGCGCCCATGACAACAACAACAACAACAACAACAACAGACATGATGATGATGATGATGATTGTGGCTGATACACATATTGAAGAAAGCAAGAACATGAAGAGGAAAAGGTGGATGGGGAGCAGGAAGAGGAGAAAGAGGAAGAGGAGGACGAGGAAGAGAAGGAAGAGGAGAAGGAGGAGGAGCACATGGAAAAGTGAGGAGGAACATCAATCCAAAGACAAGCTCCATCAACTGACATCGTTGGCCATAAACTACTGCATGGGTTGGCACTT